>VDFB02000017.1:531259876-531366484 GCA_007258455.2 Sequoia sempervirens
TATGATCTAGTCATAAATATTTTCAAATCTACATCTTGGTAAAATAGTTTATGACACTCAAATAATTTATCAAATCATCCATCCCTAGAGTATGTTTCTTTTTGTCCTTCATCATAGTGTAAGTATTATTTTTATACAAATGTATGAATTTATTCTCGTACTACCATGACCAAGATTCCAAAAAATAAATGACATGTATCCTTTAACCTGATGCAATACTTCCTCATGATATGTACCTATCTTAAATTTTAACAAATATTTCTCACTTACTAGTACCTTATGTTATTTCTACAATTGTGAGTTTTTATATATGAGAGATATCAAGATAGAGGAAATAACCAAGTGTTAAGAGGAGGTTTATTGGAAAGGGTGGATAATGTTATGGATTGGACAAAGAAAGGGGAGATCTTTGAAGGATTTCCAAAGAGAAAATATTTAACTTTTTGACTACTCACATTATTTGTAGTCTTGGAAAACACATTGTCCCCTGTCATTTATTTCCTTATGAAAAGTTTTTTGTTTCATACACACTAAGAATTTAATGAAGTCCACCTTAAAATTTTAGAACAACTCTTTGGTATAGTAAAAATGGCATTTCAATTTATTCATTTGATTGGAACACAAAATGTTCACATTATTTGTAGTGTTGGAAAACACATTATCCCCTATCAATTATTTCCTTATGAAAAGCTTGTGTTCCATATGCACCAAAAATGTAATGAAGTCCACCTTCAAATTTGAGAGAAACTCTTTGGTATATTAAAAATGGCATTTCACTTTCTTCATTTGATTGGAACAAAAAATACTCACATTATTTGCAGTGTTGGAAAACACATTGTCCCTTGTCAATTATTTCCTTATGAAATATGTTATTATTTCTAGTGTTGGAAAACACACTGTCCCCTATCAATTATTTCCTTATGAAAAATGCTCACATTATTAGAGTGTTGGAAAAAACATTGTCCCTTGTCAGATATTTCCTTATGAAAACTTTTTTATTTGTACACACCAACAATGTAATGAAGTCCACTTAAAATTTTAGAACAACTATTTGGTATAGTAAAAATGGCATTTCACTTTCTTCATTTGATTGGAACAAAAAAATGCTCACATTATTTGTAGTGTTGGAACACACACTGTCCCTTGTCAATTATTTCCTTATGAAAAATGCTCACATTATTTCTAGTGTTGGAAAACACACTTTCCCCTATCAATTATTTCCTTATGAAAAATGTTCACATTATTACAGTGTTGGAAAACACATTGTCCCTTGTCAGGTATTTCCTTATGATTTTTTTTTTAATCGTACATACCAACAATGTAATGAAGTCCACCTAAAAATTTTAGAACTATTTGGTACAATAAAAATGGGATTTCACTTTCTTCATTTGATTGGAACAAAAAATGCTCACATTATTTGCAATGTTGGAAAACACACTGTCCCTTGTCAATTATTTCCTTACGAAAAATGCTCACATTATTTCCAGTGTTGGAAAACACATTGACCCTATCAATTATTTCCTTATGAAAAATGCTCACATTATTGCAATGTTGGAAAACACATTGTCCCTTGTCAGATATTTCCATATGATTTTTTTTTTTATTCGTACACACCAACAATGTAATGAAGTGCACCTTAAAATTTTAGAACAACTATTTGGTATAGGAAAAATGGCATTTCACTTTCTTCATTTGATTGGAACAAAAAATGCTCATATTATTTGCAGTGTTGGAAAACATGGTGTAGGAGCACCTGTTTGATTTCTTTCCTCCATGAGGCCATTTGTAAATAGTTTCCATATTTTGTGTATTGGGTCTTATAATAAGGTTTACCAAACCATTTTGGAGGTGTTTGAGTCTTACGAAGTCATATTTTAAGTCATTTTTCAAATAATGTTTAAAGTTGTTTCATATTGTAAAAATTGTCAAAAGTGTAAAATTAGGTAGTTGAAGTGTCATTAAGGTGTTTTGTCAAAAAACCAATCAAAAAGTGGTTAAAAATAGATGTTTATTTTTGTAAATGTATAGATGCACCCTCCAAAACTCAAATTGGGGGTTGGAGACATTATTTTTGAAGTTTGATGAATAGCAACCTCAAGTTTTGTGTGCATGTTTTGATTTTTACATTGTTTCCAGGCTGAAGTTGTCCTTTGTACGACCTGGTATGGACTCAAATATTGGATTATTATATATGGATGGAAATATATCTATTTATAGTTTCCAATTATTTTTGTCTCATTGAATTGTATTGAGTTTTGCGAGAGATATGACTATTTTGGTGAGACTTCCCTATTCTAACAATATTGTGCAGAATTTGCAGTCTGAAAAATGTGATGGTATGGATTGTAAAGTCTATATTTTGGATTTGAAACCACTTGAATTTTTTTTCCATGTGAATCTAATTTCATTTTATTCAAGTCTCATCAAATTTCATTAAGATTTGAATAAGTTATGACCATTTTAGTGAGGGCAGGTTTGAACCCTACCTAGGGTTTGCAGTTTTAGGAAAAATGAAATAACTTTCATTTCCACTATTGGATCTTCCTAAAAATTGGAGGAAACATCTATATCTATGTTTTATTCAATCTCACTTGAGATTGGATTCATTATGTGTTTTTTGGAAGTTATTAATGTCTTTTTATTGCATTATATTGTGGGCTGCCATGGCTATGTTTCCAATGTGATATAGAATGCATAATAGCATGTGTTATACAAAGATTTATTTGAATCATTGTTGAAGGTTTGTGAGATGTGTTGTTGAATCCTCCTACCTCTACATCAAAGTGGTTACAAATATTGCTTTGAATTATTGTTGAAGTTTTGTGAGATGTGTTGTTGAATCCTTGTAGCTTTGCATCAAAACACACTGTCCCTTGTCAATAATTTCCTTATGAAAAATGCTCACATTATTTACAATGTTGGAAAACACACTGACCTTCTCAATTATTTCCTTATGAAAAATGCTCATATTATTGCAGTGTTGGAAAACACACTGTCCCTTGTTAGATATTTCCTTATGATTTTTTTTTATTCATACACTAGCAATGTAATGAGGTCCACCTAAATTTTTCAGAAAAACTATTTGGTATAGTAAAAATGGTATTTCACTTTCTTCATTTGATTGGAACATAAAATGCTCACATTATTTGCAGTGTTTCAAAACACACCGATCCTTGTCAATTATTTCCTTATGAAAAATGCTCACATTATTTTTAGTGCTGGAAAACACACTGTCACCTGTCAATTATTTCCTTATGAAAAATGCTCACATTATTGTAGTGTTGGAAAACACACTGTCCCTTGTCAGATATTTTCTTATCAATTTTTTTTGATTCATCCACACCAACAATCTAATGGAGTCCACCTTAAAATTTTAGAAAAACTATTTGGTACAACAAAAATGACATTTCACTTTCTTCATTTGATTGGAACAAAAAACTTCTCACATTATTTATAGTTTTGGAAAACACATTGTCCCTTGTCAATTATTTCCTTATGAAAAATGCTCACATTATTGTAACGTTGGAAAACACACTGTCCCTTATTAGATATTTCCTTATGAAAATTTTTTGATTCGTACACACCAACAATGTAATGAACGTCACCTTAAAATTTAAGAACTATTTGGTACAGTAAAAATGACATTTCACTTTCTACATTTGATTGGAACAAAAAAATGCTCACATTAATTTTTGTGTTGGAAAACACACTATCCCTTGTTAATTATTTCCTTATGAAAAATTCTCACATTATTTCTAGTGTTGGAAAAAAAAATGTCCCCTGTAAATTATTTCCTTATGAAAAATGCTCACATTATTGTCGTATTGGAAAACACACTGTCACTTGTCAGATATTTCCTTATGAAAAGTTTTTGATTCATACACACCGACAATGTAATGACGTCCACCTTAAAATTTTAGAACAATTATTTGGTAAAGTAAAAATGATATTTCACTTTCTTCATTTAGTGAAACAAAAAAATGTCACATTATTTGCAGTGTTGGAAAAAACATTGTCCCTTGTCAATTATTTCCTTATGAAAAATGCTCACATTATTTTCATTGTTGGAAAACACACTATCCCCTGTCAATTATTTCCTTATGAAAAATGCTCACATTATTGCAGTGTTGAAAAACACACTATCCCTTGTTAGATATTTCCTTATGAAAAGTTTTTAATTCATACACACCAACAATGTAGTGAAGTTCACCTTAACATTTTAGAACAATTATTTGGTACAGTAAAAATGACATTTCACTTTCTTCATTTGATTGGAACAAAAAAATGCTCACATTATTTGTAGTTTTGGAAAACACACTGTCCCTTGCCAATTATTTCCCTATGAAAAATGCTCACATTATTTCTAGTGTTGGAAAACACACTATCCCTTGTCAATTATTTCCTTATAAAAAATGCTCACTTTATTGCAGTGTTGGAAAACACACTGTCACTTGTCAAATATTTCCTTATGAGTTTTTTTTTATTCATACACACCAAGAATATAATGAAGTCCACCTTAAAATTTTACAACTATTTGGTATAGTAAAATTGGCATTTCACTTTCTACATTTGATCGAAACAAAAAAATGCTCACACTATTTGTAGTGTTGGAAAACACACTATCCCTTGTCAATTATTTCCTTATGAAAATTGCTCACATTATTTCCAATGTTGAAAAACACACAGTCCCTTGTCAATTATTTCCTAATGAAAAAAGCTGACAATATTGTAGTGTTGGAAAACATAATGTCCCTTGTCAGATATTTTCTTATGAAATGTGTTTGATTCATACACACCAACAATATAATGAAGTCCCTTAAAATTTTAGAGCAACTATTTGGTATAGTAAAACTAGCATTTCATTTTCTTCATTTGATTGGAACAAAAAAGTGCTCACATTATTTGTAGTGTTGGAAAACACACTGTCCCTTGTCAATTATTTCCTTATGAAAAATTCTCACATTATTTCCAGCGTTGGAAAACACACTATCCCTTGTCGATTATTTTATTATGAAAAATGCTCACATTGTTGCAATGATGGAAAACACACTATCCCTTATCAGTTATTTCCTTATGAAATGTTTTTATTTTGTATGCACCAAGAATGTAATGAAATCCACCTTCAAATTTTAGAACAACTCTTTGGTATAGTAAAAATGGCATTTCATTTTCTTCATTTGATTGGTACAAAAAATTGCTCACATTATTTGCAGTGTTGGAAAACACACTATCCCTTGTTAGTTATTTCCCTATGAATTTTTTTTCTTTTTTATGCACCAAAAATGTAATAAAGTGCACCTTTAAATTTTAGAACAACTCTTTGGTACAAAAAAAATGACATTTCACTTTCTTCATATGATTGGAATAAAAATATGCTCACATTATTTGCAATGTTGGAAAACACACTATCCTTTTTTAGTTATTTCCTTATGAAATTTTTTTGTTTCATATGCACGAAGAATGTAATGAAGTCCACATTCAAATTTTTGAACAACTCTTTGGTAATGGTAAAAATGACATTTCACTTTCTCCATATGACTGGAACAAAAAAATGCTCACATTATTTGCCATGTCAGAAAACACACTGTCCCCTCTCAATTATTTCTTATGAATTTTTTTTGTTTCGTACACACCAAAAATGTAATGAAGTCCACCTTCAAATTTTAGAGCAACTCTTTGGTATAGTAAAAATGATATTTTACTTTCTTCATCTGATTGGAACAAAAAAATGCTCACATTATTTGCAGTGTTGGAAAACACATGGGTATGTGCGGGATCATCATGGAAAAAATGGACCCTTAAGTGGCAAAAAATTCAAAACAATTAGAGCTAGACAACTTGACGTAAAAATTTGAATAAGTTATCTATATTATTTCAAATATATGTAAGAATAGAATCTATAGAAAATTGAATGTAGTTTCTAAACTACTAGATTTGTTTAAAAAAAAAATCTATTTGGTGAAATTTTGAAATTTCAATGCAGTGGTACTTAAATTTCAAGGAAAAAAAAGTAGGAATCTGTCTAACCACCCTAACCACAATAAAATGATAATATTTTTTTATAATATTTTAGATATAAGTAGAGGACTCATGCCCGATGTGATGCATATTTTTTTGTAAATTTTTTTAAGTAAATAATTAATTATGATTTTTTTATTACAACTTTTAAAAAATATAAAACTCATATGTTTGACCACCTTAACTTGGTTGAAACTTTATGAAATTCAAATTTTTTTTTTTTTTAATCCTATATTATGCGAGCATAGAATGTGACAATTTTTGGATTCAAAAAATGTGATCTGGTTGAAAGCTATAGATATTTTTCAATCGCCTATCAATTAGGACTTTAGTCATAATTTGAATAGAAAAATGAATAATAATTATTTATTAAATTCAAAGTAAATCATAATTTATATCAGTTAAAATTTGAGAATCTCCTTTAAAAACCCTTTTCATTTCACCAATTTTGGGTAAAAAAATAGTCATCAGCCACATACCCATCATATTGCCACTTTTTGGCCCATCATGATCCTGCACATACCCACACTGTGCCCTATGCATTATTTCCTTCTAATTTTTTTTTGTTTTGTACACACCAAGAATGTAATGAGGTCCACCTTCAAATTTCAAAACTCTTTGGTATAGTAAAAAATGGAATTTCACAAAGCCATCTTTATTTGATTGGAACAAAAAAGTGCTCACATTACTTGCAGTGTTGGAAAACACATTGTCCCTGATCAATTATTTCCTTATGAAAAATGATCACATTATTTCTAGTGTTGGAAAACACATTGTCCTCTATCAATTATTTCCTTATGAAAAATGCTCACATGTTATTACAGTGTTAGAAAACACACCGTCCCTTGTTAGATGTTTTCTTATATATTTTTTTGATTTGTACACACCAAGAATGTAGTGAAGTCCACCTTAAAATTTGAGAACTATTTGGTACAGTAAAAATAGCATTTCACTTTCTTCATTTGATTGGAACAAAAAAAATGCTCACATTATTTGTAGTGTTGGAAAACACACTGTCCCTTGTCAATTATTTCCTTATAAAAAATTCTCACATTATTTCCAATGTTGGAAAACACACTATCCTATGCTAGTTATTTCCTTATGATTTTTTTTTCTATGCACCAAGAATGTAATGAAGTCCACCTTTAAATTTTAGAACAAATCTTTAATAAAGTGAAAATGGTAGTTTACAAGTTTTTCATACGATTGGAACAAAAAAATTCTCATATTATTTGTAGTGTTGTAGAACACACTATCCCTTGTCAGTTATTTCCTTATGAAATATTTTTATTTTGTACACACGAAGAAATTTTATCTATTGATAACATCAATTTTACATAGATTAGATGTAAAAAGATGCTACATAGAAGGGTTGTCATCCCTAAAGATTTTATACAATTCAAGATTATAGAGATGAGGAAAATATTCCTCTAATAGGGAAAAATAACCCTAAATGATAGTGATTCATTCTCTACAATGAGATATTAAGCATTTACAATAGTTTCAATGAGTTCAACATTTTCAGAGCTCTCATTTTCTTCCCAAATCTAGGCAAGGCTTCCTTTATAAACACCAAACACCACAAAATTGTCCTTTCCTTGTCATAAACTGCAAAGTTTGAAAAATGAAAAGGTCATACAACATATTATTCTAGAAAACAGGTAGATCTTGTTAAATCTCTATAAGAGAATGAAAACCTATTTTTCACAAGATAAATACCAAGCATAAACTTTGATTAGAGAAAGAAAGTAAAAATACTCAAAATTGTTCTAAATTGTTTTTAAGGTTAGAAGACAAGTATTATTTTGGAGCTTTTAATCCATTTTTTAGCTTTGTTAGAAGATTTTTTTAACCTTTTTTTCCCCTCCTTTACTATAATATGTTAGAAGATCTTTACTTCCAATATATAAATTATTAAGTGAAAATCACAAACATCACAAACTATTTAACACAATATGTACAATACCACTCCACCAAAACAATGTGAGCCAAGGAACCAATAACTAGTTGACATTAAGATTGATCATCCAAGAGAATAAATAAATAAAACCAACACTCTAATTAGGTTGCTAACAAAGCCCAAATGTTATCCAAATATTATTTAAATTGTCTTCATGCAAATCATACCACAACATTTTCCTTTTCTTTGGTAAGCTCTACAAAAATTGTATGCCTATGCCTTGGTGATTAAACCTACAATTTTGAAGTCAATCACGAAGAAATTGATAGCCATCTCCAATGGCATGATTTGAAAACTACATTAAAACAATAAAAAATATCAATTAGATCTAAGATAGAAACCATACTCTCCAAATTTCCTCTATAAATCCAAAATAGAAATGTCTTTCCCTCCACTCTTTTTTCAACAATATGGATAGATTTGAACTGAAATTAGATGATAAAGAGTCCACCAACTTAAACTTTTAATTTGAACTGCTGATGCAGGAGCATCCAGTGGTGTAAGGGCAATCTTGCATCACCCAAAAATAGTTTAATTTCAAGTTTCTCAATTTTTAGATGTTTTAACATTTTTGGATACCCTTTTCATCATAATGAAATTCCCAATTTATGGAGTTTATTTTCTATTCCTGGGTTGAAAGATATTGCAGTTTTAGTTTCCCAGATTTGCACTTAAAAATATTCCGAGTTAGATTTGAGGCACTTATAGTTCCCAGAATGGCCGTGAAACTTGAAAAAATTGGTGTAGCAGATTTCAAGTGTGTTATTGACTTCAAGACCTTTCCAATGGTTCAAACGGTTCACAAATCGGAGTCCCAAATCAAAAGTTATGGCCCTGGGAAGTTGGTGCACTTTCTAGAAAATACAATTGCAAATGTTCTTTTGAAATTTGAACTTCAAGTTGTAATTTTCGGTGCTAAACTGCCTAAACTCAAATTTGATTGTTGTTTTGGCTCCAAACTAAAGAGGATCCCTATTTATGGATGGGTTTCTAATTTTTGGGTAGTTTTTTGGGGGACAAGCTGGCATATTGTGAAAGGGTTATTTTGTAGCTTTCTGTAACTTGCATCTATTGTAGAACTTGGGGATTTGAGATCCTCTGCATGTAAGAAGCTCCATTTTTTGAATAATAAAATTATTCTCTTGTTCGTGGGTTATTTTCTGTCTCAGGCTGCACCCTCATCAAGTGGTATCAGAGCAAGGTTTTCTTGAGCATGTGGACAGATTGCCGATCGTGAGGCAGTTCGCACCAGGACCATGGTTGTGGGTAGAGGTTAAGAAAGATGCCTCCAAGAGTGATGCCTAGTAGGCATGGTGGTGCTAGAGGTGGTTGAGGTGGCAGAAATGCTGGTGGAAGAGATGCACTCGCAGCCCTCCAGAGACGGATTGATGTGTTACAAGAGCAGTTGAGAAGAGGGTTAAACCCGAGGGAGGAAAGTGAGGATGAAGGAGAGGAAGAAGGTTCAGATGTAGAAGAGGAAGAAGAAGCAATTGATCAAGACCAAATGTGGCTAATAAGGGCCATTTTGAAGATCGAAAAGACCGAGTAGAAGTCCTTAGTTATTCCAGTCTAAACCCAAAAGAGTTGATCGACTAGATCCGAGCTAAATTTGAGTATGAAATAGAGGACCTAGATTGGGTTAAGTTTACAAAAATGAAGCTAAAGGGCCATGCCAATATTTGGTGGAAAGAGGTCCAGTTGGAAAGAAATTGAAGAGGAAAAGGAAATATCGCAGATGGGATCGCATGGTAGAAACTGAAGAAGCATTTCATACCAGTGGACTACGGGTTAGATCTGTTGAAGAAATTGCAAGGGTTGAAGCAAAAGTAGATGTGAAAAATATACTAAATATTTTCACAAGATAATCATCAGAATGGGTCACACAAAGGCCAATAAGGAGAAGGTAGCCTAATATCTTAATGGGTTATGACCGAGCATTCAAGAGGAGTTATGCCTAGTCAGAATGACCACCATTGAGGATGTGTATCAGTTTGCTCTGAAGGTGGAAGAGAAGCTGAACAAAAGATTTGATGGCAAGCAAAAAGGACGAGGAGGTCAAAGCGGAAGGGGCAATGGAAGACCTTCAGGAAGCTGAAATGATGATGAAAAGAAAAGTGAAGATGTGGGTACCAGCCGAAGCCAAAGGAGTGACAACTTCTACCACCGTCCTGATCAAAATATTGGTGATCAAAGAGGTAGAGGACGAGGGAGATATGGACAAGGATCTGGAAGAGGTGGTTTCAAAGGAACATGTTTCTAGTGTGGTGAAGAAGGGCATCGAGCCTATGAATGTCCACAACACCAAGGAAAGGAAGACAAAATGCCAGAAGGTTGTGGAAGGGTTGTGCATGCAGATGAGGAGGCCTAATCTAAACATTCAAATGATGCTGAAAGGGGAGAAGCCCTAGTGATTAGGAGAGCCTTGGTGACTAAGGAAAAGGAACCAGAATAGAGGAAGAATTTGTTTCGCACAAGGTGAAAGTGTGAAGGAAAATGTTATGATGTCATTATTGACGATGGGAGCACCGATAATCTGGTGTCAGAGGAGATGGTCACAAAGTTGAAGCTGAAGAGGGAAAGGCACCCACATCCGTATTGGATTGCTTGGTTGCAGAAAGACCACAATGTTTTGGTCAATGAGCAGTGCCTAGTAAAGTTCAAGATCAAGAGCTACCATGATGAGGTACTCTGTGATATCATCCCCATGGATGCATGTCACATGTTGTTGGGGAGGTTGTGGCAGTTCGATAGGTGAGCTATACATGATGGCCATGCAAACACTTATTCCTTGACAAAGGATGGGGTTCGTCACAAGTTGAAACCCTTGAAGGAGACCAAAGAAAAGGTATGCAGTAGTGCTAGAATTTGTTATGTAGATGGAAAAAAAATTTAGAAGGTATGAAGCATGAGCGTGTGTGTTATGCATTGATTCCTAGAGTGAGTAAGAAGGATAGTGAGAAGGTTCCAGAAGAATTTTCTAGGATGTTGGATGAGTTTCAGGATATAAATATGATAATATACCTAAGGGTTTACCATCAATAAGGAAGATCAGCCATCAGATTGACTTGATTCCTGGAGCTAGTTTGCCAAATAAGGTAGCTCATAGAATGACTTTAGCAGAAAATGAGGAGTTGAGCAAACAAGTTCAAGAGTTGTTGAGAAAGGGTTTGATACGGGAGAGTTTGAGTCCATGTGTAGTACCTACAGTACTAGCACCAAAGAAGGATGGGGAGTGGAGGATGTGTATAGATTCTTGAGCCATAAACAAGATAACAATCAAGTACAGATTTCCCCTGCCAAGGATGGATAATCTGATGGACTGTTTGAGTGGAGCTCAGTACTTCACAAAGATTGATCTGAAGAGTGGATATCACCAGATCCAGATTCGAGAGGGAGATGAATGGAAGACTACCTTCAAGACCAAAGAGGGCCTGTACAAGTGGTTAGTCATGCCTTTTGGGCTAACCAATGCACCGAGCACATTCATGCGGCTCATGAACAAGGTACTAAAAGAATTTCTATGAAGTTTTGTTATTGTGTATTTAGATGATATTTTGATTTTCAGTAAGATGTTGGATGAGCATCTGATGCATATTCGGAGAGCCTTTGAGAAGTTAAGAGAAGAGAAACTATTGATTAATCTGAAGAAGTGCAGTTTTGTGAAAAGGGAGTTAGTGTACTTGGGGTTTTTTGTCTTAGCAGAAGGTCTCAAGATGGACCCAAAGAAGGTGAAGGCTATTATGGAATGTCCTACCCCAAGAACTGCTACCGAGGTGAGATCTTTCCATGGTTTGGCTAGTTTTTATAGAAAGTTCATTAGAAAGTTCAGTAGTATTTGTGGACCCCTAATTGAAACAATGAGAGGGGATAGAAAAGAATTGAAGTGGAGCATTGGAGCAGAAAAAAGTTTTGAACTATTGAAGCAGAAGGTGATAGAGCAACCTATTCTAGCCCTCCAAGATTTCAACAAAGTGTTTTAGGTGGATTGTGATGCCAGTGGTTGTGCCATTGGAGCAGTGTTGAGCCAAGAAGGTAAGCCCATTGCCTATTTCAGTGAAAATTTAAATGATGCCAAGAGAAAGTATTATGTATATGATCAATAATTTTATGCATTAGTTCAAGCATTAAAGAAATAAAGAAATTATTTGTTGGCGAAGAAACTTGTTCTATATACTGATCATCAAGCCTTGCAGTACCTAAGTAGTCAGGGAAAATTAAATTAGAGGCATATGAAATGGGTAGAATTTTTGCAGAGTTATACCTTTGTTTTGAAACATAGGAGTGGGAAGTCAAATAGGGTCATAGATGCCTTAAGTAGGAGGCATACATTGATGACAAAGATGCAGATTGAAGTGGTTGGGTTCAATGAAATCAAGACACTATATGCAGAAGATTCTGATTTTACAGAGGCTTGGAAAGCTTGCAAGGAACTTGTTATACAGTGGACAGGACAAGGTGGCTGGATTTCATAATCTAGGATGGCATGTTATTTAAGGAAGTCAATTGTGTATCCCAAGGAGTTCCATGAGGGAGAACCTGATAAAGGAGAAGCATAGTGGAGGAATGGCAGACATTTTGGTCAGGACAAGACCATTACCATTATCAGTGAGCATTATTATTGGCCTCAGTTGTCACAGGATGTGAAGAAGTTTGTACAAAGCTACAGGGTATGTAGGTGGCTAAAGATTGAGCCAGAATACATGCTTATATCAGCCTTTACCTATACCAGAGAGGCCATGGGAGGATATAAGTATGGACTTTGTTCTTGGTTTGCCAAGGACACAATGAGGGAATGATTCAGTCTTTGTGGTGGTTGATAGGTTTTCGAAGATGACACATTTCATTCCATGTCAGAAGACCCATGATTCAATCCACATTGTTGACTTGTTCTTCAAAAGGTGTGAGGCTACATGGTCTTCCAAAGAGTATTGTTTTAGATTGTGACACAAATTTGTGGGAGTACTTTTGGAGGACCTGTGGAAGAAGCTAAAACAGAGTTGAAGTTCGGTTCTGCACACCATCCACAAATAGATGGGTAGATAGAGGTTGTTAACAGTGCAGTCTGGGTAACCTACTGAGATGTTTGGTAGGAGATAAACCTAAGGGATGGGACTTGACCTTACCCTAGGCAAAATTTTCTTACAACAATTCTGTCAACAGAAGCACTGGTAGATCACTATTCCAGATTGTGTATGGAGGTAGCCCCATAACAGCTCTAGAATTGAAGAAGATGGACCAAGAGAAGAAAATAAGTGCTGAAGCCAAATATTTTGTAGAGCACATCAAGAATATACATGAAAGGTACGAGAACACATTAATAAGATGAATATGCAATATAAGGCTAAGGTAGATCAAAAAAGGAGGAATAAGGAGTTTCAAATTGGTGATGAAGTAATGGTCCACTTGAGGAAAGAAAAGTTTCCCATGGAAACCTATAAAAAATTGAAGATGAAGAAATTCGGCCCCTGTAAGATTTTGAAGTATGATTCAGGGAATGCATATGAGGTAGAGTTGCCTGATGGAATCAACATTTCCCCTATGTTCAACATTTTAGATTTGACAGAGTATCATGAAGGTGGAACGGAGGAAGCACCAACAATAGGGCAGTATGGCATTCCAGCACCTACTTCAGAAAGGGAGGAGATTGAAGCAATCTTGGATAGTCATGTGGAAAGGAATACCAAAAATAGGCAGTATGAAGAATATATGGTGAAATGGAGAGGAAGGCATGTGGAAGATTCATCTTGGCTATCTAAGGAAGCGGTTGACTGGTTAGATTTTCCTCAACCATCTGATACGTGATGGGGTCACTTCTCAAATTACCCTGGGTGTCTGATGCAGGAGCATCCAGTGGTGTAAGGGCAATCTTACATCACCCAAAAATAGTTAAATTTCAAGTTTCTCAATTTTTAGATGTTTTTACATTTTTGGAGACCCTTTTCGTCATAATGAAATTCCCAATTTACAGTTTTTATTTTCTATTCCTGGGTTGAAAGATATTGCAGTTTTAGTTTCCCAAGTTTACACTTGAAAATCTTCCGAGTTAGATTTGAGGCACTTAGAGTTACCGGAACGGCCTTGAAACTTGCCAAAATTTATGTAGTGGATTTCAAGTGCATTATTGACTTCGAGACCTTTCCAACAATTCAAACGGTTCACAAATCGGACTCCCGGATCAAAAGTTATGGCCCCGGGAAGTTGGCGCACTTTCTAGAAGATACAATTACAAATGTTCTTTTGAAATTTGAACTTCAAGTTGTAATTTTTGGTGCCAAACTGCCTAAACTCAAATTTGATTATTTTTTGGCTCCAAACTAAAGAGGAGCCCTATTTATGGGCGGGTTTCTAATTTTTGGGTAGCTTTTTGGGGGACAAGCTAGCATATTGCGAAAGGGTTATTCTATAGCTTTCTGTAACTTGCATCTATTGTAGAACTTGGGGATTTGAGATCCTCTGCATGTAAGAAGCTCCATTTTCTAAATAATAAAATTATTCTCTTGTTTGTGGGTTATTTTCTATGTCCCGGGCTGTGCCCTCATCAACTGCACTACTAAATTCATGGGACCACCAGCTTTAAAATATTCCTAAAAAATTTTAGCAACACCTAATAAGTTTTCTTAGAAATCTCCTATCCATGGGACCCCAACCTTACACACTTGAATTTAAATTTATTAATGCCAATTTCTTGTTGTTTAGACTTTAAATTCACAAATCCAAAATCAATAAGGATATGCCACAATGTCACAAACACATTAAGCAAAACTAACAATTTTCTTTTCAGTTTTTTCTTAACCAAATGCTTCTCCCAACACCTTTCCCTTTTCCAAACTAATTATTTTATTTAGAAAATGTTGAATATAAAAACTATTGTTGAGCTGAAAAATGTTTCATTGATCAACATCAATATTTTTTGTCTTACTCCAAAGATTAAAATCATAAACCTACTGATTCCAAAGATTAAAATCATAAACTGAAAATATAAGAAACAAGATGAAAATAATTAGATTTAAGAGTTAATTAACCATGGATTGCTTATGAATTTTTTCTCTGAAACTTTTAGCAAAAATGATTGTTAGATCTAATTCCATACTCCCAACCTTGGCCAACATCCTAACAACTTGCACAACTTTGGAATAGGGTAGGGAAAACCTTCAAAGAATATTGGAAGTCAAATTTTTGGCAAGTATTATAGTTCAAAATGTTCTAGTAGATATATATCTAAAATGTAGAATCATAAGCAAAGCACGAGGATTGTTTGACAATATCTCATGCATTTCTACATGGATTATAATGGTTGTGAGATTTAAACATAGATTTGTTGGAAAGGTTTAGAACTTTCATACAAATGTAATGATATACACATACAATTCTGTCTATAATTTACAACTACATTCACAAATTGGAATGTATAATATTTCATTTTACCATATCTGAAAGATAATCTTCTACTGAATTAAATAACCATCAATATTTCCTAAAATTCAATAAAAAGAAACCCCAAACCAATAATTTATAAAAAAAAATTCATAACATAAAGAAAAGAGGAATTTCATTAAACAAATTTGTTGCAAGTTCCCTAGTAAACATGCATCCAAAATATCAAAACATAGTTAAGGCACATGAACTTTTTTCCAAAATTCCCTAAAGAAATGTGGTCTCATGGAATATAAAACTATAGGGTATGCTCAAAATGGGCTTAATAGAAAGGCCATAGAAGCTTCTAAGAAAATGAAATTTGCAGTTATAAGGCTAGGCTCCTCAACCTTCATTAGCAATCTCCTTGATTGTATTCAATGGAGCTTTGGACAAAGGTATAGACATCCATTAAAATTGAAAAGATACAGGTATTGATAGATGTTGTAGTGGTAACTACCTATGGAAACATAGAAAAGGTACTTGAACTGTTTGACAGAATACCTTCAAGAGATTCAACCCAAGGAATGCAGTGATTAGAGGAATATGAACAAAAAGGATCTACTAAAAACAATTTATAAAATTTCATGCAAATGAATTTAAGAGGTGTAATGCAAAATTCAACATCCTTATCCTCTTGCCTCTATTGGAAATGTGTATAAAGACATGTATACAATACTTGGAATCATGGAAAAAGGCACATGAACTATTGACAATATAGATCAAAGAGGTTGTTGGTCCCATAGTTTTTGTTACACCAAAAGATCGACCTGTCAATGTTTGATACAACTGCCAAAGTTAATAGATCCATGAGAGGTGGCTAGTCCATGTCACGAATCCTGAGGAGAGAACTAACCATTTTCCAAAAATCTCCTCCTTAGCATTACCTGAGGGGATTCAAACTGAGAACCTTTCCAGCTCTGATACCAATTGTTGGCCCCATGGTTGCTATTAGACCAAAAGATTGACTTGCTAATATTCAATACAGCCACCAGAGTTAATGAATCCACGGGAGGCGGTTAGTCCATGTCATGAATCCCAAGGGGAGTGTTGAGCATTTTCCAATAGAGGAATCAAATCATAATGCAATGATTGCAAGAAAATGAATGATAGGGATTTGTTGGAAAGGCTTAGAAAAAATACTCAAAATTGTTATGCTACCTATGCAAAATTGCCAAGGGTTGTGGTAGATGCCCTAATACACTATGCCAACTCCAACATTACACCACAACAAACCCCAGGGGAAATAAATATTGTGTTAGGTGTGTTGGCCAGGAGGAGCCCTTGCAACATGCTCAAGTCTTTGGGCTTGGCTATGACACCATCTTTACCGAATCAAAGTATCCCCACATAGAAAGAGGAAAAAAACTTTTTCTGCATGGAAAACGAAAAAAGAAAGTTCTTTTTGAAATGAAATACAAGATGAAGAATGCGCATACAATTAGATCATATGCACCTTTTTAAAAAATTACAAGAACTTCCAATGTATATCACCAACTCCAATGAAAAAATCCTGATACATCGAGTTTTTCAATGATGCCTTGCAATTAGATGAATACAACCATTCTCTACTACAAATTTTTGTGTATTTGATTTTGAACGCAACTCCCACTATACAAAATCTCACTCTTTTTTAAAAATTGCAATAAATATCAATGTCCTGCTCATTTTTAAAACTCTCGAGTCTGTGTACTTTCTCCATCTCTATCTCCATGTACTTTGAAAATTCAAAATTTGATGGAAATTGTAAATGTTTGTCAAGCTAACTTTTGTAGTAGAATCCATCGTCCATTAGTCACCTCCTTCTGTTAATGCATTTTGTCTTTCCATTATATCTTTTCATCCGTGTGTTTCATCCAATCCATGGGATGGGGGATGGCATGTTATGTTAGAATGTTACATACATAGGTGCTTTTTGTCTAGGAGTTATCTTTCTACTATAATTTGCACAATATATGCTCGATAAAATCAAAAAAATTTCCCTAAAAGTTTTAGAATAATGCTGCAGAAAATATTTTTCTAAAATATTTTTTTTGCGAAAATAAAAAATCATACCACTCGGGAGGCTGTCCTATCAATTTTTTTTTGCCTCAAAATTAATTTTACCCAAAATGGATGAGTTTATAGTCAAAAATTTTCTACGTGACCACTTGATCTCAATTGTAAGGTCCTTGAAACCCCAATCTGCATCCAACAAAAATATTCAATCCAACATGAAACCTTCAGATCTAGGAAGGAATCTACAACACTTGGAGAGCTCTGATACCATGTGGGAGTAAATGGTGACTCCCCAACACTCCTAGGAATAGTTGCTAGACCAAAACCACTTCCATAAGATAGAGAATGGAAAAAATTCTTGCTTCACAATGCAAGATTGATTAATGGTTGAATATGCTTGAATAATCTTGAATTGATTGAATGTAAATGTACAAGAGATTCCTTGCTTATAAAGACAAGGTAGAGATGTAGGATTAGACAAGATCATGACAAGTGTCTTAATCCTATGACATGTGACAACTAAGAAACTAACTACCTAGCAATCAAGCAATCCTAGCTAGATAAGATAAGTTCTAGAAAATCCAACTAAGACTTCTAGAAATAATCTTATATCCTAAGTAAACTTAACATGTGAATATGTCCCCTAATTACCTAGTGAATGAATTAGCTAAGTACAAGACATTTATTCACACCAACAAAAATATCACACTCCAAAGAAAAAAAATGTATTCTATAGTAATAAAAAAGTTATAGTACACTTGGGGATCACCTTGTGGTGTAGTGGTGAAGTGGTTGCACTACTATTGGTTCAACCAAGGTTCAAGTCCTTTCCTAACCCAAACTAGTGTACACCAGTTTGAGCCCACCTTGTTGGATATGTTGGAGGTTGCGTACATAGGCAGTTAGTACGTGTAAGGCGGTGGAGGATGGAGGGAGGTTCTTAAGAGGAGCTGGTGGTTCCCAGGAGGTGGTTGACTGTGCTAGATCCTCACTGGGTTGGAGTGCTCACAGACTTGTGCCAGACCCACAGTGGAGAGTGTTTCTCGCATATCTAGTTTCTTGGTGTGTGTTGCTCATGGACTCTGTGTTAGAACCACTTGGGTCTTTCTCTCCTTTCGGATTATTCCTTACTTGGCTTTCATGCTTATGGGTTTGGTTTGTCAGGATTCGGGGATGAGGTTCCCCATTTGTGGCCTCATTGGTTCAAAACTCCAGTCAAAAGCATTCACCAATAAAAAAAATTTATAGCACACTTACAAATTCTAAGCCTTTACATGATTATAAAAAATAATAGATCAAGAGAAAATTTTGGTAGCATAATAGTACCTACAAAACTTAATATAAAAATCATTGGACATATATATGCATAACACTGCATGAAACTTTAGATTATTTGCTTGGTATATGACAATCTATTTGTCATAAAGAACTCTAATAGCTTACTAACTTAGCCCCACATTTGAAATAATATCATAAGCAATATGGCCTCCTTACAAGAATGTGGTGAGGTTATATGATAACTTCCATGAAAATTAATGATCATCTTACATATTATTTAATTAATTGAAGAAAACATATAAATTATGGACAAAAATATAAGAGAAAAGAGCATAGTTATGCTTTTTTTGGCATTAAAATATAATATTAAATTTTATTGTATAATTATCAATGAATTTCCCTTACAAGAAATAACAAACTTGGGGAGTGGTCACTTCTTTCAATATACTAGTTGATTAGTGCACAAGGGAATATATACATTCATCAAAGAAAATTAATAATCACTTCCTTCACTATAATCAAAGATGGATGAGATTTTATTCAAATTATCAATATTATATTGTTGTGATTGAAAGATTTATCTCATCATTGTAAGGGTTTCTAATTCAATTAATGGATGGACATGTGTATGTGTGTGTGTGTAAGTGTGTGTGTTTGTGTGTGCACGTGTTTTTACACACACACATGTGCATGTGTGTTTGGGACCTCTCATGGATTAACAATATATAATTATATCATATTTTACATTTTATGGGTCTTCATAGTATAAAGATTTGGGTAATATTACATCATTAAAGATATCATAAATCATATATCTAATACTCCCTCCTTTAAGGGTGAAATTATTCATGATGACTTAACCAAATAGGAATATGCATTTATTCAAGCTACCGATATCACTATGAACACAACATTTTTTCTTTAATATTTGAATAAATTCCTACTTTGTTCAATGAATAGACATGGGTGCACCTAAGCTCTTCCATTGGGTTAACATTGTTCTATGATTCAACTCATCAAACATTTTTTGGTACACTTTTCTATATTTGTGTGCTTTCTCATCACCTATCATAGCATGAAGAGCTACTTCTATGTATGAGAAATATTTTACAAACCTTCTCAAGTATCCAATTACTACAATAGATCTCCTTATTTCAATAACATTTTTTAGCATAGGCCATTTCAATATGTCTTCCACCTTTGAAAGGCACGTTGAAATAACACTTGTTTTTCTACTATGTCAAATATACCAATTATGGTCATGCAAATTTTCATTTCATACATTTTAATAGAAACTTGTCCTCTATTTAGACTTTTAGTAATTTCATGAGCTGCTCTAGGCACTCCTCACACGTTCTACTAAAAAATAGTGTATCATCCAAATAAATAATAACACATTCATGAGTCTCATGAAGGTTGTAAGCATGTTCCATAAACCAAATGGGAGTAGTAGACAATCAATGATACCATTTTCTTCAATGTCATATTTCTTGATGTGACATTATTGGAAATAAGGTGTTTTATTCACATAAAGAGGTCATGAACCTAGTTTATCTATATATTGGTAGAAAATTATTGATTATTTCTATGGTAGGTTGTACTGAGTTCTAGGTGTTGTGTTGTGGTATAAATTCTTATCTTAGTCCACTAGTACTATGTTCTCAATTATAATTCTTTTGGAGGACAAATCACAACCACATAATTGTAGGTATGTCATTGTAGGTGTGTATTGAAAGAAAGAAAAGGTGCAGTATACACTTCCTACCCTAATATATGAGAAGAGGATGTGTAAAAAATAAATTGATCATATGGTTAAAAGGAAGTACACTCAAAAGTAGTATACCATAGTACATATTGATATGTACATGGGGAAAAATATCACACTCCAAAGCAAATCAATGTATTATATATCAATAAAAAAGTTATAGTACACTTACAAACTCTAAGCCTTTACATGAATATCAAAAATAAGAGATCAAGAGAAAATTTTGGTAGCATAATAGTACTTATAAAACTTAATATAAAAATCGTTGGACATATAATGCATAACACTTCATGAAACTTTAGATTATTTGCTTGGTATATGACAATATATTTGCCATAAAGAACTCTAATAGCTTAATAACTTAGCCCCACATTTGAAAATAATATCTTAAGCCCCACATTGGAAAAGTTATATAACCATAATAAATATTAAAAAACACAAGATTTTTTTGACATAAAAAATTAATAGAGTGTAAACATGTGGCAACATACCAAACTAGAATTTGAATTTATTAGGTTGAATGCCAATTGAAGATGGTATAGACACCTAAATTTGAGCACTTGAATTTGGTCAAATTTATCCCTTTTTTTGTCTATCATCCCTTCCTATCCATGTTAATTAAATAATATTGTTAGTATTTAATTAATATCATCAATTCCCCTAAAGCCTCCTAAATTCCTAAGGTATTTAATTAATTAAATACTTTATCACTTTAAACCCTTCTCTAAATTAAATAAATATACCAATTTTTATTTAATTTAGTCATATATCCCATAAAATTAAATATTTAACTCCCTTCCTTTTTGTGTCTCAATCACATCCTCCATAATTCTATCTTTAATCCTAATTCACTTTCTAATCTCATCATTAGAGATGTGTGTATTCCTAATCCATGATTGGGGGGTGTCACATCCTCCAACTTTTGCAAGTGACCTCTAATCGTGCTCATTACCCTAATCCCTCACCTAATCGCCCTATTTAACCACTTGCACAATCCAAATCTTTTGGTTAGAAGAACCTAATCTAATTACCATTTATGGCACCTATCTCTTGTCCTCTTATCATTAATGCTTTCTCCTTTTGGAGAAGCCATCCCATATGTTTGAGGAATTTTTAATTCCCCTTTATTATCCCTAGGCATCCCTTAAGGAATTTTTAATTCTTTTTATTTCCCCATGTACACTAAAATGAATTTTTAATTCCTCTTTTCACATCTTCCCAATTATTTGAGAATATTGGACAAGAAATCCCTTTATGAGGGAGATCTTTCCCATACTCCCATTGTAATGCCCACCCCAAGCTT
The DNA here is from genome assembly GCA_007258455.2 of Sequoia sempervirens. NCBI lineage: Eukaryota > Viridiplantae > Streptophyta > Pinopsida > Cupressales > Cupressaceae > Sequoia > Sequoia sempervirens. The sequence continues at coordinate 531,281,612 of VDFB02000017.1, forward strand.
AAACTATATTATACAACAAATTAATGATATTTAAGAAATAATTAAATGAAATAGAAGTAAATATACCTCAAGTGGATCAAATTTTTTTTGTGACCCTTGAAAGCAAGTTACTAGCTAGAAGCCACTCACAAATACAAGAATTAATTGATAGATTGTAAATACAAGAATTTAAGAGTATGCATTTACTTGAAGGCTTGTTGCCTCTTAAGCCATTTAAGAGGAGGACAAGCACCAAATTTCACCACTAAAGTTTACTATGCTATAATTATCCATGCAAGAGAAGTATGCATCAAGTATGAAACAATACTTTCTTTATAGCACCGTGTAGATGGGTAGATGAAAATAATACATAATCATAAGTAGTTCAAACATTGTTTGTGTTAACACATTGAATGAAATGTTGATCAAGCATTGCACTCCCATGGTCTTTACCTAAATGAAATTCATAAATGGAGGCCCATGTTTTGGATGCTTTAGTGTGATTGAGATGGGCTCTAGGAAAATTCACCACTAGCAATTCACTGACGGAAAAATCACTGCCAGCAATTCACCGACACGGAAAATTCATCATGTGAGGCCGAAAATTAACCGCATTAATATTTTTTACTATATGTTTCAAAAACTTTGATTTTATTAAAAATATTAATGCGAAATTGCTGACGGTGAATTTTACTTGGCGATGAATTTTCCATGACAAAGAATTGTTGGCAGTGAATTTTCCACCAATGAATTGCTAGCAATGAATTTGCCATATGCCATTGAGATGGATGGAAGCATATGCTTTCCTAATATCTATTTAATGCTGCTTTGATGCTCAATAGATATAGGAAACCATAGCTTACACAACCGCTCTATGATAGTAGAATTATCATGGTTGTTTGCTAACTAGACTTGGAAGATAAACTTTTATATATATATAAGCATTTATACATGTAAATAAAGAAACTCAAATCGCTGCACTAAATTAAGAGTATTATCCAGAAAAACTAATGAGAGTTTATCTTTCCAATAGTACACTTGGAGCAAAGGTTAAGACAACACAGTTTTAATATTGTAACAACTGAGACTACACAAGTTCATCACAGTTTTAAGGTCAATTGCATGCGTAGGTGAGTTGCGTTTCCATTTAGGAGCAAATGGAAAGTAGAATACAACGAACCTTCAGTAATGCCTATTCAGGAATTAAAGCATAAAGATTATATTTGTTTCTATAAATTGCTCGGTATATTTTACTCAAAGTTTTGAAGATGGATTTCGATAAAACAAGTTCATTAATGACATTTATTGCATGTTATGAGAACTTAAGGTGATGTGAAAGGAAACGTTACCAAGAAATGCATGAAACAAAGTAACTAACAACAACGAATATTGACGTTTGCACATTGTTGTGCCAAATGGAAAAAGAAAGGAGCAAGAAGACTACATTGGTATTTATTGACCTCAACCGGCCAAACACATAAAAGAAATCGTGGAAAAGATAATCTCCCTGAGCTATACGCTTGTAATGAAATCGTTATATTTACATTAAGTTTGGCAAAAATATCATTCACAAAAAAATCTTTCATAGGCATCGAATGAGTAAAATAAAATAATTAGGCATCAAAGTTTTACTCAAAGAATTCACATTCCAATAATGAATACATCTAAATTCCACAAATTGTTCACATAATAAAAATAACAACAGCTTCATCTGATAGTTTTCTATTGCAAATTAAACCAAATACATTAGTTTGCAGTCTATCGCTATCACATAAATAAGAGTAGTATCAAACATTTCACAAATTAATTCAATTGATTACAATGGTTAGATTTTATTAATATCTGGAAATTACAAAGATTCAATAGAATCTCTACTCTAAACTGCAAAGGTGTCATTAATATAGTAAAGATTCATATATCAAATCTTCTTCAGCAAACCCAGAGGATGCCATATAAACCTGCAAACATTGAAAAGAGAAGCCCAGTCCTCCTCTTCACCCAACCATAGGACTGTAAAGTCCAAGCTTAGTCCTTCTCTTCACCCAACCATAGGACTGTAAAGTCCACCCCTGAGCGGGAGATAAAGTCCATATGCATAACATAGATGAAAGAACAAAAAATCACAAACATTGACTCACACACAAAGAATCCGATTAGAGAATTCTTGTAAAGGGGGAGAAGGGGGATTCCCTTCCCTCTTGAGGAACAAATATTTATTCATAGCTTTCAATAGACAACTTCATTTTCAACACACATCAACCACCATCCATCTGACATTCTCCATACACAACCATCACCATCCATCTGTCTTTCTCAACACCCAACCACCACCCTCCATATAATAACCCAAGCTGCCATTCACAGCTCTCTGATATCAAACACAACTCCTTACAATTCATATTTGATCATATTCCCCAAGAGAGGCTCTGCACCCTCCTCAACCCCAAACAAAGGAGGCTCTCAGCCCTCAATCAAGATCCACTCCTTATACACACCCAAACCCTCCATTACATAAAACAATAACAACAATTATTCCTTCAATCATCTATCAAGAATACAATAACACAAAAACTACCAATACAATTCAAGCATACCTTGGCTGTCCAAGTTAAGATCAACCCAAACAACCTATCCAAGATTACTGAGTCCTTTTTCCTAGCCAATACCATCCTACAACCAATCTCCTTCTAGTCATCCTCCCAACCTCCTACAAGAAAAATAAATTAGAAAGAGAATAATTTACAACACTTTCATTTCCTCTTCCCCCCCAACCATTCAAATTTCCACTTCAAAATAAAATAACTCCCAACTCTTCAATTTCCCTCAATATGATATCCAAATAAAAAAGATATTTCGAATGAAAACAAATTTCCCTTCACAAATAAATATAAAAATAAAATTGCACTCCAACATTAAACTCCCTTGACCAAATTAAAATCTAATAATAAACATGTAGCATTTGAACTTTGTCTCCAATACTTAATGAATCTAGACTGCCAACCTGCATCATCTCATTAGAAGCATTAGTACAACTTAGAAATTATAATCAAATCATTAAATATTAACATTGAAACTTTCTAACATCACATAATTATAAGATCTAGCATAACAATTAAAGATATTTGTTTTTGTGGAAATTAAACATTTAACCAAAACACTCTAAGATCAAAATAATTTATTAAATGAACATATTATATCATTTATAAGCAAATAAATGTCCACACATGCATATCAAACATTATGTCCATATTTATAAATGATAATATCCATAACCCAAAATGTCAACATCAACCATGTCTAAAACACCAAACTATATGAATATAAAATCAAACCAAAGTCCCTAGACTAATGTTAGCTATGCCTCACATTTTATGTTAGCTATGCCTCACATTTTATTTCCCCTATGTACACTAAAATGAATTTTTAATTACTCTTTTCACATCTTCCCAATTATTTGAGAAGATTGGACAAGAAATCTCTTTATGATGGAGAAATTTCCCATACTCCCATGGTACTTTCAAAGTACACCCTCTTTCCTCTCATCTCCTCTCATGGTGACACTTGTCATCATCATGTGGGTTGATATGTCTCAAGACATCTCAACCTTCCATTTTATGAGATCTAATCACAACCATTGATTTTCTCCATCCCCTTTCTAATGACTACACTTAGTCATTTTTCACAATTCATGCATTCAACCATTAAACACACATACAACTTTGAGATAATCTTGCAACCACATCAACATCAAGAAAATACTACCATTATGCATGCCTACGTGGAATTTTAAATGCTTTCTCCTTTTGTAGAATTAATACCCATGCCTACATGGAATTTTAATTCCATTTTATTCTTTCAATGGTCTCCAAGAAATTTTTAATTCCTTTGGATTTTCCCATGTGGATTATAGGGGGATTTTTAACTCCCTTTGTCACATCCCTCCCATGATTTGGGGAGATTGGACAAGAAATCCCTTTATGAAGGAGATCTTTCCCATGCTCCTAGGTACTTGTAAAGTATCTCTCCTATTCTTTCATGCATTTTGATTAGTTGAAACATGGATGCTTTATGGTTTAAGAAACATCACTTTTCTCCAACTATCATTCAAAGATGCCCTAGAGATCTCACCCCAAGAGTGGAATAGAGGCAAGAGATCCGGTAGAAGGGTATCCTAGGGTATGATTAATGACTAATGAGGGGTTCACCACCAAGCTAAGGCTTGGAAAACAAATGAAATGTAAGTTGTAATGTCTAAACCTAGTGATGCACGAAACTTAAATGAATGACCTAGAAATGCATATAAAACAGAATAACAAACTATAAGATGAAATTTGTGCACCTGGAAACTTGAAGAAGATTGGAAGGAGTCCTGGAAAGTTGGAAATTCTTACTTTTTGACCTAGTGGTACTCATTCACCATTCTAGGCAAATTATCCCAGTTTTGGACTTTTGCACAGGAGCAGGTTTTAGACAAAAGGGTATCTGAATTTATAAAAATGTCTAACAAAAACCTACAGTGGGACTCATTTGCCACATGTGGTGAATGAGTCTAGTTTGTATTTTTTGGAACTTCAAAGTCTGAATTTTTTCTTCCCATTCTTCTTAATCTACTTCTCCAGGTTTTCAGATCTGAAACTCTGATTTCAAAGGTGTAGGTGACCTTTTGGTGAATATTATGACCTTGCAAATGGGGAGACAACTCCAACAATTTTCTCCAATCTTGTAACCTAATCTTCAATGATCTCCAAGTATTTAAAGCACCTAGATATGCAATCACACAAAGAGAGAGAGAGAGAGAGAGAGAGAAAGTGTTGATTGTTAGGGAATAGGGGTTTGCCTTGGTCAAACCCCTTGTAGGTAATTAAACCAAATGATGAGAAAATGAAATGAAGGCATGAAAATTGAAACAAAGAACATGAATCATGGACAATGATACCTTGAAAGATTCCTTATAAATGATGTCTTCTAAGTCTACAAATCAACATGAAATGGCCACGAAGGATGTAGATCTTGATCTTGACAATAGGAGTAGAGTAATGCTTAATCTTTGATCTTCAATGCTACATCACAACTATTGAACAGTCTAGCTAACTGAGAGGGGGAGGGTGAATCAGTTATTATAAAACAATTTTCTTGACTTTAATTAATCTGAAGCAAGCTTATGTCAATCATAAAATAATCAAATAGATATGAACATGGAAGCACACAACAACACCATGCACAATGAATACTAGAATTTATGTGGAAACCAAAGAAGGGAAAAACTATGGAGAATGCTAATTCTCAAATATAAAACACTGGTTAAGGTGATTTTAACAAAGACTCACTACCAAAATGCTCACTATAGGTAAGGTTCACTGCCTAATTAATACAAAAACATATGATTACAAAAAGTCTCACTGACAAAAATGAACTGATTTCAAAGCTACATCTACATATTCATGAAGTCAGTTCCGGTTAAGAGCACAATATCTGTCTACAACAGATCTAGCCAAGGATCTTTTGCCCAACTTCCTTGCACAAACTCTACAATACAGATTACTTCTTCCTAACACTTTCCTTTAGCTTCCTTCTTTGTATAATCCTTCACACCCTTTTATCTATTTGCACACATCATACTTCTTGCACACTTCTCATTTAGAACCAAGAAGATGTTCTATATATATATGTCAGTAGAAGAAAATAAGTCAACCTAGCAAAACATGTCGGCATGAAGAACCTTGAAATATTTAGTAAATCTTGGCACACTAACATTGGACCCAAAGGATAGGTCGCACATAAATATCTCCTTACCACATTACCATGGGACCCATAAATAGGTCATACATAAGATAGCATAGTTACCAAAAGATAGAAAACTTTGAATTACATGAAATATATTCTGGAGCCAATGGGAATGCCGCAACCAAGACCACATCTTGATTCTTATAAATTTTAGTACCAATCAGAGAAACACAATTAGACATACTGAAACTTATATCATGCCACATGAATGTCAAGATAGCAAGGATACTTGGAATAAGCTTTGAGTACAACATTAGTATTCATTATCCTACATTAACTGACTTCCACAAAAGTCCTGGCAAAAGCAGTACTACCATATCCAGATCAAGGATAACATCCACACTGTGCAACAACATAGCACTGGATATGATATATCATTTTTGTATATCATTTGGAGCACAACCTTCTAGATCCTAGGTTTTGACATGAATGAAAAAAATTCTAAATCATTTCAACACCTTCTCAACAATATGCCCCTTTAGCATTGATGGCAAAACAACAAAAACTTAGAAACACAAAAAACTGCAAACTCCCCCTTTGACAAGCAATTCAATTCCTCTTTTTGATTTTTTTTTCTTCTTCACCCCCCCCCCTTTTCCATCAAAGGAAAAGGGCCAAATAAAAACATTTAGGAGATCAGATAAAAATGACACTTTTCACATGAAAATTTTTCTTGTACCTTTCTCTCACAATTGGAAGAATCTTCTTCCAAGCATGTACTGCAGAAACCATTTTGGCACACATACTATCCATTAGAGAAAATGTCATAAATGAAGATGACCTATCCAAAGACAGGAGCTGTCATTCACAATTCTTTACTTCAGAAAGTATTGCAGAGAGATGATCCAACCAAACCTCGACAATTTCTTTGACCAACTAGAAAGTTCTAACCAAATCTTCCCTCTCTCTGAATAGAAAATAAATTGAATTGCAACTCTCCAACTCTTATTATTTGTTTTCTATATTTATCTTTGAAGAATTCAAAACACTTTCCAACATCATTCATTTTAGATTCAATGGCTTCAATTTTTCTTCTAAAATTATCAACAACAGGCTGCTGGAGACAATACCTATAGATGCCAGGCATCTCCATAATACATTCTCTTGTCTCACCAATGTGTTTGGATAGTTTTTGTTTGGATTTGAAACACCTTATCTCAATCATAGCTTGGATCTTATGACCTTCAAATCCTTCCTACAACATCCTTTCTTCAACAACTTCTACCAGATCATTCAGTAATAAATCAGAAACATTTGAAACAGTAATATCCTTTTTGAGTAGATAATTAACAAGAGCATCTTCAATTCTAGACCTTATGTCCGGAGAGCAGGAATACCACATTTCACCAATATTTTTCATATCACCTTCATCCAACACTGAGCAAATTTTATCTGGATTGAAAGAGTCAAATCCAGGCAAAGACTCTTCTTCCTTCTCCTTCTCTTCTGACATAGTGATGACATATTTTGTGTTAACTTTCCTCCTTTTAGGTTCCGGAGGGGAACCTCCAATAACAACCTCTAATTCCTTCTTACCGAGGGAGGAACCCTCCTCAAGCTGACTAATAAGCATAGCATTAGACACTATCACACCAAAGCATAGATCCATCTACAAGGATGAGAAATAGAATTTTCATGCACTTTCTTTGTCTTCCATACATTCCAAATATCTGTAAACTTGCTTCTCGACAGGGATACTGACTTCCACTTAGCATTCTCCTTTTCTTGTAGAGAACTCATAAAGTAGAATACTAAACATATGAGAAAAGACCCAAAATGGAAGGGATAACTCTCAACCAAAGAAATTCTGACATTCTCAATTAGGTTTACCATTATTATGCTACATAGGTCAAACTATTTATTTTCCTTCACCATCTTATTTGCAAAATACATAACAATAGCCAAAGTAGAACCTTCACAATTTCTAAACTAGATTTTGTAAGTGATACCATAAGCAACATACCTTATTTTAGGATTGGTAATGGTATTTTTCAGTAGAGCTTAGGGGTCTTTATCGATACCAGTAAGTTCCTCCACATCTTTGTATTTTGCCAATTTCTTCCTAGGGAGGTCACTAGCTTTGCACAATCTAGTAATAGCTTCAATGACTTCTTTAGTGATTGGATAGGGTTTTTAAAAAATGATATTTCCATCCTTGAATCAACTCAACGGGAATAAGATAAACTCTTACATCTTTCGATGATGAAATTCATCCAACTCTACTCCCTTTAGACTTTGCGGGATACCGCCACTGAATTCACTATTAACCAACACAGATTTCATCGTCACGCTTAGCTTCAATTATTTTATTGCTCAACAAAAACCTCATCTCCTTTATGAACTATGATAAATTATTTAAAACTCCACCTTTTAACCTTAATTTCTCATGATGATTTCACCACCAAAGACACACATTGATGATGCCAATAATTGTACTTTTCTTTTCAATCATCCAGATTAAACTTCATCATACATCATCAACCGGATTGAGCTTAGTCATGTTGAGACCACATCAATATTACTTTGGAGAGGGGGAACCATCAAGATATGCATTACAAAACTCCCCCTGAGCCAAGGAAGTTTGGCTCAGATTCTGGTAAGGCTTGTACTGAGATCCGGTACCACAAAAGAGTTCTCCACATTTGTTTCCTTTTTCTTCCAAACCATGACCATCTTCTTAGATTCATTTGATTCTGAAACCTTCTTTTTATTTTTAGGATTTTTCAGAGCAACATATCTGCATGTGCTAGCATAATGTCTGGGTTGAATGCACTTGTAACATCTTTGTCCTGACATAGGTAAGTGAACCCTAGATCTGCATTTATTAGCTTTGTGACCATAACCATGGCATAGATGGAAATAACCTTGAAAGAGATTATCCATTCCATTCCTTCAAACTAAATTAGATAATTCACTTCTGCGATGACTTGCTTTGTGACCAAACTTGTGATAGTTAAATCATTGAATACTTGGTTCCTTCTTACTTCAACACTCTACAGTCTTATAACTCTCAAATATAGAACACCAGTTAAGGTGACACTGGTTAAGGTGATTTTTACAAAGGCTCACTTTTGAAATACTCACTGCAGGTAAGGCTCACTACCAGTGAGCTCACTGTCCAATTAATACAAAAAGTATCATTGAAAAAAATGAGTTGATGAAGCTGCATCTACATATGCATGAATTTAGTTCTAATTAAGAGCACAATATTTGTTTGCAATAGATCTGGTCAAGAATCTTTTGCCCAACTTCCTTGCACAACCTCTGCAATATAGATTACTTCTTCCTGACACTTTCCTTCAACTTCCTTCTTTGCGTAATCCTTTGCACCCTTTTATCTATTCACACACATCAAAATTCTTGCACACTTCTCCTTTAGAACTAAGAAGATTCTCTGTCTCTCTCTCTCTATATATATATGTAGGTAGAAAAAAATAAGTTGGCCTAGCAAAACATGTCGGCTTGAAGAACAACCTAGAAATATCCAATAAAGCTTGGCATGCTAGCATAGGACCCAAAGGATAGGTCACACATAATATCTCCTTACCACATTACCATGGGACCCATAAATAGGTCATATATAAGATAACATAATTACCAAAAGATAGAAAACTTTGAATTACATGAAATATATTCTGGAGCCAATGGGAATGCCACAACCAAGACCACATCTTGATTCTTATCAATTTTAGTACTAATCAGAGAAACACAATTAGACATACCAAAACTTATATCATGCCACATGAATGTCTATATATCAAGGATACTCAGAATAAGCTTTGAGCATAGCATTAGTCTTCCTTATCTTGCATTAACTGACTTCCATAGAATTCCCAAAAGAAGTACTTCCATATCCGGATCAAGGATAATATCCACACTATGAAACAATATAGCACTCAATAGGATAGATCATTTTTTTATATCATCTAGAGCATAACCTTCCGGATCCCAGGTTTTGACATCAATGACAATAAGGCTAAATCATCTCAACACATTCTCAACAAAAACACTAGATTAATAACATGTTTGATGCTTGATAACCTTTGACATGATGATGGATCCTTAATTGCTACAACAATTGATGAAGAATCTACCCTTGAATGCCTAAAAAATGATCTTGAATGTTATCTTGATGATCTTGTAAAGTCTTGGAATGCTTAACTCTTTCTTTCTTGGTTTGATATCATGTAGGATTGATGAAATAATTATTTGAAAGCTCATTTATATAGGCAATCCAACTAATATCCTACGTATTAGATCCAAAATGCTAACATACACAAATTTTGAACTTAAAACCCAATTTTCCTACTCAAAACCTTGAAAATAGGCCAAATGGGACTCATTCACCAAGCTGGGCAAATGGGTCCCACTTGGATGGGACTCATTCGCCCAAAGTGGTGAATGGGTCCCACAGGGCCTATTTTGCTTGTTAAAGTGTCGAGGAGTGTGTAAATTAAGTTTATATGTTGATATTGTTGGGTTTTTTAATTGAAATTTTCCTTGGGATTCATAATATAGGGTCTTAGGGGCTTATTAATGATGATATAAAGGTAATAAATTCCAAAGAGCACAAAATTCAATGTGAAGGTGTAAATAAATACACTTTGCAACACTAAATTAAGGAAAAAATAGGGTCTATTTATCTTAGAAGGGCCCTAAATCCCATGTGAATGTGTAAAACACATTACAACACTAGATTAGGTCCACTTTAGTTTACAAGCCTCCTAAATTTAATGTTAAGGTGTAAATAAATACACTTTACAAAATTAAATTAAGGAAAAGTTAAGTTAATTTAGCTTAAAAGGGGCCCAACTCCTAATGTAGATGTGTAAAACACCTTATGTACAACACTAGACCAAGGTGGCATTAAGTCCAATTTATCATTAATTATTCTCACATCAAGAGTGAAAATGTAAGGACAACATTTTTTGACACTACACATCCACATGATGATGTGTGTCCTCACAATGGAGGTTGAGATGCCTCAAGGCATCTCAACCCTTGATCTTTTCTTCCCCTCAATCTTGGCCATCCACTTCTCTCTCCCCTTACTAAATGACTACACAATCATTTTTACAACACTCAACACTCATACATTCATGATTCCATGCCATCTTACCTTTTTGTAACCAAATCTAAGTAAATCTAAGGTGTTATGCTACTAAATTCAATTGTGAGAACACATCCAACTACATCAATGGGGAAATCATGATGACAAGCTCTTCTTGGACTCTATTTTTGTTTGATTTGGTGCATGTTTGAGCTTAATCTTGGTGCTTATCTTGAGTCTTGGTTTTGGTTTTACATTGGATTGGTTTTAGTAAATTTCCTTGCATTTTTAGTTGTAAAAGCACTGCAAACATTTATAGCACACTTGGTGGGTCGCATATTATGGGTTTTTTAATTTATTTTTATAGTTTTTCATTTTGAGAATTTGCAGGTTGTAGCTTCAGGAGTAGATCTATTGCATGGGAAAATATTCCTACCTCAGAGGTGGGTGTGAGTCCTTAAGGGGTGGATGTGCTTTGGCTCCATCCTCCTCTAGAAATAAATTTCTTCAAAGGAATACTTACTCCTTCTGAGGTGGATGTGACTTCTTTAGAAGCATACACGACTTCTACATGGGTGGACTTGTAGATAGACACATTTGAGTTCTTCATAGGCGGTTCTAAATTCTTTAGAGGTGGACATGAATCCTTGATAGGTGGACCTAACTTCTTCATAAGAAAATTTTCTTGATCGGTGGTTGTGCTTCTTCATTTCATCTTTGCTTTGTTCATAGGAAGACTTGTTGGTAATAGTTCACTTATAGTTCTTATTTCAAATTTTCAAATTTTTACTAGTTTATAGCTAATGTACTCACTTGTGTTGTTTTTGTTTGTGAGTGTTTCAAATCCATTTGCATCTCTGTTTTGAGAAATACCGGTGAACTAAACTACTAATCCATTTCTTGTAGGATGATCTGTCGAAGACATGCATAAATATTTTTCATAATAGCTAGGAACACTTCATTTTCTAAAGGGAGTCAATTAACTTGCTTGTCATGTTTGGGATTTTTCACTAGAGTATGCTCTCCCTTTGTGCTACATGTGAGCTTGGGGATTAGAGTTTTTGAATTAATCTAAGTCCATTTGTGATTCATCATAAGAGTGCTAACTTATATGTATGCTCCACCCTTATGCTACATGAGAGCCTAGGGATTAGAAACACCTAGCATATCCTTCCTTTTAGGATTCTAGCTTGGGGATTTCATCACCCTAAGGGATAATATCAACCATGTGAACCATTAGGGTATAGAAAGAGGGGAGAATACAAGTTGTACCCCAATCCAATCATGCCATGTCTAGTGAAGCTTTTATACTGGAGTGTTTTTGAGTTAGGAGAGTAGGGTTGGTCTGAGTGACTTAATTGGCATTTCCAACCCACACTTGTGATAGGCTAGTGTTCATGGCCATGCCTCATGCACCCTTCTAGTGTTTAGAGGATGCACTATAGAGCTTGTTTTAGCTTAGATTAGGACCTTTCGACTGTTTCCTATCGTACAGTGTAGGGTATAGTATCACGCCCAAAGCTACTCACCATGTATCCCCTTAAGTAGAGGTAGGAAATATTTGGGGAAGGTATTAGGAACTCCAAAGAAAGGGTGAAGGGCGATCCCATTGCTACTTTAGGCCTCTGGCACTGAATCTCTATCTACAGATTCTCGGCGAGTGGCGCTCCTCACTAATCTTGGGATATTAACCACAAGGTTGGTGGGCCTACAATAGGTTAACACAGTCACATAAATAATCTAGGTTTTTTTGTCTAGCATGTCTTCTTGTGCATACCAATGATTATCTTTTGTCCATCCTAGTATGTGTCTGTCTAGTTTTTGACTCATCATTTTTTGTTAGGTCATCTATCTCTCGATAGGTCGATATGCTTCCTTTACAGGTAGATCTATTGAGTCCATAGGTAGTTGTGCCCTACTCAGAGGTAGATGCGCATCCCCTATGCATTCAATATTTTCAATCTATACTTCTTGGGAGGATATGATTTGTTCAAAGTTGGATCCACTATGTCCATAGGTATCTCTGCTTTATTCAAATGCAGTTGCACTTTCACCATCTAGTCCATCCTATCAATCATCCTACTTAGACGAATACACTTCCTTTATAGGTGGATCTACTCTATCTATAGGGGAATTTTAGTTTCTTAGAGGTGGATACATTGTCCATCCCCATTAATCCTTCTTAGATGGATACACATTCTTGATAGTTGACTCTACTTTAATCAAAGGTGGATCCATTTTTTCATGGGTGGCCTTGCTAGTTAATGCAAGGAAGCTAAGGTAGTGAAACAACTTCATACACTAATCTTGAGAGGAGAATAATGCAATTTTTTTATAGATCTTTAATAGTTACAAAAATTTAGACATTAATATCATGTATACCACAACATAGTTATTTATGTGGGGAAAACCATTTCAAGAGAAAACCCAACACTCAAAAAGTCACCCAATATATTATTTAGAAATCACAAATATTACAATATACTTGCAGAGCAAGCTTCTCATAGGAGTATCACCAACTAAAGATCCAAAGACAACATGACCGCTATCAGACTCTTAGAATACATCACAATACAAAGTGATAATACAATTCCCTCATAAAATAGGGTTTCCTTCTAGGAAAAGTCAAGCTAATAAAATATCAGTTGTTAGATCTAAGACCTAATTATGGATAGCACCTTATGTAATTACAAGGTTGAGATAAAATTTCCTAATAGTTATTCCATTACCCATCCTTCTTAGGTGGATACACTATCTTAATAGGTGATTTCACTTTAATTGGAGGTGCATTTTTTCATATATGTTTGTGCTTTGATTGCACTTTAATTGGAGGTGCATTTTTTCATATGTGTTTGTGCTTTGTCGATAGGAATATCTATTATGTTCATAGGCAGATCCATTTCGCGTACAAAAAAATAAGATTGAATTCTTTTGACTAGTGATAGCTCTCATTATTTTGAGTCTAATTCTACAATTAATTTTTTTTCTCACCTCCTAATCATTCTTATCATCCATTTTCACCCAGTTTCATTTTCCAAAAGTCATCAAATCACTCTTCTAATCACACAAGGACATCCCTATACATTTCTAATCAACATCGCCATCATCAAATATTGCAATCTAGCCTCCTAAACACCAATTTAATAACTCTTGCATTCAAATCAGCCAATCGATCAATCCACATCACCATATTTATGATTGCTTAGGACCCTAGTTTGTCTTGATTTAGTAATCATCCTCAACCAAATCAACTTACCTCTAGTGAGAGGTTTATTTCACACCATAATCATCCATTGTTCTTGAAATTTTTTCCTATCTCAAGAACTATCCCATCATCTCCCTCATCTAGTCTACTTTAGAACTTAGCCTATCTCAAGTAGCAATCAATCCAATCATCATAAAATCAAGTTATAAATCTTAATTGGAGTGCTACATCAACCAATAATTTACTCAATCATCCAATCAACTATCCAATTCATCACTTAATCGATCGATCAATCAACTATCTAGTCAATCACTTAATTAATCATCCAACCATTATCATTTAGTCTTGTCCTTGGGCTTCACATCATCTTCATCATCCAATCACCTTTCATTCCCATTGTCACTAGAACACAGGCTAAGCAACTCATGGAGCAACAACATCAACAATCTCATCAATCACCTTATCTTCCTAATCTATCTTCACAAATTAACTTGCATAGTTATCCAATCGATTCAAAGCATCCACATGGCCGAGTATCTCTTGAAGAAGGAATGGTGTCCCAACCTAAAATCACTCTAGAAGATTATCTTAATAATCCAACCAATGTGAAAATGACTAATCTACTCATTAATGAACGCTTAGAATAAATTGTTTCTATGCTACTCATGCAAGACATCAAACCTCCACTTGGGTTTGATATGACACAATAATTGGGTGTAGATAGACCTTCAACACCTCAGGCTTATCAAACCTCTAGGTCCCTTAGCCTCCCCTAGTCTCTCAAGCTCCCTAGGCTCCTCTTGAGATTCTTGGTATTAACCCAAATTCAAAAATGAAGTGCTTATTCGAGTCCCACGTTCTCCTCTCCAAATTCCTATCATATGGGCTAGACCAAACTTTAGTAATGCTTAGGGACCTACATCTACAACATCTACACAATTCCAAAACTCCATCCCATAAACACCCACTCATGATGAAGGGTACTCCTCTTACAGATAAGAACACCATGCACCAACTAGGTTTGCAAAACAATAGAGATCTTTATTACTGATCATTATAGATTACAAAGAACATGCCATCTTACAGGCTACTTATTACATGCATCTACCAATTGGCATATCCAAATTCCTTCATTGTTCTTTGTTGTGTGTTCTTCTAACACTCCAACCCCTCTCCCTATACAAGCATTCCATCCTTCTTTATATCTCTATTGAACTCTCCAGGTCGAATTTACTCCTTGTGTTGTATTTTCCATCATTGTCTAATCAACAATCAAATTCTCTAAATCATTACATCATAATCAACAGTCCCCACGAGTTGGCCAATGAGATTGTATTTCACAAAAATGATGTGAAATACCCAATATCACTCTACCACGTGTCTTGGTCTAACTCGCCATCCACCACCATTGACTAACTCCACACATTATCGCCATCAAACTATCGCCCAAAATCCAACTTCTCTTTTACTGAAACCATCAAATTACACTAATATCACTCATCACTTCATCGATGGGACCACAAGCTACCTCCACTGATACAAGGATGTCTTGTTGAAGTCACCGTTCACATTAAATAATTTTATTAGTATATCAGGGAAACCACATAGAAGGTCTTTCTGACACCTCTAAGGCACACTGATGATAGGCATCAGTCCATCGAAGAGACCCATGATAGATTATTTCCAATGATGCTCACTCTTTCCAATAGAACAAATACTACCACTCACCAAGGATATTGCACCATCATTGGAACATCGGTTGTAGTCCTGCCAATAGGTATTCTTCATACTGATGCACACCTTTCCTTCCAACTTTGTCGATGTGTGGCTGGGACGTGGGGGAAAGTCATGCCGACAAAGAAATGTCTCATTGATGGAACACTACGAACTACACACTGAATGTTGTCATTAGTAAATCATTGGGACATGTAGGAAATTCACACTGATATGTCAAGGTTTTGCTGATAAAACATGATTAGCCCCTTATTCGAAACAAACATAGAAAGATATCAACTCATCTCTCACATTCAAGAAATATTAGGGATACTACTTCTAATGCTTTAACATTTGCACCTCCACATGTTCCTCTCATACCAAAATAATAGGTTTATAACACATCTCATGCATTTGCTCCATCTTCATCCCTGGTTCCACCTCAAAATAAAAGTACACAATTTAATCGTAATTCCTCCATTCCACTACCATCCCAATCTTATCAAAAATCCCCATGATAATCCCAAGGTAATCCATCATCCCAATATCAATCACAACCACTACACTCATATCCTAATCATCCACCTCATTATCTCTCTCCACACTATCATTAATATCCCACATCATTATCTTTCATGGCGCCTTCTATTAAGGACATGTATGATCAACCACCTCCTACTACTCCACATCAACAATACACAAGATAAATCATAACACCAATTTTACACCAATCTTATTCAATCTCAATCTAATCCACTTCAATCTCAATCCAATCCACTTCAACATCAATCTTATCCTCAACAACCACCACATCATCCACAACACCAAACATACAATTACCAATCCAATCTGTCACCATATTACTAACCTCCTCCATATTATGGAGGTGTACCACAAGTTTCTTAACAATCTCAACCTAATCCATCATCATATTATCATCCTCCCCTATCACACCAACAAATACCCAATCACTACCAACAATCTACCAATCCATTCCAATAACCCACTTATCATCTTCAATCATCACAACCCTGGTACATCCAAAAACCATCGAGATATCCTAATCCACCACTTGATTCATATCATCCTTTGTCACATTCACACAATCAATATACTCCCCTATCTCAATCCAATTTTACAACTCCTTCCTCATCTACGCATTTGAACAAATAATGAGAAGATATGAAGGTCACTCTTAGGGACTTGCAAGTAAGAACCTCAAAAAATAAGTCCTTTAAATTTGAGGAAATATGCCCATATCCATTTGATCCATCAATTGCCACAACTCCTTTCCCAAAACATTTTGAAATTACAAAATTTGACAAGTATAAAGGGAAGGGGGACCCATGTCATTATCTTCAAAAGTTCTACAGCCATTGTCAAAGGTGATTTATAATGACAACTACCTCCTTCATTTTTCCCCTCATAGTCTAGGTAGACAAACATTAAGGTGGTTCTTACACCTCCCTTGTGGGTCTATTTCAACATTTTCTAATTTATTAGAAAATTTTGTGGCTCACTTATTTTATAACCTTGAGAAGGAAGTGGATACAATGGACTTGATGAAAAATAGATAAAATCCTAGGGAAATATTTGCTAATTATTTACAAAGGTGGCGAGCTCAAGCAAGACATCTTTCATGTCATATCCCTATGAAATAATTGGTGAATATCTTTGTTGAGAATCTTCACCCTGAGATGATTATCAATTATGCCTTTATTATGCATCTACCTTTGCTAAAGTCATTGAAATAGGTGTCACCATTGAAAAATAACTTATAGCTAAGAGATTAGTCAAAACTTATATGGAGAACAATGAAAAAAAGTCTAATGAAAAATATCGCTATTGGATTAAGAACAAAAAAATTCAATGATGGTGCCACAGATACTAGGCATATCCAAGTAGCAAACACCTCCTAAAGTCATCAAAACACACCAACCCCATCCATAGCCAATGTTATATAAGTTCCTCAAGGGGCACCACATCCTCCCAACCAATCCAATCAAGGTAATGCAAAACATAATTTTACTCCTCTAGGAGAACCACTTGATGCAATCTTTTGAAGGTTGGTTCAATCTAATACAACTACATATCTAGTCACCCAACCATTTGATGAGTCTGAATCAAAGCCTAATTGGTATAAGAATGAGTATTGTGACTACAATAGGATCAAGGGGAATTCTATTAATAAATGTATGAATCTTAAGAATTATATCCAAGACCTTATTTTTCAAGGTGATATCATTGTTGATGGTAACCAATCCACATATAATTTTCAGTTGCAGATACTCCAAAATGCCTTCTTGAACCACAATCAAAGAGCTAGTTCATCCAATGAAAATACTTGCTCAAACAATATTCAAAATAATAATACTAATCATGTGGATTATACCAAATTTCCTTTTAATTATGACAATATGGTTGGTTTTATTACACAAGTTAATCCATGAGTTTCCATGAAACAAATAAAGGCTAAGGAACCAAATTGTGCGGTTATCACCCACCATGGATGCATATCTTCCCTAGTCCATACAATTCATCCCAACAAACTCTTATAAAACAACAATATAATATCCTAGACCACCTTGGAAAGAATCCTACTTAAATTTCTATCTTGGATTTATTGAATTCTTCCCCTATCCATCAAGAAATCCTTACCAAAGCTTTACAAGATTCCCAAGTCCCTAAAGACATAGACCCAAATAAGTTTCAAGCTCTTGTGGGAAATTTATCATCTACATACTATAAGTTGGGATTCATTCAAAATGATATGCCACCCATTGATCTTGTTCATAACCATTCCCTCCACATTGAAGTCCTCATTGCTAAGCATAAGGTGAAGTGTGTCTTGATAAATAATGGTTCTACCCTCAACTTGCATACATTGAATTTTGTTAAATAGATGGGGTATACTTAGGCTGATTTGGACAATCAAATAATCATAATCAAGGCTTATGACAATGTTGAGAGAGATTCAAAAGGCACCATTTTCCTTCCCATTCAAGTGAGTCCTACTATGCAATAAACTACTTCTCATCTTGACCTTCAACTCCCATAAAATCTTCTCCTTGGATGCCCATGGATTCATGTCATGCAAGTCGTCCCTTCCACTTATCATAATTTCCATAAATTCCCCAATAACAAAATTGAGGTCACTATCCATGCTGATACACATCTTTTTGAGTACAATAATTCTCTTTAGGCCTCATTCCCCCACTCTCAATATTTTCCATGTGTTGAAGTTACACCTTCCAACACTACTCCATCTTCCTCCTATATAAATACCAACACACTCCTATCATCTTCCACATCATCATCCACTCTTGAATCCACCTTCTCCAAGTTCAAGATAATAGACAAAGTTTGTGGAGAGTATGAAAGGATCACTACACTTAATGTGGGCACCATGGCCCCATCTCCACACACATATGGATGCTCATCTTCATCTCCACAACCATAAGAGAAGATAGTTAAAAATATGGGCCCGACCACATTTGAGTCTCAAGGAACTCTAGCACAAGTAAAAAATGAAGAAGACTTTAGCCAATGGTTGTATCATGAGGAACCAGACACTTCTACTATTTTGGAATATTTTTAATAAGTCTATCTAGCTTCCCATGAAATGGAATAGAAGGTCAACTATCAAGGAGGAGGATTGGGGGTAAATTAAGTAGGTATCCTTAAGCCCATTGAGCTACCCACTCAACCAAAATATCAAGGACTCGGTTATTATAAGAAACAAAAGAAACCCACATCATCACCTAGCATGATTTAACAATGTTAATGTACAATCTATTATTATTTAGGACACCCCCAAAGAAGAGATTATCAAACTTTATTAAAGTGATTTGGATGTGTCCTCCCTTTTTTTCACATCCAATCTTTACCATTCGCCTTTTCCTCCACCATCCCAAATTGATTGATTGAGATGAATGAGGAACCACACCTATTGATGTTTTTCCTAATGAGGAGGCATGTATACACTTTATGGGTTTGGAAGAGGATTATCCATCAAGCTTCATATTTGAGCTTGATCAAGGTACTTACTTTGGGGAAGATGAATGCCTTAAATACAAAAGTAAGAAACATCAAAATAATCAAGTCTTCTAGTGAAAAACCTCCCTAAAGCACTTTTAGACTCATCAAAAGTAAAAATAAAGGATATTAGTGGTGGAAACTAATATTTTGTCCCACCATAAACTGTGGACACACTTAGGAAGGGTTTAGGATTCATTTTCAACACTTGAATGTTCTATTTTGCTGTTGACTCCCTATTGACCGTTCCCAGTTACTATTAAGATTTTGCGTATACTTTTATTTATTAGGTGGCCAGTTCCCTAAGTCATTTTCTAAAATTTTGGTCTTGGGTTTCTTAATTTTCTTCCAATCTATCCTAGGAAGTCCCTTCATTATGAACAACTTATGAGAACGTGCATAATGGTTTTCACTTAAGATAAGTCGGCCTTTTGGGTTTCTCCCACTCATCGCTGATCACTTTTAAAACATAAGTTTTAAATCAGTGATGAGCAAGATGTGAATGTCTTCAATATCTCTCATACTGAATAGTTCTTAGAGTCTCAAGTTGTGAATAACGATGAGCGAGATGCTTAGTATTTTGAAGGAATCGCCTATCGCTAATGGTTTATGGCATTTTGAGATTATAATAGCTATGAGCGATGCCCTCCAACTATCCGATCGTACATTTCATCTCTTATCACAAATATGCTATAAATGGATTATTTTAAATTAGTGATAGGTGGGGAAATGAGTCATTAATCTCATCACTTTTTGTGGATTGGTCTTGAACTCCAAGTTCTTGATTAGCGATAAGCGATGAATTTCCTTTTATAAATTTCTCTCTTGCTAACATGAGTACATATTATTTGTGATATATTTTTTGTACGATTGATTATATATGTAGGTGTACATGTCAACATGTGATGCTTTCATCTCTCATCACTGACAAAGTTGGGCACTGGTGAAGTAAATTGGTGACGAGCAAAACCATTACATGAAAAGGGAAACATGGCGAAACTTGGAAGATTTCATATAAGGCACAAGTAAAGGTGGCGAGAATGATTGGAAACCATTGATAATAGTTCTAAAACTATAGAATTGATGGCCAAGGTTTAAAACTAAATGACTAATTATTAGTTCGCTCGTGTGAGCTCGCTATCAAATAATTAGTGGTGACACACTTCTCTCGGCCATAACATAAAGTAGATAGTTGGTTGATCATGAACAAGAATTCACCGGCTGACGGAGGGAATACCAGAAGTTAAAAGGTTGTAAGAAAAGCTCCAGAAGTTATCAAGAGCTAGAGTGATACTATTTTTTCTCAGGTAAGCTAAACCAATATCTCCTTCTAGCTGAAGTAGTATATTGAAATACCCTAGAAATTCATTTCTTCTTGATAGTTTCAAATTGATACTTGAATATTGTTTAAGTTGTGGATAAAAATTTCCTTTTTAATGGTGGTGTTCTGTCGTATCAAATTGTGGATATTTCACCTAGTCATAAGAAATAGTAAACCCTAGTTCAAGTCATAATACCAACATGAGCGACTCGGAGCCTAGTGAATCTAGCATTAGACTAGAAAGGAAACCCACCCAGAAGAGGGTCAAAAGATGTAAAATTCAAAATGTTTTAGCTCAAGTCAACCTTGGACTAGTAAATGTTCCTAAACCCCCACTAAGCACTCTTGCAGCATCCACTAGGTCTAGGAGTGTAAAGAAGGAAACAAAGAAGTTCATGCAAGAAACCTCTAGAAGTTTCAAAGAAGGAGGTTTACGAATTGGTAAAAGAGCAACAAGACAGGTGTTTATGACTACTAGGCTCATTTATAATGCTGGAAACATTGTTGAAAAACTCAAACCCCCGAGTGGATGGCAATTGTTTCAATATGTTTTCAATAGAAAAAATGCGAGTAGGCCTACATGTCATATATGGCTATTGAACCTTGGAAAACTAGTAGTTTCTAATGTGTTTGTACAAGTTAACTTGATGATGGAATTAGCCAGAAATTATGACCCTACTATCAGAACAATAAAAAGTGAGAATTGAGATATAGTTTTGTAGGTAACAAAGGATAAAATGATAGATGTTTTTGGGTTGAATCCCAGTTATTATTCAAAGTTCAGGTGTGCTAATTTGTATGAGGATTATCAAAGGAGAGAGTTTCCATATAAAGGGGAATTGCTTAAAAGACAAAAAAGGAGCAAGGAAAGATTTACAGATAATGATATAAATCCCTTTGAATGCGAAGAATTTGCAAATTATTTCAAAAACACTTACTACTATTTGAATCAAGTATTGGCTCGGGATTTTGAGATGAGGATAGCTCCTGACTTATTGGTGATGGCGGGGGATATAAAATCCATAATCAAAACACTAGATTCAATTATGCTAATTTTTTTGCTCAAAGAATGCATGAGGACTTTATACATTAAAGGAGGTACTCCCTTTATCTTTCCCACACTACTCTTTATTAATGCATATGCTCCTATGGGAGGGTGACTATGAGTGTAAGAGGAAATTGACTTTAAAAATGATGGATAAGGAAGGTAATGCTAAACCTGTGCAAATGTGGATAAACATCTGGGATCGAGAGTGTTCCCATTCCAATTATATCTTGTTTTCTAATGTTGTAAGATAAGGTATCTTAGTATCATTGGGTGTAGCACCTAGGTTCAAGATCTCTATAGAAATCATTAGCCTTATGCACCCAAAGGATGTGCCAGGATCCTAGAAAACACTCAATTGGGCTGATTGGTTTCTACACTTAGAATATACTTTGATCAGAGCTCATGGAGCCAAGGTGGCACCACATTGTTTACCTTTATATGTTTTAGATAGGTTGGCCTTCATGGAGCTCATGTGGCAGATTGATATCATGGATTATGAGATGTTTAGAAAGGATAGAAAAGGAACTAAATTGGTGTCCTAATGTGCTTTTCCTTATTTTAAAATCACTGCCTCTAAGGGATATGGAAATATTGGCATCGTGGTGAACAATCTCAAAATTCCTATTAGTGATATCGGAGTTTTTGATCCAGAAAGGTTTATGGGAGAAAGAAGAAAATTAAAGAACTTAAGTATGATACACCATGAATTCCTATATAGGGATGATGTGCTAAGAAATCTTGCAATTGATGAGGCTGTCATGACTAGTAAAAGGGAATGGACAACTATGGTGAACCTTGAGAAGATTATGACAAGGAATCCCTTTTATGTTAGTCCATATATTGTCATTGCAAATCACTTGGAGAGGGATTTTACTATGATAAGGGATTATCAGTCTGGTGAGTTCAAAGCAAAGGTGAAGGAGGCTACAGACAAAGCCCAACTCCTCTTGGAACAACAACATCAAGCTATGGATGCACCAAAATAACCTGTAGAAATTTCAAAAGAATAAACAACAAAGCATGTACCAAGAAATGAGGAGGTGGAACAACAATTTCCCCTCCCTCACATTATAGAAACTCATAGTTCAGATGCTCCCCCTGATAGGATTGTCAAATGGCAATATAACAAAGAAGAAGAAGATGATCCCATAATTAGGGAATGTGATGAGTTTCTTGATGATGATATGTTTGTGCAAACCAAAGAGTTCCAGGAATTTATGATTCAATAGAGGAGTAAAGAAATAAAAGAAAGACTTGAATTAGCCTAAGCAAATGTTGAACCTTCTCACCAGGAGGAAGCTGAGAAAGTAGAGGAAGAGAAGATTAGGGCTGAAATTGCAACTATTACTCCTATTGAAGCTAGAAGGATGTTTAAATATAGTGGAATTATGTTGATGCCAGGATGTACTATCATTGCAGCTATAGCATGTGATACAGTTAGAAGAGATCCTCAAGCTTTGATATCTAAAGATTAGTTTGAGAATAAAGTATTTGGTTATGGATATAGTCTGAAATTGCATAATCTTGTGATATGGTCTATCGCTCCTAACACTTGTAAACATGAGGTTGCTTGGCCTATTGAGGAGTTCATTGGTGCACTATTGGTTAAGAGAGTGGCTGGTATAAACCCTATCCAAGCAACTAAGTTAACTGCACATGTTGCGATGTTAAGTGTAGATACTGCACATATTTCTTAGAAATGTATGAATCCTTGGATAAAGAACATAATAAGGCTTTGACTGAACTGAATCAGATGATAGCCACTATTCAAGCTTTTCAAAAGGGAATGACTCAACCACCTCCTTCCTCTTCTTCTTCATTTTATATGTCTACACAGGACAGGGAGCTCTTGGTGCTAAGGATTAATGATTTGAAAGAATAATTGAGTACTAAGAAGGAAAAGGTTGGGAAAGCCATGCTAGAAACAATTAAAGTGGCTAATGAAAGTTTTGAATATGTTTTAAAGTATAGGGTGACCAAGTTGGTTCACAAAGCTAGTGATGTTTTGGCCACATGGGTATGTGCAGGATCATCATGGAAAAAATAGGCCCTTAAGTAGCAAAAAATTTAGAAAAATCAGAGTTAGGAAACTTGACATAAAAAATTGAATGAGTTATCTATATTATTTCAAAAATATGTAACAATAGAATTTGTAGAAAATTGAATGTGGTTTCTAAACTACTAGGTTTATTTTTAGAAAAACAAAATCTATTTGGTGAAAATTTGAAATTACAATATAGTAGTACTTAAATTTCAGCAAAAAAATGAGAAGTAGGTGTTTGTCTAACCACCCTAACCATAATAAAATGATAATATTTTTTTATAATATTTTAGAGATAAGTAGAAGACTCATGTCCCAATGTGATGCATATTATTTTGTAATTTTTTCCAAGAAAATAATTAATTATGATTTTTTTATTACAACTTTTAAAAAATATAAAAAATCATACGTCTAGCCACCTTAACTTGGTCAAAACTTCATGAAATTCATTTTTTTTTAATCCTATAGTATACAAAGAATAGCATGTGATGCATGTTTCAGATTCAAAAAATATAATACCATTTGAAA
This sequence comes from Sequoia sempervirens, assembly GCA_007258455.2. Taxonomy (NCBI): domain Eukaryota; kingdom Viridiplantae; phylum Streptophyta; class Pinopsida; order Cupressales; family Cupressaceae; genus Sequoia; species Sequoia sempervirens. Next base: position 531,306,316 of record VDFB02000017.1, read on the forward strand.
GCTATAGATGATTTTCAATCAGCCTATCAATCAGGACTTTAGTCATAATTCAAATAGAAAATGAATAATAATTATTTATTAAATTCAAGGTAAAGTATAATTTCTATTTGTAGAAAGATGGGAATCTCCTTTAAAAACCCTTTTCATTTCATTAATTTTGGGTAAAAAAAAATTCATCAGCCACATACCCTATAAATACCCATCATATTGCCACTTTTTGGCCCATCATGGTCTTGCACATACCCACATATAAGAATATTGAAGAGGAAAATACAAAGTATTTGCAAGTACACTAAGCCTTTAGGAATAAGTGGAACAATTGGATTGCTAGGGTAGATGCTTTGAATGAAATGATGCCAAAAGTGAATGAAGACCCTAAGACATCCATAAATGTTTCTGACATCTTGCAAAATATTGACTTAATAAAAGAGATAACCATCTTCCATGAAAAATTGGTGTGTAGGTCTAGAGTAAGTTGAAAATATTCAAGGAGATGGAAGAATGGGGTATGCCTCAAATATTAAATCCAAAAGGTGAGTTGCACCCATTTGACACCTAGAAGAAATAATTAGGAGAAATGTTTGATAAAGCTATGATGCAATTATCTTTCACTAACTACTATATGCTTAATTCAAATATTGACACAATGTTTGAAATTGAATCAAAGATGGATATGTTTTTTAAGGAGGCTAGGGTTGTAACAGATGCAAGGTACACAAAATATATTACTCGGGTATGGGATTTGATGAATATTAAGTGGCCCACTGAGGAGGAATACAACACTTGGTTGGAGAAGTACACAAATTGAATCTATGTAAAGATCAATGGATAAGGAAAATAATGGACAAGAGAGAAATAATGCATAGCCTAAATATAGTACAGATTAGGCTTTTGGTATTGTTGATGCCAAAACTTGACGAGGTAAAAGAGTCTTATGGGAAACTTAGTTTAAGGGGGACCTTTTGCGCTAAACTGAGTAACCTCCATATTTTTAGAGAAGTCGACTTCTTCTATAATGGGGTTTCGAAAAGGAAAAGAAAACACATATAATAAAATGAAGTCTAACCTAAGGCAATGCACCATGATTTAATAATAGGCATGATAAATCCTATATTTAAGGGCCTAAATGATGTTGTATTGTTCCAAAAAATCAGAGACTTAAGATTATAGCATAGACAATTCATTCGTTGACATAAAATAACATTGCATACATTCCTACTGCTAAGAAGAGCCCTTAGACATGATCAAGGTAAGAAAACTTGCATCCAACATATATAGAAGTTCTCAAATGAAGTGTTAGGAAAATAAAAAACATAGTTCATAGTTTGATCAAATAGCATGAAAATAGAAAGACCAAACGATTGGCACAGTCTAAGAGTTTTGCAATTAAATAAAACAGTAATAAAGGCCTGACATCTTTACTAAAATCAATGTGTTTTTCCAAATTCCAGACCCTTTTCTCATCATAGAGAAAAGTATATATAGCATGAAAAACTTCCCACCGCCTCAAAAAGCAGTAACAGAAAAGATCTCGCGATCCCCGACAATGATGACTCAATCAGAATATTCCCAAGGCTATTACAACAGGATCGATCCAGAACAAAGTATCCAGTCACCTCAAGCATAGGTGCATCCTCAACAATGATGGTAGTGGTCCTAGTTAGAAAAGTGTCAACCTCCTAAGCGAATGATGATGACACACAATAGCCAATAGCCTCATTCAGTTCATTAATCTCATGCCTTTATATGAGATTTGCGAGTTAGGCACGTGGAAACTTGCCGCTGCTCGCATGAACCTTCACCCATTCACTACAGAGGATTTGCGTTAAGGCTACACGTGTCAAATGACTGGAGCCTTCACCAATGATGGAGGGAATGATCATCAACCAGGCGCAATAGAGATATGTGGTAGCATTTCATTGCCTGCGGTTGCTAATTCATTTCCACACTGAAGGATTTGTGAACATTAGAAATGTAGTAAGTGCATACTGCAATCAGCAACTATGGGACCCACTAGTACCTTTTAGGAATGGGTGCTTCGTGGCAACATTTTGTAGCCTGATGAGGCATCAAGGAAACAAAAAACAAAAGTATCCTGCAGCCGCAACATGTGGAAGCACAACACAGTTTCCTGGGATCCGAAATGAATGCCAATACTCAAAGTTGCGAAGCGTAGACACGTGGAGCAACGAATCAAAACCTTAATTAAAGGACGAGCAGACTTGGTGATGCACAGGCCGGTGAATAGAAAAGTAAACCCGAAGGGAGCTGGTTAAATATTTATTAACAGCTTTTGGCAACTATCAGGGGTGTTTCGACTAAGGAACGAAGAACCCAAAATTTCTTTGGTTTCGCATACTAGAGTGCCATTTCATTAGGCCAATGGAGTAAGAGATTGGAAAGAGCTACTTGCAAAGGTGACCACTCATCTTCAGATGGATTCACTATGTTGTGCAAATTCTCCTGTACTCCACTTAGATCAATAGTTTACTTGTAAGGCAACAAATTAGGTAAGTCGGACCTTGTTTGTATATGAAATAGTAGCTATGAGAGAAGATGAATGACTCCCTTAATGGTGGTCACCATGAGAGGATGGCTGAAATTAGTGAAATCCTCTCGGTCATTTTCCTTCTCTTCTATCTTTTCTACAATCTGATCAATCATGGCAATACAACCATCCTACAGGAAAGGGGACGACAATCCCATCTTGCTCAACTCAGAGAAATTTTTTGGTATGCTACCCAGTTTCTTACTCAGAATAGTCGTGGTTGCCTTAGTACATTGGAAAGTGGAGTGGCAATGGATGAATTTGTTTGTCATTTGAGTAGGAGCATCCTGATCCTCAATACCTACTCCGAACAGGCCCTCATCAGAGACTGAGTATAGCTTGATGAGAAGATCTTTGGCTTCGAGAACCTTCTCCAAGATTAACCACGGGAATTACTCAACCATATCATGGGCCTCCTAGCTTAGCCTCGATGCCTTGGCGATGAATTAGAGAGTAGGTTGCAGTGTTAAGCAAAAGGCTTTAATCTTTTCCTAGTGGAAAATGTACAATTCCTTAATTAGCAGAATAATGTCCGACTGTGTAGAGGGAGGCAAGAGAGAGCCTTTAAGAGAAGCAATCTCCACGTCTCTCGAAATAATGGCTTCAACCAATTCTGCCCTTTTCTTTTTCTTAGACGCTAGCTGCTAGCTGCTCCACAGAGCTGTTCATTTCTTTATTCCAATTCTCCTCGGCTTGGGAGTGATTTGCTGAGTGCTCATCTAGAGAAGCCTTTGTCTCTCAGAGTTCTTCCTCAATTTGAACTTTTAGGCCTTTAAATTCATCCTCTTTGTCTTGTATTTTTTGCTCATATTGAGCCTGCTGGTGTTCCATCTCTTCATTCCTCTATGCCATTCCTTGACTATATTCAAGGTGAAGCTGCTACAAGTCTTCATTTTTCAGTTGCAGATTTTGCTCCACTTCTTGGTTTTTAGTTTTTTAGCTCTTTTATTATGTCAAGGTCGGCAATCTAAGTCTTCACAATTTCACCTTGAAATTTGTTCCTCTCATCCTCTGTTGCCAGTGCCCTTTCAGTTATGTGGAAAATATCTACCTCTAAGGATTTCTCTTTCCTGTCTAGAAAAATAACCCTTTCCTTTACTGCTTTGAGTTGCTCATCCTTCTTCCTTAACTGGTGACTAGTTTTAAGGAAGTCAAAAGTGACTACCCATTGCATTTCCTCCATGATTTCAACTTTATTTTATAGTCGGGCTACCTTCATGTCGAGTCCTACTGCATATATCTCATAGTATTTTGGTTGCATTTCTCCTTAAGGCTTGCTTACCCTTAGGTACATGATTGCGAAATTCAATTCTTGTCGAGCCTCATCATAAAGAGCCTGTACTTTTGGCTCAACGGGAACACTACCATCTTTTTCCCTACATTTTCTCATTCTATTTGTGTGTGCCTCTTTTCTGCAATCTATCTGTACTATGAATTTGGCCGGCAATGAAACCAATCCACCTGCGAAAGGAGTGCTAGAAGGCAGGGCGTAGGGATAGGTAACCTTCATAGGCATAGGCATTTGTTTCTTCTCGAGAGTGAAAGTTTGTGGTGAGAATTGGGGCACGTTCCATAGTTTTTGGCTAGATTAGTGGAGGAGTTGTCAATAGGCTATTAGCCTGTTACGACAGAAGAGGATTTGCAATAATAGTGGAAAAATAAGGGGCACTCTCAGGGGGAATGATTTTTGAAAGTGAGGCAAGGAAGGTTTGAGTGGCAGCAACGGGTGTAAGGATCCATAGAGGAAGGACGAGTGGAGTGGTTTGCAAAAACTAGACGAAGCCTACTGAATATGTTAGACTAAAAGTAGAAGGCAGAGGGCCAGTACTTATGGTAGGGATCTCCAGTGAGGCAGGGGAAAATACCAAGGAATGAGAAGCAAGAGAAAAAGTAGTGAATTTTACCTATTGACTGGTCGATGGCAGCTCTAGGATTGTCAGCGACTCTTCCTTAGCCTCATGTTCTTGGCCAGCTATGAGTACTCTTCCTCCAGTAGGTTCTTGCGAACCCTCTCTGATAATACTCTTTGTGCGCTGTCATTTCATAGGTGGGGTCTCTCTAGCTTTGAAAGTCATCTCCATTTGCTGGAGTGATAGCCTGGCTAGTTTAGTAGCCCAAGTGAGTGTATGTGAGCCCCTTGATATATTAAAACACACATTCATGGCCATATAGGAGGGTTGTTTGGGGCCTTTTTTTTTAGCGCAGATGAGGCTGATGTCGTCGCTTCCTCCTCCTTCTCTTCAGAGATTGGGCTAGGGTGGCCCTCCTTCCACCATTTTTTAAATTCTTGGTAATCCTTTAGTTTGTTGTAAGGAGCATCCAACTGTGCTATTTCCTGGTGATACTTCGAGAAGGGCTCTATTTTTTTCTCACTCCATTCCTCATCTTTCTTCAACCTATTATACATACCGTGCTCCATCCAGACATTATCCTGGGCCACCACCATAGCAAAGTGGAACTTGTGCTATGGACCTCTAGTGTCTTGCATAGGGATACACGCCAATTCAACAAAATTTTCATCTTTTTCTTTACGCGGGTTATGTTGTTTCTCCTAGTATGGTTGGGGAACATGGGTAACTCTAATGTGCAGCTCTGGAAAGTCGTCGAAAGGGTTGTATTCCCACTTATCATTTACTAGTACCAACCCTAGATAGGCTAGCTTGTCCTCTAATAACTTGTTCAATTGTTTCTTTATTAGAGTCACTGACTTGAAATTCTTTAGACAAGAGAAGAATCCCTTCCTCTTGACCTTTTTGCTGCTACAGAAGGTAAAATTAGTGATACACACCTGTCAAAATATTTCCAGGGCGAATAATCTATCTATGACATAGACCAAGAGTAGGAAAGGTTTGACAGTAAAGCCTTGCATATGGAGGATCGTGAAATCTTTGGCTAAGAACCAGTCAAAAGCATGGGTGAAACTTTGCATAAATATGGTCTACTCTTTATCGAACCAGATTATATCACCTTTTTCAATCAAATGATGCAAGATCGGAGCTATGAAATAGTCTGAAAATGCATAATAATTGTATGATGCAGAAAGAAAAGGCATCCATGTGGACACTGGCTTCCTTTTATTTTGCTCATCAAAAATTGATAACGGAAAATACCGAGCGAAGAAATCTGGGTTCTAATGTAGAAACATGTGGACCAAGAAAGAAAGAAACTTAAATTTTTTCTCCGCCTAGTAATTCTTAATTTTCTGTATCATTCTTCCACCATAAACTCAGCAAAATCATACCAGAAGAGATCATGCTGATTGTAAATTTGGAATGTCGGTCCCAGTTGAAAGGTCCCCACCTTCTCATCAAAGTCTTGGCTACACACAAAGGCTAGCATGGAAATGGAATCCTAGAGATCGTCACACAATGCTCCACATGACAACAAAATACTTGGTAGTTTAGCGGCTGTGATGCTTTTCCTACTAGTTTCCTCCAACAAGAATTTTGAGTTCTTTCTCATCTTCTTCCATATTTTTCTCTCCTTTGCTAGGGTGAAATGGCTCGATATTCTCTCTTCTCTTACTTGGATTTGGGATGAATAACATGTGCCAAATGGCCTGTGGAGTGAGGTACACCCTTAAGTTGCGACCTTCAATGTAGTGGGTATCAGGATTATAACGTTGGATAGTAGCATCAACTACCTTCGGGAAATAGTGCACCAGTGGGACCATATATTAAGGGAGACCACTATACTAAACTCTTTTCATCGTAGATTGGTCTACCTTTCATGCCGATAACCTTGCACAGACTTCCTCTCTGAGGGACTTAGGGTTTTTCATGAGTCGTGGGTCGTAGATATTGTCCCATTTCTCTTCGACCCTTTTCAGATTTCTACTATCCTTGGGCTTATTCAACTCTTCTTTAGAGGCCCTCTTTGGCCTGTTGGGTATACCAAGCATAGCATATGCCACATCCTCGTAGACATATACCTCCTTTGAAGAACATGTCGTTGTAAACAACTCCTGGCTAATTTCTTCTTGCATTGGTTGAGACGAAGTCTCCGACATTTTCTTTTGGTGAAGATCTCCACAAGTTCTTGGCTTTGTAATTCTCCTCGGTTCTGGATACACACAAGAAAAAGAACTTTGCACTTTAGCTTTGGCGTTTGTGAAAAGAATTTGAAATATTAATCCTTTTCATGTAATATTTCGAAATCTTTCCTCAAGGTGTAGGCGAAAGTATGCCTTTTACATTTAATTTAGCATGTACCATTAATTTTGCAATTCGTGCAAAATGAATTGCTTGCTATTTTGAGGCAGCAGGGGTTCATCATTGCATTTGGAAATTGTGTGATATGTTGTTATTTTCTTGGAACTTGAGCCAAAAAATTTCTTTCTAACCTTGCATTAGCATGCACTGGTAATCAATATCTCAGTCAGAATGATTATGCCAAAGCAAATGATCATGACCTGAAAAGATATGAATATCACCTTGGGCTCTGGGAAAAACTTGTGAGGTGACACAATAGCCTACGACCATATGTCTTATTGTCAATGGGTGCCATCTTCTTAAAGCTAATTAATTAGCTCCTATTAATCGAGCACACATTTAGCTGTACTCTCACAGATGCAACTGGCCTTGGAAATGTGAGCAAACGCAAACATGCCTTTCAAGTTAGCAACTAGCTTATTATCACATTTTCTCAAAATAAATTAGCATGTGTCTTGTCATTTTTTCTATAAATAGGCCAGTAAGTAGTGAGGAAATCATACTTAGGATTTGAAAAGTGATAGGTTGGTAGCAAATTTTTAAGCAAGCCTTCTCATAGGTTAGGTGATAGATAAATTTTGGCATTAGCTTAGAAGCCTAGGAATAGTGTCAGAACCATGGACACCCCAGTTCGTTTAACCTCGAATAAGTCGCATACGACATTCCTAGGGGAGATATCTACTAGGAGGTTGAAATGGATAACCAAGAATAAGCATTCTTTGGTCCTGATATCCATAAAGTGGGTTCTATACAAAGACTACATAGAATATGAGGACAAGTATCGGGTGAACATTGACATATGCTCCCACTTTGTAGCGTCCATGATAGACATCAATGTCCCCCGACCACTTATCCTAAAAATTGTTAAATAAATCTTCCTTAAAAAGTACCTGAATGGTCTTGGTGAGGTTGTTGCTCATGCTGCTTATGGAGTAGGTCAGCCGTCAGTCAGTGACCTGCGTCACTTTATTGAGGAAGAAGCTATTGTTGTTTGGCTGTCGTTTCTTAGTAGATTCTACCTATAGACTCATGATGAGCACCAACAAAGGGTTACCCAGTCCTTCAATTTCTTGTTCCGCAGCTGCAATATAATACCCTTCTACGACGTAGATTGGTATATTGATTTCAGGAACCTGGTATTCACCCCGCCAATGGTGGTTGTGTCGAATGATGTTGCCAGTGTTGCCGAAGAACCTATGGATGAAGAAGAGGTGGACACTGCTATTAATGCGTCAATTGCCACCAGCCATGCCTTTGGATGAAAACCCCCTCTTCCTTCTCAACAAATGTTTCTTTGCTCACTCAATTTCCTGCTACTGCTCAGAATACCTGCCCTATAGCCAGTATATAAGCCTTGAAAAAGGCTATCATATATATAATAGCTCAATATACTTGTAAATTTTTGGTTTATGGTTTCCCAGCCACTTTTGCAATGTAAAGAATATATATGAATAGATATATATCTTTTTTAAAGAAAATCCATGTTCTTTTCTTCATTCTGTATTTTAGTTTTATGGGCCCACAACTTTTCATTTTGCAACTTCTCTGCACATGGGTGTGTTCTATGTAAAGTAATTCTAGTATTCCACCCACCAATAATAATGAGCTAATTTTGTAGAAGCACAAACTAATTTGAAAAATACCAACCAAAGAAACAAAAATAAAATAAAATCACTATTCACATATGTACAAAAATAGAGTTTAGTGCCTAATGGAATAGCTTAAGATGGATCCCATTGACCAGGATTCCCAAGGGTTCCTGTTCCATATTTTCCAACTCAAAAGCATTATGTTCTTTGCACTAAATGATTTTAAAGGGGCCCTCCCATAGGCTATCAAATTTACCATGCTGACCTGGCTTAGCAACCCTTTTATCATACTTTAGCACTAAGTCTCTGCATTTTAGACCTTGGTCGGAAGCTTTCTTGTCAAACCATCGTTTGACCACTTGTTGACGATTTGTCATGGCTATTAGGGAATTATCCCTTTTCTCCTATACTTCTAATAGTTCGGCAAGCCGAATCTCTATGGCATCATTTTGTTCTATTTCGAGAGATTTCAACAATTGTAGTGCTGGAATCTCCATGGATATAGGTAACAACACCTCTTTCTTGTATACCAACTCATAAGGTGAAGTCTTAAGGACTTGCTTAGGAGCTATGCAGTTTTCCCAGAGCACTACTCAGAGGTTTTTATGCCATTCCCTTTGGTGTTCTAAGCCAATCTTTTTAAGTAGTCAAACTAGGCTCTTGTTTGTTGACTCTGCTAAACCATTTCCCTGTGGGTAATAGTTTGATGATTTCTTGAGGTATATGCCATTATTTAATGCAAAGTGACATAACTTTGCACCTAAGAATGCTCTGGCATTATCCGAAATGATAGTTTTCAAAGGGCCAAACCTTGTCACCAGTTCCTCGAGGAAATCCACAATCTCTATTTCTGTTGCACTTTTAAGGGGAATAGCCTCTATCCACCTTGTGAAGTAATCCGTGGTAGTCAGAATCCACTTGTGTCCGGTGCTAGAAATTGGGTTGATCATTCTGATGAATTCCAGACCCCATTGTGCAAATGGTTCATCTGCCACTATGGGTTTGAGGGGCATTGCAAAATTCTTCCCTCTATTAGTAAATAATTGTAATTTTTTGCTAGCCTTCACCAAAGAGTGGGAGTCATTAAAAAGTGTAGGCCAATAATAACCAACACACATGATTTTAATGGCAGTGGTCATAGCAAAGAAATGTTTTCTTACAATGCTATTGTAGAATGCATTGAGGATCCTCTTTGCTTGCTCCAAAGTGATGCATCACAGGAGAACACCATTGAAATTCCTTCTGAAAAGGATCCCCTCTATTAGCGTATATCCACAATTTTGTAGCTAGTAATATCTCCTTTTTTGGGATGAGAGACCTGATGAATACTTTCCAGTTTGCATTAACCTTATTCTATCAATCAACCAATCACCTTCTGATTCTAGTTCATTCATTAAGATGAGCTTCAGTTGCTCCTCTGTGGTGAGTACCTCCTCATTCTATGCCATGTACTCACACAGTCCTCTTCCTTTAATAGTTTTAATAGGCTTGACTTCAATTTCATATTCAAGGATCTTGGTGATCCAATTAGCCATTTTTTCTATGATCTCCCCTTCCATGATATATTTACACACACTAGAATGTGCGACATATACAAGCACCTTGTGTAGGAAATTAGATGGCAGAACTTTTTAAGTCCCTTAACTATTGCAAAGGCCTACCTTTTGACGAAATTATAATTGCCTCATATTCCTTTAAGGTTGACGAGTAGAACGCTACTAGATGTTCTCCTCTTCCTTCATCATCCTTTTGGGTTAGGACAGTAGCGATACTGGACATGCTACTGAAAGCATACATTATAAAATCCTTGGATTGACCTGGATTAAACAACATTGGAGTTGTGGAAATAGCTTCCCTGACCTTTTCAAAAGCTTCATGAGCTTCAGTTGTCCATTTGAATGTTTGATCTTTCTTCAGCATCAGGGTGATTGGCCTAACTATTCCCACAAAGTCAAAAATAGACTTGCTAACAAAATTCACTTTGATAAGTAGGAGGTATTTTTCCATAGCGTGTCAAATTATGATATTGCTATCAGGATTCAACCATGTAGTTTCAAGTCAAACTCATTGACCCATGTTTCATGAGTAGTGGTTCAACAAGAACCCATCTCTCATGATATTGAATGGTCCACTTAGCACTCATTGCATCTAGGTGATGCTCCGAGTGAAACCTTGGTCCATCGGGGAGGCATAAGCTCAGAGTTTTCTCCAAGGTTAAGCCAGCAGTTGTTACCCATTTGCAAAACCTTCAGCAAGTGTTGTGCCTTATGAAAGATTCCATTCGATATCATGAGAGATGGGTTCTTGTTGAACCACTACTCATGAAACATGGGTCAATGAGTTTGACTTGAAACTACGGTTGAATCGATAGCAATATCATCATTGACTGTGGGAAAATACCTCCTACTTATCAATTGATGAGCTAAAGGGGCTCTATTATGAATGGTTCATAAGGCACAACACTTGCTGAAAGATTTGCAAATGGGGTAACAAAGCGGGCTTAACCTTGGAAAAACGTTAAGCGGCTTGAGCGATCTGGGATGGGTGACCTCTGGGATGGACCAGTGCTTCACCTCTGTGAGCATCACCTAGATGCAATGAGTGCTAAGTGGACCATTCGATATCATGAGAGATGGGTTCTTGTTGAACCACTACTCATGAAACATGGGTCAATGAGTTTGACTCTAAACTACATTGTTGAATCCTGATAGCAATATCATAAAAATTCACTTTGCCTAGAAAAGATTGAACACCTTTCTTATTTACTGGAACAGGAATTTATTTGATAGATTTCACTCGTTTGGGGTCAATTGAAACACCTTCTTTAGACACAACATGCCCCAACAACTTACCCTATGGTATTCCAAATACACATTTCTTCAGGTTTAGGGAAACTCTAAATTCTTGGCACTTTTGAAAAACTAATTCAAAATGATCAAAATGATCATCCCTAGATTTGGAGAACACAGTAAGATCATCCAAATAATTTAGAATAAACCTATTGATTAGTTTGCTGAATGTGATGTCCATCACCCGCTGGAATGTTGGCCCTGCATTGGATAAATCAAAAGGCATTTTAGCATATGCAAATGTTCCCCACTTTGTGGTGAACATAGTCTTGTGTTGATCCTCCTCTTTAACTAGGATTTGATTGTAGTTGGAGAAACCATCCAGTAGAGAAAACATTTCCGATCCTACAACCATTTGTAGGATTGACTCCATTGAAGGCAGTGGATAATGGTCCTTTAGGGATGCTCTATTTAGGTCTTGAAAGTCCACACATAAACGGATATCTCCATTCTTCTTTCAGACCAGGACCAGATTTGATACCCAAGTACTATGCTTTATTGAGAAGACAATGCATGACTCAATGAGCTTAGTTAGCTCTTTCAACATTAAGGCTTGATTTTAGGGTTGATAGGCCTCTATTTCTATCAGAATGGTTTTGTACCTTTTGTTAGCTCAATAGTGTGTTGAATGATGTCAGGATCATATCCCTCTAGGTCATCATAAGACTAGGCCACTACTCCATTATTTTTGTAGAAACTGATCAATATTTCTTTATCATGGTGTAGGACATTTTTTCCAACTCAGAGATTCCTACCATCGGAGACCCAAAGGTCCACATAATCACTTTTTTCTACAACGAACTTTCGTTTATCATTTTGGGAATCATCACAATCGAAATTTTTTTCAAGAGTAACCAATCCTTTCAGAAGTTTATTAGATTTCAGTTGCATAATTTTCCCTTCATAAGCCTTAGCGATCTTTGGTTGAAGTTGATCGGCGAACTCCCCTGAGTGCTAGATAAATGAGGTGATGTGTTCATCGCTTTCAAAAACTTGCCAACTCTGATCATTATCGAGGATTGCTGGTCAGACTAGTACTCGTACTGAATGTTCATTATGAAGAAGGTTAGATACCGGATCAAACTAAGCACCAATCATAGCGATGTGATATGCATTGCTATTTTTTCCTTAAGGAGTAGTCTTGATGTTGAAAGCTTCAAAACCATCAATCAGGTCCTAGACTTAGTGCCGATAGGATCTCATGTGGACATTCTTTGCTACTAAAACTACTCGGACTTGGTTAACTAGTAGTTCGGAATCTCTGAACACAATTAATTGCTTAATGCCCATTCATTCCGCAAGGCTTAAACCTTGAACCAATCCTTCATATTCAACATCATTGTTTGAACAGGAAAAATGAAAGTGGAAAGACCTTAATAATTTTTTATTTTTTGGGGATATTAGATATATCCCTACTCCAGCACCCACTTTGCTTCTTGCTCTATCAAAGTACAGTTTCCATAGCTCATTCGCATGGCTACCTTCAGATTCTTTGGCGACCCTCAAAAGCACTTGGTCTTCATCATAAATTACATATGTGCCCAATCCCATGCAATGATAATTTCCGAAAGGATCATTGTCTATGTGTTCACTCAACAGAGCATCTTCTTTATCATTCCGATATCCGCTTACCCTCTCTTCCTCTAGCAACTCAACACAATACATTTCTTGCTTGGTGATAGAGGTATGTGCAGCTTCAAAATTGATTAAGGCTTCATCTGCCACATGTTCAGAATGTAGAGCCTCCAATTCTATCTTCATTTTTGTGTCGTGTTTGGTCATAAGTATCATATGTGACCAATCCAAGGACAGGTATCTGCCCACCCTTGAAGTAAATTCTTGGGATAGACAAAGGCCAAACATAGGAGGAACATCTATAATCATTGTGTCCTATGGGACCATGATACTAGGGCAAGCAAATAGAGTTAAAGGAAGCACTTTGATGACACCTACGGTCTCAACTTTATTCCCATCAAGTTGCATTACCCATCTTTTCATAGGTTCATATATGAGTCCCAAAGCTTTGGCTATTTGTTTAGGCATAACCATGGTACTAGTGCCATAATCAATCATAGAATTGTGTAATAACTTCTTTCCTATAATGAGAGTGAGGAAGAAGGGCTGAGGTTTCAAATTATTCCTTTCCTCGGCAGGGGATTCCTTTGTATTGTTTGCAAGGACCTTAGCTAGCGTCATTTGATAAACCACCTTTGTTCTGGCAAATGACCTGTTTGGTGTTGGGTTGACCTCTTCTTGAAACACCTTCTGCAATAGTGTATTTTATTTTGGGATGGCTAGAATGTCCTATAGAGACACATTAGCGGATGATTTTTTCAATTGATCCACCACATTAAAAGGTGACAAACTCAAAGGTTTATGCTCCTTAGTTATTTATATATTAATTTCCTTCGATGGTTGAGAAGGTGAAGGGACGATTGAAGCACTAGGAACCTGATAAAAAATGCCTTTGAGTTGCGGGCTATCCAGATGTGAAACAACTGACTCACTAGTGAATCTCCTCTTTGAGCATGTGTTATAATCAAACTATACTTGTGGTTTTTTCAATATGAATGCATCATTAGCAAAGATTGATTCTTCTTCCTCCATCCAGGAGAAGAGTGCATGATCAGGAGTGATATTAGATTCTTGTTTTAAAGACATTCCTTGCATTTGTGTAGTAAGGACCACACTCTCCATTTGTGGAGAGGCATATACATAACCTCCATTTTTTGTTGTCATGCCTTGGCTGTGTTGCTCCGCTACCTTTTGTTGTAAGTTTCTACACAGAGAGTTTCGGGGCATATGTGCATTGCTACAGGGGAAACACCATGGATTGTTATCATCAATAAGATTGTTCTGCCCTATGGTTAATTCCCTACTTGAGCTTGGTGACGTGCTCATCAGTGGAGTCGGCACTGACACCATTTGGTTTGTAGTCAGGGCTGGTGGATTAGAATGAGGCATGCCCTAGTATTGATTCTACTAATAAGAAGACCACCTGCCTTGATGGTTTTGATATGTAGGCTTCGAAGGTGTTGCTTGGTTCCACTTAAGAGTGGTTATATCATTTGCCATGGTTCGCAACATCTCTTTGAGGTCGCTTATTTCATCCTTGGAAGAACTTGATGTAGAAGCCACATTTTGTGAGCTTGCCACATATATGTGCATTGAATAGGTAGTTGTTGGTGCACTTGTTGATGCGCCCTCTTGTGTGAAGATTGATATTTTAGGAAATATCAGCATAATAGGTTGAGGAGGCAATTTTCTGCAATCTATTAAATGATTCTCGGCTTTGATAGTGATACCATAAGCATCTGGTAGAGTAACTCCCCCCAAAGACTTGATCATCACTGAAATGTCAGAGTTGATGGACTTTAGATAAAATATAAATGCCAACTCAAGTGTCAGACATATGGTAATAGGAATCCTCTACCAATTTGCATGAAATCAGGTATTAAAGTCTGTCAAGGCCTCCTGGGGGGCTCATTTTATGACAAATAGTTGATAATACAATGAAGAACGATCTCCATCATTTGAGAACCTCTCATAGAATATATCTTTGAGCTCATACTAGGTGTGAATTGAATTAGGTGTCAGTGTTCAGTACCAATCCAATGCCTTGCCTTTAAAAGAAGTGGTGAGAAACCTTAGGGCTACGTTCTGTGCTGTAATCCTATGTACCAGACATAATTTTCCACATCCTGCAAATGTTCTACTGGCTATCTCTAGTTGTCTCCAGTAAACTTTGGTATAGATTTCATGGCTAAAATCGGGATAGTGCCCTAGATAGTGGATGCTACCAAGGCTACCAAGGGACTTCTGGTATCCCATGCCACGTAGTTTCTATTGGTGGTTAGCAACATAGTGAGAGGAAAGGGCAGCGAGAATGGAATTTTTACCAGCTAATTCGTGACTTGGACTATCCTTAGTGGAGGTACTAGTAAACTAGTGTTGCCTACAATTTGCTATCTAGTTATAGGTCGATGGCTCATACAACCTTCTAAAATGAAATTTCATTTAAGCTCAATCCCACTAGGCATTCCAGAAAAAGAACAAACTATTGGTGCCAAAATTTGACGAGGTAACAAAATTTTATGGGAAACTTAGTTTAAGGGGGACCTTTTGCGCTAAACTGAGTAAACTCTAAATTTTTAGAGAAGCCAACTTCTTCTATAATGGGGTTTGGAAAGGGAAAATGAAGCAGATATAATAAAATGAAGTTTAACCTAAGGCGATGTGCCATGATTTAATGATGGGCATGATAAATCCTAGATTTAAGGGCCTAAATGATGTTGTCTTGTTCCAAAACATCAGACTTAATATTATAGCATAAACAATTCATTCATTGACATAAAATAACATTGCATACATTCCTACTGCCAAGAAGAGTCCTTAGACATGATCAAGGTAAGAAAACTTGCATCCAATATATATAGAAGTTCTCAAATGAAGTATTAAGACAATAAAAACCATAGTTCACAGTTTGATCAAATAGCATGAAAGTAGAAAGGCCAAACAATTGGCACAATCTGAGAGTTTTGCAATTAAATAAAACAATAATAAAGGCCTGGCGTCTTTACTAAAATCAATTTTTTTTTCAAAATTCAGGACCCTTTTCTCATCACAAGGAAAAGTATATATAGCATGAAAAACCTTTCATCACCTCAGAGAGCAGTAACAGAAAAGATCTCATAGTCCCTGACAATGATGCCTGAATCAGAATATTCCCAAGGCCATTACAACAGGATTGATCCAGAACAAAGTATCTAGTCACCCCAGGCATAGGTGCATCCTCAACAATGATGGCGTTGGTCCTAGTTAGACAAGTGTCATCCTCCTGAGTGAATGATGATGATGCATAGTAGCCAATAGCCTCATTCAGTTCATTAATCTCCTGCCTTTATATGAGATTTGCGAGTTTGGCACGTGGCAGCCTGCCACTGCCTACATGAACCTTCACCCCTTCACTGGAAAGGATTTGTGTTAAGGCTACATGTGTCAAATGACTAGAGCCTTCACCAACAATGGAGGGAATGATCATCAACCGAGCACAATAGAGACGTGTGGCAACATTTTGCTGCCCGCGGTTTCTAATTCATTTTCACACTGAAGGATTTGTGAACATTAGACACGTAGTAAGTGCATACTACAATTAGCAACTGTGGGATCTACCAGTACCTTTTAGGAGTGGGGGCTTTGTGGCAGCATTTCGCAGCTTGATGAGGCATCAAGGAAACAAGAAACAAAAGTATCCTGTAGCCGCAACATGTGGAAGCACAACGAAGTTTTCCGAGATCCGAAATGAATTCTGATACTCAAAGTTGTAAAGCGTAGACACAAGGAGCGATGGATCAAAACCTTGATTAAAGGCTAAGCAAACTTGGCGATGCACAAGCTGAGGAATAGAAAAGTATACCCAAAGGGAGTTGGTTAAATATTTATTAATAGGTATAACATGGTAAAAAATTATCCTCTCCTTGAATTCAAAATGAGTAGCATGTGGTGCTTATGTGCAATAACAATTTTGGATTTTTTTCTGTTTTTATTTCCTTGCTTCATAAGTTTTGTGATTTTTATCTTCTCATAGTTGGCATTTTGAGCACATGGATAATATCTTGTAATAGACTAATGATGTTTTTGAGGTGATACTTTCCTTCGATGAAGAACTAAGGATTAATTGCCTCATGTCTTATTCGTTCCACCTGTGCACTCAAGTGTAGTTGAAAATGGGAGTGTTGTTACAAGTAGTCTAATAAGATCATGATATGTGTGTTATTTGTTTTGAGGCTTGTTTTTCTCCTTCGTCTCTATAAGAAGGAATTCAAGACTAGAAGCATGAGAGTGGAAGTAAATTTTTTTGAGTTACTACTGTTAGATTGTCAAGATAATTCGAAGCAAGTTTTAGAGTTTTTATTCTAAAATTTTCTTGTGAAGTTCATACTTATGCATGCAAGACTGATAATGATATAGCTTTCATAATACAAAGTAATATTAGTTTCATAGTTATTGTCTCTCCTTGTATCCGTCTTGTGAAGTTATGATTGAGAGTGATCAAGGATTTCTTTCATTTGTCTCTATCATTATTTGATGGATGTTTGGTTTCATGCTTGGGGTGCTATCATAATAGTGGTTTACAATTCCTGAGAGGAATGAATTTGAGCTGAAATCACATCTTTTTAGAAAATATAATGATTTAAGCCTTAAAAAGTTCCATTTTAAGGATTCTAATTAAAGAGGGTTTCATCAAATCACCTTAGATCAAACCCCCTTGGATAGAACCTTGCTAGTTTTAAACCATACCTATAAATGTGTCTCCTTTACACCTATCAAAATGCTGATAAAAAATCACTTTTGATTTAGCTTTTGGGGGATCAAATGAATTCATTTAAAATTTATTTCAAATGATTATGGTATTTCTCAGAACAAGCTATCCAATGAATATAATTTTAATATGTTTTGGTTTTGTTATGTATTTGTTTTTTAAGTTTTATTAAACATAGGTTTTTCATCGAAAATGAATTTCTTTGTTCTTCATGTGGAAAAATAGAAGATTATCAAAAAAATTGAAAAATGTGAGTGCACTAGATATTGAAGTCCTTGATCAACAAAAAATTAAATTAGAATTTTTGAATCCTGAAAAAGTTCACAGCGTTATCACGTTGTCTTTAGAATTAAGTAGTTTGACTTTGAAGAGCTTAAGAAAAAAATATTCAATAAAAACTATCTAACCAAAGCGGAATCACTAGATATCAGAGTTACAAATCTAAATTTGAAAGAATTATAATTTTATCCTTCATGGAAAAAATTATGCATTATCACGGTGTCGTCACTTTTAAAATGTTGTTTTCTAAAAAAATCAATTTTCGTGGGAGATGGAAAAAGAACTGCAATTTGATTCCAAAAATTTTGAAAAAAATATTTTTAGAATCTACAAACAAAATTTTATGAGACTCTAGTTTTTACCATCTTCAAATTCCTCACAGTTTAGCCGCTATAGGTGCCCGAATGTGAAGATTTAGTTAAAAATAATAATTTCAGTGTCCAGTTTGGCCAAAAATTGTAAACCACTATTATGGGATCACCCCTTGCTTATTGATTCAATGAATTAATGTAAATGATTGTATGAGATTAATGACTTATGAGAATTGTGTGCTAGGATATTTGTAAGAATTAATAATTAGGAACATTATGGGGGAATGTTGTAATGCAAGATTTCTTGAGGTTAGAGGTGCTATGTTTTTAAATTGTTATCAGGTTATGTAAGAAGGTATTGGCTCCATGCTTAGGACAAATAAATTGGCTCATGTGAAGTATTCATGTTACGTTCTCAGTATTGACTCATTTACTACTCAATTGTAAATCATAGAATCTCAATGGGATACTATTGTTGTATTTTTCTGCCCAAAGTTTACTTTCTCATATTCGTCATAGGTATCATTTATATATATAAGTAGCCAACTTATTTAATGCATGTCATTGAATGGACTTATGAGAACTATCTATTATTGGCAATGTATTTGAATGTAATTGTGTCAGGTCCTTAAGTATACATTGTGGGATCACCCTCCCGGGTCTTACAAAGCCTAAAGAGTAGGAATAGAAGTTTCAGTGACCTCTATTCATTTGTTGGCCAATTCCTTTGGAATTAATAATAATTAGAAATGGAAAAATCTATAGGTGTTTCTGAAGATCAGTTTGGTTCTTAAAAAAAACACCAATAGATTGGTGACTTTGCTGGGGACTAGTTAGGTCCTAAGTCTTTAAGTTCAGATCAGGTACAGTTAGAGTCAGTGGTTCGATATAATATTCCTTGATGTTTAAGGAATAATTAGTTTTAAGTCTGTTGCAGTAGTCCCATGATACAAAGTCTTATGCATCAAGTGTTAATTCAATTTGTCACTATTTGTAGGGTAATGTTAAAGGTCTTTTCTGAGGTAACAACTACAAAATCAAAGTGCAATCACTTTTTGTTTCCTATTATTCTGGGTGGTGACTCTAAGTTCTCTAATAATAGTGTGGAAGATAGTTCCCAAAAGAAAAACAACAAGAAATATTTTGCAGTACTTGACATTATGAGGAAGACCAGGGGCTATGCAAAGAAAAACCCTGAGCAAAAGGAAAATTGGAACCTACAAAGGAGAAGCAGTCTGAATGGGTCAAGAAGCACTTTGAATCAAGTAAGTCTTTGGATTACCATCTTGATATATCTCCTACTTTCCATGTTGATATAAGTAGTGCTAGTGTCCATGAAGGACATAATTCTCTAGAGTCTAACATAGATCAGGGAAGTTTTCTAGTTGAGAAATTTTTTGATAGTGAGGTAAATATCTCAAGAGAGGAAGATAGATGGGAGTATTGGGAAAAGAATAAGTTCTTTGAGCTTTTAACCCCTAGAATTGGCTCTATTTTTAATGGAAATAATTTCAAGCCACAAGGAAAATCCCTCAATGAACCCATCCAATTTTCTCTTGAAGAAGACCCTCCTGACCAGCCTTACTTTACCCCTACCCCAAGTGAGCATGGAGATGTCTTGAAGAACGAAGAAGATATAGACAATGACATGAAATCCATTGAAGAGGAATAATTGAGGCTCTAGGAAAAAGAAAAAAAGAGAATGAGAGAATTAAAAGAGAAGGAAGAAAGGATTAGAGATAAGCAACTTGAGAGAGATGCTAGAAGGAATTTGGAAAAAATGAGAGAAGAAGTTGTGGGGTGCAAAACCTTTGAGGAAAATGTTTCTAGGTTCACCTCTAAAATGATTGATGATATTATGGGAGCATCAGTCTCAATAGGGGCCTCAACTACTAACACCTGTACAATGTCTATCTCAACTACTAGAGCCTCAGACCCTCCTATTAGTACTAAGAAAACATCATTTGTAGATCATGGCAAGAAACCTATGGACCAACCCAAGAAGACCACTTTCAACATTGTTTATGTGTTTTTATGCACTTCTCAACATAGGCAGTGTGTAGGTGCAATACCTCTCTTGAAAGACAATCTTCCATAATCAGATTGCAAAACACTATCCCAAGGTCTCTAATGTCAAGTCTTGACAGTGTTTAGAATATCTCAGTTGTTTGATGTGATTTGCTAGAATCACAAAGCAGTCGTACAGATGAGTTACAAAGCATGGGAAGTTGGGTTTGCAAATGCAATTTCAAAGTGTTGGAAGTGAATGAATAGTGGCTGTCCACTCAAAACAGCAAGCTGAAGCTCATCAAGTTCATCTGATTTAGCTTCATGGTGATGCTTTGGATCCTAATCTAACCAAGGATTAAAAGAAACAGCAAAAGGATAAGGGTTAAGAAAGCTATTCTAATCCTAAGCTACGAATGAACAGTAACAATGGTGGCTGCTACAATAGAAAAACTCCCTAAAACTAAGTTTTGCATGACCAAGAGAACCTACAGCTACACAAAACCAGTGCAATCTCCTAAGGTCTATTGATTTTCAAATTGCACATGCACATCATGAACATGGAATCGAACTAAGTTGCAGAAATTGAATAAAGAAGCCCAGGCTAACTTTACACAGCAATTTGTCATCAACAAGTGCTAAAAGTATGGGTTGAAAGTTCATCAAATACCATAATAGCAATTTCCATTATCACTTCCATTCAAGAAACTAACACTAAAACTAACATGGAAGGTAGAACCATGCATGCAAGATGAGCAAAATCAAAGAGAACATCCATAAAATCCTACAATGTTGTCTTCTATTGCTACAAATTCCTTTTACAATAAATCTCCAACCCTTACAAAAGAGGGGCAAGCCCCTATTTATAGTTTTCCAAAGCCCAAATGAATGACCAGGATTGAATTACATTGTGTGGCCCAAATTTGATTTACACTAGGGTTTTACCTACCCAACAATACTCAGTAATTAAAAAATACATTCCTTGTCTTTTCCTTGTTTTGTCATCTAGTGCTTAGGTACTGTAGTAGTTTTGTCATTTAGCTGATTGCCTTTTTACTGTAGCTGAAACTTCCTGAAAGTTGCCTTTTGCTTGATGCATTTACAATGTTCTTCCTTGGATCAAATGAGCTTGTCGACAATTGGCATCAATAGATTGGTTGTCCTTGATTCAGCTGGACAATTCTCTTATGCTTTCTTCAAGGCCACTCCCTTGCATTGCATTTTTGTCATTGACTTTCTTGGCACAAGCCTTCTTCTAACGCCGACCCTGTTAGTCGGTGCTAGTGGGAGAGGCAATCATGAAATGAATGGTGAGAGGATATATGCACATTCCTTGTCTAGCTTTCTCGATGGGTCTCCTAATAGACATGCAATAGGCTCCTCGAATCTTGCATACATGAAGTGTTGTAAGTGCTTTCATACACAAATCAAGGAAAACGTTAGTCAAATCTTGAAAAATCCCTGCTAGATCCATCCATGCATCATCAAAAGATCATAATATTCATATGTGGAGCTCATTTGGACCATAAACATTAATCCAGGCCACTGGGGCTCCATGAATGTTCCAAAACAGCCAAAGAGGGACAAAGCTCCGGAACCACCGAAACTTAACAGAACATTGACGAAACCTTGGTAGTTCACTTAGACACAACAAACACATCCCAGGTCCAAAAAAGGTTGGCCCCAAGGTAAAAATGTGGAAATCGGACCGGTGAGGGGTCCACGGATTTTTCAAAATGGCCACGGAGGTGTCGGGCTCTAGAGGTGAGGTCGCCAGGGGCTAACAGATGTTCAAAAAGGCCATAGAGGGGCAGAATCCTGGAAATAGCCATGGAGGGGCTAGGCTCTAGAGGTCGGGTCGCCAGGGGTTGACAGATAGATGATGGGTGATAGACGGACGACAGATGATAGACGGCAGATGGACGACAGACAATAGATGGACAACAGATGACAGACGATGAAGCGACGACGGATGGTGAACAATGAATGACGACGGATGACAAAGCGATGATGACGAACAAACGATGGGTGACAGACGGACGATGGATGACAAATGGAAAAGCGATGATGGATGGTGGACGAACGAGGAGTGATGATGAACAGAGGCCCAACCGAATCTCGATAGTACAGGAGGGTCACAACAAAGAGGGTCAAATTTAGGCATGTGGGTCGAGGTCAAATTTCAAATTTGAGCTCATTTGGATCGATTTAGGAGCATCCGAAGGTCCATGGCCGAAAATCCATCTAGAGATAGCTGTTTGGAATGGAAATCGTTGGACGGAAGTCTTGAGTTTTGGGCCCAGGAGGGGAGGAAGTCGTCAGTTCATTTTCGGTTTTCAATTAGGCAGATGGAGCTCATTCTACTGATAGCCAATTGACGAGACATCGCTCATTTTCCTAGCAACTAGGAGTTTCCAATTGGTGTGAAAGTCTCCCTCGGAGAAAGGTCTTAGCGAGAACTTTGTGTCTCGCCGACTAAGCACGTCGGCAAGAGTTTTTGTGCAGTGGGAGATGTCCTGGAGGGATATGAATGTCTTACCAATCGACAGGAAGAATGATCATCGGTGTGAGATTTATGTCTTCGGTGAGAGGTCTCGCCGAACAAGCATTCTGGTAGGAGGGGTATCTTCAATGTGTGGTCTCAGTGACATCGCGAGGTCCTGCTAACTGTTCCCCCGGTGTAAGGTTTGCACTTTCGGTGAGAGGTCTCGGTGACGTCTGAATGTCTTACTGACTACGGGAAGAATACCCATCGGTGAGAGATTTATGTCTTTGCTGAGAGGTCTCACTGAACAAGCATTCTAGCAGGAGGTTGATCTTCAGTGTGAGGTCTCAATGACATCGCAAGGTCCTACCGACCCTTCCCCCAGCGTAAGGTTTGCACTTTTGGCTAGAGGTCTCAGCAACTTCCGAATGTCTTGCCAACTATGGGATGAATACCCACCGGTGAGAGAGTTGTGCCCTCAGTGAAAGGTCTTATCGACCTCCCCATGTCTCACTAAACAAGCATATCGGTTTATGCTCGGTGGGAGGTCTTAGCGACTTTCGCATGTCCCACCAACTGCCAAGAGGTGCATAGGGCCCGGTATCAGTGTTGGCTGTTAGATTTTCTTATTGATTCTTCTCGATAATGGGGAGCTAGAGCCTGATGCGTAGAAGGTCGGGGAGGATTTTCCATTTTAGCGGTGGAGACGAGACAAAGCTCCAAAGGTTGGGGCTCAAGGACGGCAGATGACAACACACCAATGAAGCGACGATGGGCAGCAACGACAGACACCATTCTAGAGGGGTGGACCTGAAGGGCCAGAAGGAAGAGGTCCTCTAGCCGATGGACACAGTAAATTCTATAGGGAAACCTGAGGGGGTGGACTCGAAGGGTCCCAGTAGCAAATTTCCAAGGGATCTCAGCAAAGGAAGAAGACTCACCGAAAATCAGGTAGGTGAATTTGGTCAAGGAAATTTTATCATTTGAAGGCACATGACCAATTTAGGCTCCAGGAAAGGGGCACGCAAAATAAGAAGAGAGCAAAGCAGCCCATCGGGAGTAGAAAAAGGGGGTCCCTGCCTATAGCGGGGCGTGTGTGCAAAACATGCACAACAAACATCAATGAGAAAACCAATATAGCATCAACTGAAATCCCCACAAATAAGACCAAATTTAATCCAACCTCACTTGATATACCTCCAAATCTTGAGATATTAAGTTTGCAACTAGAAAGTGAAAAGCTACGAGAAGATTTGAAGAAAATTGAAATAGTAGCCTCTAATGCAGAAATGGCTAAGAAAATAGCATTTCTTCAATTGTCGACCCATATTTCAAGAGCCTCAAGTTCTGGACATATCAATAATGAGCTGCAAAAGAAGAAACCTGATGGACATATTCTTGGTGGAGGTGGCGGAGGTCAAGGAGGAGGTGGTGGGGGAAGAAACAAAGATGGTGAATCTTATTTTGAGAATGATGATGGAAGTAAGAAAGGGGGAGGTGATAATGAAAGTGGGAAGGAAAGGGATGGTAGCCACTCTAATAACAAGAAAGATGATGAACACCGAGATGATCATAGGGATTGAAATACTAGGAGACCACTCCAAGTAGATAGATACCGGCAGTTATGTTTCATTGGAATACCTGGCTAGCCTAACCCATTCCCTACAGATATCAGGATGGCTCTAGTAAAATTCTTTGGAAATAATGCTCTAAGTGGTGAAGACCACCTCAAAAAATTTGCAAATATTATGGATGATTTTGAGGTGGAAACAAAATATTTCATGATGAAATTATTTATGCAATCTCTTTTTGAGCATGCAAGAGAGTGGTATAGGAGTTTACCTATTGAGAGAATCGGTTCTTGGGAGGAGTTCAAAAAGATTTTTAGAGAACAATATGGTGACAAGACTGACTCAAGTTTTTTGTTAAATCAATTCAATAACATTGTTAAAGGATCAAATGAATCTATTGTTGAATTTAATACAAGGTTTCAAAAGGATAGAAAAAGGTTGCATCCTCATCTACAACTAAATGATTATGTATGTTTGGTAAATTATTGAAATGCTTTTGATACAAAAAAGAGTTACCGTCTATTAGATAAGTGCCCTCAATCTTTGAGAGAAGCTTTCAAGATGGTAGACATATTGGAAATATCAGTAAGGAAAATGGTAAGGTTGGTAGAAGAGATGATCCAAAACTTTTCAAAAGTTCAAAAAATGAAGAAAGTAATTTAGGCACTAAAGGGGGAACAATTGAGGACAAGCTTGATAGTTTCATGAAAACTATCAATGATAAAATTATAAGGAAAGAGAAGGCCCAACCTAAAACTTACCAAAGGAATGAAAGACCCCCTAGATTGCAAGATCACCCTTACAATACCAATCGGTATAATGGGAAGCTTGTTTTAAACAATAAAAGGAATACTCAAAATAGGTTTCCTCCAGACCCTTTGCAAAAGAATTCAGGAAATTGTATTGAAGATACTCCTTGGTGTATGAATTGTTAGATGCCACAATCCTCAAAACAAAGTGTGGTGACATAGATGGTGGAAGTAGAGGAGGACTTGCCTGAAGATTGTGATCAACAAGATCAAGAGGATGAAGATGTACTCATGGTTATTGATAACTTTGATGTTGCTTGTAGTGAAAGTTATTCTGATGAAGGATCTTATGAAGTAGATGTAGATAATCAAAGGAAAAATGCTGATATTCATCATCAACAAGTTTTTTCTGATGAGGATGACAATAGTAGTGTTGAGGCTTACAATTTGGAGGAAAATGAAGATGATGTTTTATTAAGAAGACCTTCTGTGAAAGATATTGCAAAGTATACATCAGTCTTGGCTACTCAAGCTAGAAGTTCTAATCATTTGAGGAACAAAATTGTTGGAGGTGAGAAAGGTAATCCTGTCGGTCTATTTATCAAGGAATAAGGTACTAAAGGTAAAGAACATGTACTTGGTAAGAAAGTAGAAATAGTCAAAGTTAATGAGGGTAAAGGAGATAAAATTTGGGCTAAAGGAACATACAAGTCAAAATCTATTCATGAACAAAAATTTCCTTTTGGGAAATTAAAGACACAAAAGCAAGTTCCTGATGCTACAAGAAAGGATGCTAAACACAAGGATGAGGCAACCAATAATCAACAAAAAGATAGTAGTAATGAACAAGGTATGCCTTCAACTGGATTCCCCATGTATACTAGTATTGATATGTTTCAGTTACTTAGCCAAGTTAAAGTGTCTATACCTTTTCTTGAAATGATGAGAATAGAACATAAACAAAAGGTTGCAGCTCTTATTAATGGTGCTTCTACAACCTGTAATAATTTAGTGGAGATTTCTCCACCCAAAGTAAATGAAAAGGACAAGAAGGATAAAGAGGTCGAGGGAGTGATTATAGAGATTCCCCATATTTTTCTAGGAAGCTCTGTCAACCCTTGTCTAGATAAGATAGATTCCTTACCTTAGTGGTTGGGGATAATTTGATAAAGAATTGTTTTATTGACTCTGGTGCATCAAACAACATTATGCCAGTCAAAATCATGGATGCATTAGGGTTGAAAGTAGATATCACTCATGGCAAGTGTTATGCCATGGATGCCAGAGAGGTCCATGTGGTAGGTGTGCTAAATGAGCTCCCATATAGATTGTTGGCTTACCCTGACAAAGAGCTTAAGATGAGTGTGGTAGTGGTTGATATCCCACATAATTATGGAATGTTATTGTCACAAAGTGGAGCACCTCTATGGGAAGCAATATGCAGTGTGACATGTCTTATGCCACATTTCACATTGAGGGTAAAAATGTCCAAATAATGAGGGAGTCTGGATGGCACCGCATATGTTGGAGAATATGCCTAACGATGATACAATTTTCTTCATAGATATTGATATCAATGATTTTAAGGTGGATAAAGAACCCAGAAAAGTTGAAAGAAATCCTGCACCTATACAACATGAAGTTTCAAGAATTCCTAATAAAGAGGAGTTATGGAAAATGTACTTTGATGGTGCTAGTTCCAAAGAAGAATGTGGTGCAGGAATCCTATTAGTATCACCCACTAGAAATACTTACAATTTTTCTTTTGTCTTGTCTTTTGTCTGTACAAATAACATGGAAGAATATGAAGCCTTGTTATTGGGACTACGACTTGCTAAAAAGCATGGAATCAAAAAGTTAATGGTAATTGGTGACTCTGAGCTTGTAATCTCCCAAGTAAGGGCTAAGTATGCTTGCAAAAATGACAGACTGAAACAATACAAGAATGTTGTATGGGATTCTATTAAACAATTTGATGCTTTTGGGATTGATTGGATGGAAAGAGGGCATAATAGAGTAGCTGATTTACTGGCTAACATTGCATTGAGACCTGATGATATAAACTTCATGGGAATTTCTAAGGTTGAGGTACAAACAAGACCCTCTATCCTTGACAATATATACAATTGGCAGATTTTTAATGATGATGAGGACATCCTTGGGTTCTTAAACTATGCTGATAAATATGAAGGGTGGGAGATTGATTTTAATTATTTTCTGGAAAATACTAATGGAAAGGAGATAGTGTTTGGAAAAGATGACATCCAACTAAAGACAAATAGATTCCCTAAAGGTCTTGTAGATCTTTAAAGGATATAATTTGATATTTAGGACGTAAACAAAGCTAAAACAATTGCTACTCATCCAAAAGACCTAGAAGAAATAAAATTGGGAACTATAATTTCCCCAAAAAAGGTTTATATAGGAAGAAAGATAAAGCCAAAGGTGAAGGAAATGTTGATTTCCTTGCTTAGAAGATGCAGACATGTCTTTTCTTGGTCACATGATGACCTGAAAGCTTACAGGGAGGAATTGTCTCAACATGAAATTCCCTTAAAAGAAGATGCAAAACCTTTTAGGAAAAAGAAAAGACCAAATAACCCTGGTTTACCTCCTAAGATGCAGGAGTTGATAAAATTAAGGGACACTGGTATTATTAAATCAATTAGACACTCTTCATGGGTATCTAATTTGGTACTAGTGAGGAAAAAGAATGGTGACATAAGATTGTGTGTTGATTTCAGAAAATGGAATGTATCCTCATTAAAGGATAATTACCCATTACCAAACATAGAAGCTATGTTGCAAAAGGTGATTGGATGTGAGGTAATGTCAATGATGGATGGTTTTTTAGGGTACAATCAAGTAAAGGTAAAGGAGTATGAGTAGTACAAGACTGCATTTACTACCCCTTGGGTTACTTATGTATATGTAAAAATGCCTTTTGGCTTAACAAATGCAGGTGCCACTTTTCAAAGAGCTATGGATGTAGATTTCTTAGACTTTATTGATGTATTTATGGCTGTATATCAAGATGTATTTACCACTTATTCTAAGAAGCAATAAAATCATTGCATGCACTTAGAGAAGATTTTTATCAGGTCATTAGAATATGAAATATCTTTGAATCAAAAAAATTGTGCCTTTGGGGTCACTAACGAAAAATTTCTAGGACATATTGTGTCCAAGGAAGGAGTAAGGATAGACCTTGAAAGAGTGGCAACCATTGAAAAAATTCCTCAACCAAAAAATGTCAGGGGAATCTAGTCATTTTTTCGACAAATAAATTTTTTAAGAAGGTTTGTAACCAATTTTTTAGAAATTACAAGACCTATTTCCAAAATGCTAAAGAAGGGTGAAAAGGTACTTTGGAGTGAGGAGCCTAGTCAAGCTTTTAAGAAAATAAAACAGGCTATTAAAGAGGCTCTTGTTTTAAAATCTCCTAATTTTTCAAAACCAATGCACATTTTCTCTTTTGCTTCTTTTCATACTATTGTTGTTGTCTTACTACAAGAGAATGAGCAAGGTTTTGAACAACCAATTGCATTTTTTAGAAAATATTTTCAAACTACAGAATTGGAGTATGACATTACTAAAAAATAGGCATATGCTTTGGTAAAAGCTTTGAAGAATTTCAGGACTTATTTGCAAGGGGCTACAGTTACAACTTTTGTACCCAATGCAACTATAAAAGATATTTTTACTTAGCAGGAAACAACAGGCAGGAGATGTAGATGGATCAACAGGATCCAAGAACTCAACATTGATGTTTAGATTACTAAGTTAGTAAGAGGATTGGGCCTAGCCAAGTTGATGATAGAGGAAAATATAGAAGCTAATCAATTTAATAAAACTAAATTAATTGATATTTCACCTCTATGTGATATGCAAATGTGTAGATGGTATAGGAGACTCATTCAGTATTTACAAACTTTGCAATGTCTTGCTGGTATGGCTGATAATGAGAAAAGATCATTGAAATTGTGCTGGTGCTGGTGCCACATGTTATCAAATATGTGATTATTGATAATGAGTTGTGGTGGACAAGCTTCGATGCAGTGCTTCTCAAATGTGTAGACAGAAAACAAGTGTTGGAACTTTTGCAAAAAAATACATAGTGGGGTGTGTGGTGGTCATTATATGGAAAAGACTACTACACAGAAGATCTCAAGGGTTGGATTTTGGTGGCCCGCTATTTTTAAAGATGCTCACAAGTTTGTTAGAACTTGTGATTCTTGTCAGAGATTCTCAAGAAAATTGAAGTTTTCGAGAAATTTATCACTCAAGCCTGTAACAGTTGAAGCTCCTTTCCAACAACGGGGAATTGATTTCATTGGGGAGATACTAGAAAAATCTAGTGGAGGAAACTCATGGATTCTTGTTGCCACTGATTACTTTATAAAATGGGTAGGAAAAATACCCACAAAGAAGGAAACAAGCAAGGTAGTAGTTGACTTTTTGTTAAACAACATTATTACTAGATTTGGAGTCCTGTAGAGAATTGTCTCAAATAATTCTATGTGCTTTAGATCAGATGAATTTAGGGACTTTTGTGAAAAACATGGCATCCAAGTCTCTTATTCTTTGCCTTACCATCCACAAGGAAATGGTCAAGCTAAGTCTAGTAACAAGAACTTGATGAAGATAATTAAGAGAGTTATGGAGAAAAATAAAAAGGCTTTGGAATCAAGGTTGAAACTAGCACTCTCAACAGATAGAGTGACTGTGAAGAAGGCTACTGGTTTTTCACCTTTTGGTTTAGTATATGGTCTAGAGGC
Organism: Sequoia sempervirens; assembly: GCA_007258455.2. NCBI lineage: Eukaryota > Viridiplantae > Streptophyta > Pinopsida > Cupressales > Cupressaceae > Sequoia > Sequoia sempervirens. The sequence goes on from VDFB02000017.1 coordinate 531,336,015, forward strand.
TATATTTCCACAAAATAACTTACTCAAAATGTACAAGTTTGTGTAGGAATATGATGAGGAAATTTGTGATGATATGCGACACAGAATAAATAACCTAATGGAACTAGATGAGTCCAGAAGAGAAGCTCAGGTAAAAAATTGGAAAATGTAGCTTCAGGTTAAGCATGTATATGATAAGATAACTTCTCCTAGTAAGTTTGAATTAAACAACATGGTGTTATCCTGGAATGCAAGAGCCCATGATAAGGGAAAGCATGGGAAATTTGAAGCATTACAGATTGGCCCCTATTTGGTAGTCAGTACTCACAGAGAAGATTCATATTTTCTTCATAATTTAATAGGTGAACTTCTTGAATTACCAATACATGGACAATTATTGAAGCCATACTTCTCCTAAGTTTGTTGTTTTCCATGTACATTAGGCTGTGTATATTTATAGGTGTGTTTGCTTTTGTTTTGTTTTAGTCTTGCTACCTCATCTAGGTAGTTCCTTGCTTTGGGTCTTTTTGGGATTAATCCACATTTTGGTTTGCTTCAACTTGAAGTTCTTGGGATCTTTCCATGCTTGAAAGAGGCATATGTCCCCAGTCAGAGCCACTAGTGGAACCTCATATCTTTTCCCACCTTAAACCCTAGACACAATTAGGAAGGGTTTAGGATTCACTTTTGACACTTGAATGTTCTATTTTGCTATTGACTCCCTATTGACCGCTGTTGTTTACTATTAAGATTTTGCATATACTTTTATTTATTAGGTGGTTGGTTCCCTAAGTCATTTTCTAAAATTTTGGTCTTGGGTTTCTAAAGTTTCTTCTAATCTATCCTAGGAATTCCCTTCATTCTGAACAACTTATGAGCACATGCATAAAAATTTTCACTTAAGATAAGTTAGCCTTTTGGGTTTCTCCCACTCATCGCTTTTAAAACATATGTTTTAAATCAGCGATGAGTGGGATGTGAATGTGTTCAATATCGCTCATAGCGAATAGTTCTTAGAGTCTCAAGCTTTGAATAGCGATGAGTGAGATGCTTAGTATTTTGAAGGAATCACCTATCACTAATGGTTTAAGGCCTTTTGAGATTATAATAGAAATGAGTGATGCCCTCCAACTATCCAATCGTACATTCCATATCTTATTGCAAATATTCTATAAGTGGATTATTTTAAATTAGTGATAGGCAGAGACATGAGTCATTAATCTCATCGCTTCTCATGGATTGGTCTTGAAATCCAAGTTCTTGATTAACGATAAGTGATGAAGTTCCTTTTATAAAGTTCTCTCTCACTAACATGAATACATATTATTTGCAATATATTTTTTGTACCATTGATTATATATGTAGGTGCATGTGTCAACATGTGATGCTTTCATCTCTCATTGCTAATAGAGCTGAGCATTGGTGAAGTAAATTGGCAATAGGCGAGAACCATTACACGAAAAGGGCAATGTGGAAAAACTTGGAAGATTTCATATAAGGCACAAGTAAAGGTGGGGAGAATGATTGACAACCATTGATAATAGTTCTAAAACTAAAGAAGATTCACCACTTAGGGTTTAAACATGAAAGGATAATTGTCAGTTCGATTGCATGAGCTTGCTACCAAACAATAAATGGTGACACACTTCTCTCTCGCCTGTAACAAAAAATAGATACCTAGTTGATCATGAACAAGAATTCATCAACCAATAGAGGGAATACCATAAGCTAAAAGGTTGTGAGAAAAGCTCTAGAAGTTATCAAGAGCCAGAGTGACACTATTTTTTCTTGGGTAAGCTAAACCAGTATCTCCTTCTAGCTAAAGTAGTATATTGAAATACCTTGGAAATTTAACACAAAAGTTGAGAATTGGCAATTCATTTTTTCCTGATAGTTTCAGATTGATACTTGAATACTATTTAAGTTGTGGAAATTTTTTTTCTTTTTTAATGGTGGTGTTCTATCGTATCAAATTGTGGAAGTTTTACTTGGTCATAAGAAATAGTAAACCCTAGTTCAAGTCACAATACCATCATGAGTGACCCAAAGCCTAGTGAGTCTAGCATTAGACCAAAAAGGAAACCCACCCAAAAGAGGGTCAAATGACGTAAAATTCAAAATGTTTCAGCTAAAGTGAACCTTGGACCAGTAAATGTGTCTGAACCCCCAATGAGCACTCTTGCAGCATCCACTAGGTCTAGGAGTGTAAAGAAGGAAACAAAGAAGATCATGCAAGAAACCTTTGGAGGTGTCAAAGAAGGAGGATGAAAAATTGGTAAAAGAGCAACAAGACATGTTGTTGTGACTACTAGGCTCATTGATAATGCTAGCAACATTGGTGAAAAACCCCAACCCCAGAGTGGATGGAAATTGTTTTGATATGCTTTCAATAGATAAAAATGCTAGCAGGACTGCATGTCATATATGGGTGTTGAACTTTCAAAAACTAGTAGTTCCTAATGTGTTTGTAGAAGTTGACTTGATGATGGAATTAGCCAAACATTATGACCCTACTGATAGAACAATAAAAGGTGAAAATGGAGATACAGTTTTGTAGGTAACAAAGGGTAAAATGATAGATGTTTTTGGGTTGAATCCCAATTATTCTTCAAAGTTCATGTGTGTTGATTTGTATGAGGAGTATCAAAGGAGAAATTTTGTATATAAAGGGGAATTGCTTAAAATACATAGAAGGAGCAAGGAAAGATTTACTAATAAGGATATCGATCCTTTTGAGTGTGAAGAATTTGGTGATTATTTCAAAAATGCTTACTAATGTTTGGATCAAGTATCGGCTTAGAATTTTGAGATGATGATAGCTCCTAACTTATTGGTGATGGTTGAGGATATACAAAGCCATAATTAGAACACTGGATTTGATTATGCTAATTTCATTTCTTAAAGAAAGCATGAGGACTTTATCAATTTAAAGGAGGTACTCCCTTTATCTTTCCCTCATTACTCTTTATTGATGCATATGCTCCTATGGGAGGGCAACTATGAGTGGAAGAGGAAGTTGACTCTAAAAATGAGGGATAAGGAAGGTAATGCTAACATGGTACAGATGTGGACATACATCTAGGATTGAGAGTGTTCCCATTCCAACTATATCTTGTTTTCTAATGTTGTAAGATATGGTATCTTAGAATCATTGGGTGTACCACCTAGGTTCAGGCTCTCTCCAAAAATCATGAGCCTTATGTGCCCAAAGTATGTGCTAGGATCCCATGAAAAACACAATTGGGTTGATTGGTTTCTACACTTAGAATATACTTTGATCAAAGCTTATGGAGCCAAGGTGGCACCACATTGTTTACCTTTGTATGTTTCAGACAGGTTGGCCTTCATGGAGCTCATGTGGTAGATTGATGTCATGGATTGTGAGATGTTTAGAAAGGAAATAAAAGGAACTGCATTTGTGGCCCAATGTGCTTTTTCTTATTTTAAAATCACTTCCCCTAAGGGATTTGAAAATCTTGGCATCATGGTGAACAATCTCAAAATGCCTATTAGTGATATCAAAGTTTTTGATCTAGAAAGGTTTGTAGGAGAAAGAAGAAAATTAAAGAACTTGGGTATGATACACCATGAATTCTTGTATAGGGATGATGTGCTAATAAATCTAGCAACTGATGAGGCTATCATGACTAGGAAAAGGGAATGGATAGCTATGGTAAACCTTGAGGAGAAGATTATGACAAGGAATCCCTATTACGTCAGTCCATATAATTTCATTACAAATCCCTTGGAGAGGGCTTTTACTATGATAAGGGATTATCAATCTGGTGAGTTCAAAGCAAAGGTGAAGGAGGCTATAGACAAAGCCCAACTCCTCTTGGAATAGAAACAAGCTATGGATGTCCTAGAATAGCCTGCAGAAATTTTGAAAGAACAAAGGACAGAGCATGTGCCAAGAAATGAGGAGGTGGAACATAAAATTCCCTTCCCTCACATTACAAAAACTCATAGTTCAGATGCTCCCCCTGACAGGATTGTCAAATGGCAATATAACAAATAAGATGATGATGATCCCAAAATTAGGGAATGTGATGATTTTTTGGTTGATGATAAGTTTGTACAAACCAAAGAGTTCCAAGAATTTATGATTCAATAGATGAGTAAAGAAATAAAAGAAATACTTGAATTAGCCCGAGCAAGTGTTGAAACTTCTCACCAGAAGGAAGCTGAGAAAGCAGAGGAAGAGAAGATCAGGGTTGACATTGCAGCTATTACTCCTCCTGAAGCTAGAAGGATTGTCAAAGATAGTGGAATTATGTTGTTTCTAGGATGTACTATCATTGTGGCTATAGCATATGATGTAGTTAGAAGAGATCCTAAAGCTTTGATATTTGAAGATCAGTTTGAGAATAAAGTATTTGGTTCTGGATATAGTCCCAAATTGCACACTCTTGCAATATGGTCTATGAATCCTAACACTAGTAAACATGAGGTTTCTAGGCCTATTGAGGAGGTCATTGGTGCACTAGTGGTTAAAAGAGCAGCTAATATAAACCCTATCCAATCAGCTAAATTAACTGCACATGATGCGATGTTAAGTGTAGATATTGCACATATTTCTTAGAAAAAGTATGAATCCTTGGATAAAGAACATAATAAGGCTTTGACTGAACTGAGTTAGATGAGGGCCACTATTAAAGCTTTTCAAAAGGGAACAACTCAAATTCCTCCTTCCTCTTCTTCTTCATTTGATATGTCTACACAAGATAGGAGTTGTTGGCCCTAAGGATTAATGATTTGAAAACAAAATTGAGTACTGAGAAGGAAAATGTCAAGAAAGCCACGCTTGAAATAGTTAAAGTGGCTAATGAAAATTTTGAAGATGTGTTGAAGTATAGGGTGACCAAGTTGGTTCATAAAGCTAGTGATGTTTAGGCCACATATAAGAATATTGAAGAGGAAAATACAAATTATCTACAAGTACAAGAAGCCTTTAGGAATAAGTGGAACAATTGGATTGCTCGGGTAGGTGCTTTGAATGAAATGATGCCAAAAGTGAATGAAGACCCTAAGACATCCACAAATGTTTCTAACATCTTGCATAATATTTACTTAATAAAATAGATAACCATCTTCGTTGAAAAATTGGGTGTGTAGGTCCAGAGTAAGTTGAAAATATTCAAGGAGATGGAAGAATGGGGTATGCCTCAAATATTAAATCCACAAGGTGATTTGTACCCATTTGACACTAGGAAGAAATAATTTGGAGAAATTTTTGATAAAGCCATGATGAAATTATCTTTCACTAACTACTATTTTCTTAATTCAAATATTGATACAATGTTTGAAATTGAATCAAAGATGGATATGTTGTTAAGGAGGCCAGGGTTCTAACAGATGGAAGGTACACAAAATATATTACTGGGGTATAGGATTTGATGAATATTAAGTGGCCCACTGAGGAGTAATACAACACTTGGTTGGAGAAGTACATAGATTGAATCTGTGTAAAGATCAATGGATAAGGAAAATAATGGACAAGAGAGAAATAATACATAGCTTGAATGTAGTACAGATTAGGATTTTTGTATAACATGGTAAAACATTATTCTCTCCTTGAATTCAAAATGAGTAGCACTTGGTGCTTATGTGGATTAACAATTTTGGACCTTTTTTTTTGTTTTTCTTGCCTTGCTTTGTAAGTTTTGTGATTTTGATCTTCTCACAGTTGGAATTTTGAGCACATGGATAATATCTTGTAATAGACTAATGATGTTTTCAAGGTGGGGCTGCCTTCCATGAAGAATTGAGGATTAATTACCTTATGTCTTATTCTTTCCACCTATGCACTCGAGTGTGGCTGAAAAGGGGAATGTTTTTACAAGCGGTCCAATAAGATCATGACATGTGCGCTATCTAGTATGAGGCTTGGTTTGCTCCTTCATCTCTATAAGAAGGAATTCAGGACCAGAAGCATGAGAGTGGAAGTAAATTTTTGAGTTACTAGTGTTAGATTGTCAAGATAATAGAAGCAAGTTTTAGAGTTTTTATTTTGAAATTTTCTTGTGAAGTTCATACTTATGCATGCAAGACTGATAATGATATACCTTGCATAATACAGAGTAATATCAGTTTCATGGTTATTGTCTCTCCTTGTATGTGTCTTGTGAAGTTATGATTGAGAGTGATCAAGGATTTATTTCATTTGTCTCTATCATTATTTGATGGATGTTTGGTTGCATGCTTACTTATTGATTCAATGAATTAATGTAAGTGGTTGTATGAGATTAATGACTTATGAGAATTGTGTGCTAGGATATTTGTAAGAAGTAATAATCAAGAAAATTATGGAGGAATTTTTTAATGCAATATTTCTCGGGGTTATAGGTGTTATGTTCTTAAATTTTTATTAGGTTATGTATGAAGGTATTGACTTCTTGCTTAGGATAAAGACACTAGTTCATGTGAAGTATCCATGACACGTTATCAGTATTGACTCATTTACTACTCAGTTTTAAATCATAGAATCTCAAGGGGATACTATTATTGTATTTTCATTCCCAAGGTTTACTTTCTCAAATATGTCATAGGCATCATTTACATATATAAGCAGCCAACCTATTTAATGCATGTCATTGAATGGACTTATGAGAACTATCTGTTATTGGAAATGTATTTGAATGTAATTATGTCAAGTCCTTAAGTATACATTGTGGGATCACCCTCTCAAGTCTTACAAAGCTAGAAGAGTAGGAATAGAAGTTTCAACAATGTCTATTCATTTGTTGGCCAATCCCTTTGGAATTACTAATAATTGGAAATGGTGAAATCCATAGGTATTTCTGAAGATTATTTTGGTGCTTAAAAAAATAACCAACAGTTACATCTAATGAAAACCTTTATGAGGCATTAAAGGATGGGGACATTCATCTTCCCCTCATGTGTACTCATTTATTAGAAAGATCCTCTATTTTGGTTGAGGATACTAAAGAAATTAATCTGTGTATTGAAGTTGAACTGAAGATTACCTACGTAGCTAGATCTTTATCAGAGGATGAATATCATGTCTTTTCCAAGATTCATCAAGATGGTTTCATAAACATTACATGGTCCTACTCTTACATGCTTGGACTAGATCCTACACTTGTAGTTCATCATTTGGATATGCATCTTGATGTAAATTTGATTAAACTAAAGCTCCATAATTGCATCTACAAGTTTCTTTACTTGTCAAAGTGGAGCTAGACAATTGAATAAATCATATTCATATTTGTCAAGCCCATTTGGGGAATTCATATTTTCACATGCTTCAGGGAACTGAATAAAGCATGTCATAAAGATGATTTCTCGCTCTCAAATATTGACATCGTTGTTGATCTTAAAACATGTCATTCCATGCTCTTTATAATGGATGGATTTTTGCATCTTGGTTATTGCCCCTTGAAGGAAACAAAGAATCCTTTCGTTAATGTCAACACTATTACAAAAGATTCTTCTAAGCCAACTCTAAATTTTGTACATCCTTAACTAATAGAAACTTGATGAAGGGTACTCCCCTTATAGACAAGAAAAACATGCAACTAGGTTTGCACAAAAAAAGAGATCTTTATTACTGATCATTACATATTACAGAGAACATGCCATCTTATAGGTTGCTTATTACATGCATCTATCGATTGGAAGATCTAAATTCCTTCACTATTCTTTGTTGTGTGTTCTTCTAACACTCCAACCCATCTCCCTACACAAGCATTCCATCCTATTTATATCTCTATTGAACTCTCCAAGTTGGCTTTACTCCTTGTGTCATAGTCTCCATCATCATCCAAACAGAAGTTGAAGACTCCAAACTAATACATCATAATCAATAGTCCCCACGAGATAGCCAATGAGATTGTATTTCACAACAACAATGTGAAACACCCAATATTGCTCTACCGTGTGTCATGGTATAACTCACCATCCACCACTTCTAACTAACTTTGCACATCTACTGCCATCGAACTATTGCCTAGACTCCAACTTCTCTTCCACCAAAACCATCAAGTTACATCGATATCACTCATCACTCCATTAGTGATACCACAATCCACCCCCCACCAATACATGGAAATCTCGTCAAAGTCACCGTTCACATTGAAGAATTCTATTGATCTATTATGAAACCACATAGAAGGTCTTGTAGACACCGCTGAGGCACATTGATGAGACACATCAATCCATCAGAGAGACCTAGGATAGATTCCCACCGATGATGCTCACTCCCACCGATAGAACACATACTACCACTCACCAATGGTATTGCCCCATTGTTGGAAAACTAGTCATAGTCCTACCAATAGCTAATCTTCATGTTGATGCACACCATCCTTGCCAACATCGTCGGTGTGTCATTGGGATGTGGGGAAAATTCATGCCGATGGAACACTACGAACTACACACTCAATGTTTTCATTAGTAAATCATTGAAACATGTAGGAAATTTACACCAATATGTCAAGATTCCACTAATAAAACATGATCAACCCCTTATGTGAAGCAAACATAGAAAGATGATGTAGGATTTCTCTTCACCTTGGATGCTCCTATATCAGACACCTGGGGTAGATTTGAAAAGTGACTCGGTCACTCCTTGGGAGTTAGAGGAAAACCAAGATGGCTAACATCTAACTTAGAAAACCAAGTTGAATCTTCTATTGGCCTTCCTTTCCACTTTGCCAAGTACTCATTGTACTACCTATTCCTGGTACTTCTTCCCACACGATTGTCTAGAATCTCCTCAATGTCTTCATTTTCCACTGTAGGTGTTGGAACACTCCATTGTGCCTCTACAAATTCATGCTCCATATCTCCTTCATGATAATCTATCAAGTCTAATTTATGTTAAATACAGGTGAGACATGAATCCCACTTGGCAATTCCACCTCATATGTATTTCTTGAGTCATGTTTCTTCAAAATATTACACAGTCCAAATTTCTTCATCTTCAGCTTATTGTATGTACCCACTGGGAATATTTCTTTCCTCAAATGAACCATGAATTCATCTCCAACTGCAAACTCCTTATGCCTTCTCTTTCAATCTACCTTAGCCTTATACTGTCTATTCATCTTTGGAATATGTTTCGTAACTTCATCATGCACATTCTTTATATGTTCAAAAAAATCCTCGGCTTCAAAACTATTCTTTCCTCCCTTATCCATTTTCCTTAATTCCATAGCAATTCTAGGGCTATTTCCATACACAATATGAAATGGTGACTTAACAATGCTTCTATTGAATAAATTGTTATAGGCACACTCTACTTGTGGAAAAACCCAATCCCAACCCCTGGGTCTGTCACCTACCAAGCATCTCAACAATTTTTCCAAACTCCTATTCACTACCTTTGTTTGTCCACTTGTCTATAGATGATGTGTTGAGCTAAATTTCAAATCACTTTTTAACTTCTTCCACAAAGTTCTCTAGAAATACCCAATGAACTTGGTATCGTGGTCTGAAACTATGCTTTTGGGTAGACATATAGTCTTACCACCACCTTAAAGAATAATTCTACAACATGAAAAACATCGCTTGTCTTATGACATAGAATGGAGTGTTCCATCTTTGAAAATATGTCCACCACCACAAATATGGAGTCATGACCTCCTTACATCCTAGGAAAACCAAGAAAAAAATACATTCTGATATCCTCCCATGGTTTCTCATGTATAGGTAATGGTTCATATAGTTTGATGTTCTAACTAGTGCCCTTTTCCATTTGGCACACCCTACATCCCTGTACAAAATTCTTCACATCCTGTTGTAGTTGTGGCCAATAGTAATGTTCACTTACCATAGTGATTGTCTTAACTCATCCAAAGTGACCTCCCGCTCTGCCCCTATGCTTCTCTTTGATCAAGTTTTCACTCATCAAACTCTGGGAATGCACAATTGATTCTGTATAAACAACATACCATCTTGAATGGTATAATCCAACCACCTTGTCCTATCCAACGTGACAGTCTCCTTGCAAGGTTTCCAAGCTTTTATGAAATTAGGATCTTTTGGATACAAGGTTGTGAGTTCCTTGAACCCAACAACTTTAACCTACATTTTTTTCATCAAGTTTTTCCTCCTGCTCAAGGCATCTGCAACCCTATTCGATTTTCAACTCCTGTGCTTCAAAACAAAGGTGTAACTTTGTAGAAATTCAACCCACCTCAGATGCCTTTGATTTAATTTTCCTTCACTATTCAAATACTATAAAGCCTGATGATCAGTAAAAAAAACAAATTCCTTTGGCAACAAATGATGTCTCCACTTTTTCAAAGCCTGGACTATGGTGTAGAATTCCTTATCATAAATAGAATATTTCTTCTTTGCATCGTTCAACTTTTCACTAAAATAAGAAATAGGTTTACCTTCCTGACTTAAAATAGCTCTAATGGTGTTGTCACTGGCATGATAGTCTACCTGAAAAACTTTATTGAAATTTGGGAGTGCCAAAATAGGCTGCTCCATTACCTTCTTCTTCAACAAATTGATACTCTTTGTTGCTCCTATACTCCATTTGAATTTTTTTCTATCCCCTCTTATTGTTTCAGTTATGGGTGCACAAATACTATTGAATCCTTTAATGAAATTTTGGTAAAAATTGGCTAGACCATGAAAAGATCTTACCTTAGTAGCACTCCTTGGCATTGGCCACTCCATAATGGCTTTCACATTTTTAGACCTTCTACTGAGGTGACAAATCCTAGATACACCAGTTCACGTTTCAAAAAATTGCACTTCTTCAAATTGATTAGCAACTTTTCCTCTCTTAGCTTCTCAAAAACTTCTTGAATATGCATTAGATGCTCTTCTAATGTCTTATTGAAAATCAAAATTTCATCCAAATAAATAATGAAAAACTTACCTAGAAATTCTTTCAATACCTTGTTCATGAGCCTTATAAATGTGTTGGGTGCATTAATTAGCCCAAAAGGCATGAATAACCCCTTGTATAGGCCTTCCTTGTTCTTGAAGGTTGTCTTCCATTTGTATCCTTCTTTGATTTGTATTTGATGGTAGCTACTCTTCAGATCAATCTTCATGAAATATTCAGCTCCACTCAAGCAATCCATAATCTTGTCCATCCTTGGCAAGGGAAATTGATACTTGATGGTAATCTTATTAATGACTCTTGAATCAGTACACATTCAACATTCTCCATCCTTCTTAGGTGCCAGTATTGCAGACACCACACATGGAATCAAACTCTCTCTAATCAATCCCTTTCACAACAACTCTTGCACTTGTTTGTTCAACTCTTCACTCTCTTTTGGAGTCATTTGATGGGCTGCCTTATTTGGAAAATTCGCTCCATGAATCAGATCCATCTGATGACTAATCATCCTTACTAGTGGTAATCCTTCAAGCACATTATCAAAAAAAATACTTTGGAATTCATCCAACAAACCACACACTTCTACATGAACGTCATTGCTAGCTTCCTTTTCAGTTCTTGGAATTAACACAAAACACATATGTTCATGTCTCATACGTTCCTAACATTTTCTTCCATCAACCCAAAAAATTCATGCATTGATGCACACCTTTTCCCCTACATCTTCTAGAGGCTTCAACTTATGCCGAGCACTATCGTTTGTCAAGCAATAAGTGTTAGCATGTCCAACATGCACTGCTTGCCGATCAAACTACCAAGGTCTTCTTAATAACATGTGATAGACATCCATATTTATGACATTACACAGAACCTCCTCATGGTAATTACCAATTTTTAATTTTATCAAGCATTTCTCATTGACCAATTCTCTTTGATCCTTCTGCAACCATGCAATTTGGTATGGATTTGGATTCCTTTTCCTTTCCAACTGTAATTTATTGACCATTTCTTCAGAAACTAAATTATCTGTTCTACCTCCATCAATGATAACACTACAAACCTTACCTTTGCAATTGCAATGTGTTGAGAATAGATTCTTCCTTTGATTGGGTTCCTTCTCTTCATTCAACAACGATCTCCTAACAACAAGGGTCTCACCTCATTCATCATCTTCAGAATGAGAGAACTGTGCATCTTCATCCACATGGGCCACTCGAACATTGTCGTTAGGCCACCTATTTGACTTTCCTTGGTGTTGAGGGAATTCATAAGCCTTATGTCCTCCACACTAGAAATAAGTTCCTCTAAAATGTCCTCCTCTTCCTGGTTTGCACCCAAACCTTCATTTTCCTCTTTGATCTCCATTATTTTGATCATGAGGTTGATATGAATCTTCATGTTTTTGATCTCAACTGGTGCTAGTTCTTTTATCCTTCCTATAGTCCCCACTTTGGCTTCCTTATGGACATCTACCAATTCTTCCACTATGACCTCTGCCTCTTTTTTTACTCTCAAACCTCTTGTTTATTCATTCTTCAACCTTCAGAGAGAACTAACAAGAAAATTCAGTGATACTAGTCATTCTTACTAGTGCCAATTCTTCTTTTCTACTATGCTTCATCTTGTTAATATACCAAGCAATCTTCTCCTTGTTCACCTCAGAGTGTCTTGTTCAAATCAAAAACTTGTGAAATTCCTCTAATATTCTTTCACTGTCTGTGTTCTTTGTCTGAGACTCTGCATTTTCTTTAATAGCTCAAATTCATAGTCAATAGGTATGAATTGCTTTTTCAATTTAGCTACCTTTTGTCCCATCTACAGATTTTATCTTTTCCTTGTCTACCTCTTTCAAGATGGACCTCTTTCCACCATATACTTTCATGATCCTTTAGCTTTTTCTTCAAAAATTTACCCTGTGAGGGTCTTCAATCTCTTGAAATTCAAAGAATTCTTCCATATCATTGATCCAATCGATCAACTCTTCCAGATTTAGGTTGCCAATGAAAGTTGAGACTTCCATCTTTGGTTTCTTTCCTAGACTAGATATTTCTCTTAGCAACCTCAACTCTCTAGGATCAATCTGGTCCTATTCTTCCTCTTTTGTCTCCTCTTTAGTCTCATCTTCATTATCATCTCTTTCCTATTATGCTCCTCTTCCTCTTCAAACCTCTTCTTGCAAGGATTACATCTACCTTCTAAGGGATATGATTTCATCTCTAGGAGGATCTCCTCCTCTAGCACCTCTGCCTCTGCCCCTACCATAGTTGGAATCTCTTGGAGGCATTTTGTTCTCAACCCACACTCATAGGTCCTGCTACAACTGCCTCATGTTCAATGCTTTATTATAGACTTAGGAACTCCTGCTCTGATACCACTTGATGAAGGGTACTCCCTTTACAAATAAGAAAAACATGCAACAACCAGGTTTGCACAACAAAAGAGATCTTTATTAACAACCATTATAGATTATAGAGAACATTCCATCTTACAGGATGCTTATTACATGCATCTACCGATTGGAATATATGAATTTGTTCAATGTTCTTTGTTGTGTTCTTTTAAGACTCCAACCCCTCTCCCTATATAGGTATTCCATCCTTTTTATATCTATATTGAACTCTCCAAGTCATCCTTGCTCCTTGTGTTGTAGTTTCCATCATCATCCAATCAATAGTTGAAGTATCCAAATCATTACATCATAATCAACAATCCCCACAAGTTGGCCAATGAGATTGTATTTCACAACAACGATGTGAATTACTAATATCGCTCTACGATGTGTTGTGGTATAACTCACCATCCACTATCATTGACTAACTCCACACATCTACTTCCATCAGACTATTTCCTAGACTCCAACTTCTCTTCCATCAAAACCATCAAGTTACACTAATATCACTCATCGCTTCATTAGTGAGACCACAAGTACCCTCCCACTGATACATGGAAGTATCACAAAATTCAACGTTCACATTGAAGAATTCTATTGGTCTATTGGGGAAACCACATAGAAAGTCTTGCTGAAACCTATGAGGCAAACTAATGAGAGACATCGGTCCATTGAAGAGATACAAGATAGAGTCTTGTTGATGATGCTCACTCCCACTGATAGAACACATGCTGCCACTCACCAAGGGTATCGCCCCATCATTGAAACATTGTTCATAGTCTTATTGATAGGTAATCTTCATGCCAATGTACACCATCCATGCCAACATTGTTAGTGTGTCACTGGGATGTGGGGGAAAGTCAAGCTAACAAAGAAATGTCTCGCCGATGAAATGCTATGAAATGCACACTCAATGTTGTCATCGGTAAATCATTGGGACATGTAGGAAAGTCACATTGGTATGTCAAGGTTTTTCCAATAAAACATGATCAACCCCTTATTGGAAACAAACATAAAAATATGATGCAGGATTGCTCTTTGCCCTGGATGCTCCTGCATCAACACTAGTGGTCTTGATTGTTATCCTTTGAATGGAACAAAAGAAATATAGATATCTTTGCTTAACATAAATTTCATCATACAAAACACTAACAGCTCAAATTTGATAGATTTTACACCCTCTTGTAAAGGAGAGTACAAAATATTGCAATCTAAAAAGTCTTGTATGACACCTTGTACTAAGCAAGAGATATCTTTATCATAAAAATAAATGAACATCTTCTACTATTGATCAAGAGAGTGATGAGGGTGCCACCCGAGACACATAAAATAATCCACAAACAAGAGAATAATTTTATTATTCAGAGAATGGAGCTTCTTACATGCAGAGGATCTCAAATCCCCAAGTTCTACAACACATGCAAGCTACAGAAAGCTACAGAATAACCCTTTCACAACATGCAAGCTTGTCCCCAAAAAGTTACCCAAAAATATTAGAAACCCGCCCATAAATAGAGCTCCTCTTTAGTTTGGAGCCAAAACAACATTATAATTTGAGTTTAGGCAGTTTGGCACTGAAAATTACAACTTGAAGTTCAAATTTCAAAAGAAAATTTGCAATTGTATCTTCTAGAAAGTGTGCCAACTTCCCGGGGCCATAACTTTTGATCCGGGGCTCCAATTCATGAACCGTTTGAACCGTTGGAAAGGTCTCGAAGTCAATAACACACTTAAAATTGCTACACTAATTTTGGAAAGTTTTGGGGCCATTCCGGAAGCTCTAAGTGCCTCAAATCCAACTCGGAAGATTTTCATGTGCAAATCTGGGAAACTAAAATTGCAATATCTTTCAACCCAAGAATAGAAAATAAAAACCATAAATTGGAAATTTCATTATGATGAAAAGGGTATCCAAAAATGTAAAAACATCTAAAAAATGATAAACTTGAAATTTAACTATTTTTGGGTGATGCAAGATTGCCCTTACACCATTGGATGCTCCTGCATCAGAGAGTATCTTGTCAAGACTCCTCCAAGATTGTTTGATATCCCTCCCTCCAAGAAAATGAAAGAAATTTACTACAAGATTTCATTTTTTGCATATCATAGAGTTCATGGTTATTCTACTATGAATGTAAGGCTTTGGGTAATAAAATTCAACATCATAAGGAATGTAGTGCTCTTTCTTGTGTTTAAGCACCTAGTTCCTTTAATTGATACTGATTTTCACTCTAGCATGTTTCTCATCAATAACCTCAGCTCATCCTTGTCCTACACTAAGTGGGGGCAAGGGGTTGGGTAGCCTTGTCCTTGTATGACACTTACGGTTGTCTCTTTTGGCTAGTTGACTACCTTCCATGTATAGATAAGAGAAATCTTGGGATGTGGACGACATACCTTAAGTTGGCTCACATGTGACATAACTATGCATGATGTAGTTTCATTTAGAAACATATGGCTTGGCACAGGGATTTATGAATAGCCTCTCATGTTGTCTTCTACTTTAAAGAAATTTCTCATAGAAATGGTGTTAGCAACCACTTTAAAGTGGGGGTATACATCGACACTCATGTTTCACTGTGTGATTTTCTTTCTTCTTGTGATGCATCCTTTTCTTGGTGGTGTCATTAGGTTTGATTTCCTCTGAGATTGTGATATTTCATTGAATTTTCCTCTCTTGGAGACATTAGGTACAATTTTCCCTAAAAAGATACCTTACATGAACTAAGAAAAATCCTTTTGAACACACCTTACATTATTTTGCATTTACAATTGGTTATATGGCCACCTTTCATAATACACTTTGCTTTCCTGCAGAGCCATCTTGTTTGTTCATGAGTGTCAAGTATACGAAGATTTTCTTGCTTAAGTTAAAAGTTCATTGTTGTGTGGTACGTTATCAAAGTTATCAGGAGGTATAGCTTTTGTATGGTTGTCTTTGTGACCACATACTAGCCACGTACATATGTGTCTCACTGGGGGCTCACCTAGTGGATGGACTAAAGCTCCACTAGCCCTTGTGAGAATCCATTTGGTTTGAATTGTGAACATCATGTTCCACTTGTAAGCCACCCCTTTTTGGATACTCACCCAACAGACAGCCTGAAGTTTCGTTGCCTCAGAGCGAGCGTACAGTTTTGGACAAACTATTGAATCTTGATCCACCCTTTTCTTTCTTTTCCTTTCATCTTTATGTCTTTGACATTGCATGTTTTTGTATCTTGTTTTGTTCCATACCATACACCTTGTGTGTGTCCTATAACACCCCATCGCGCAAACCCCAAATGACAAGTAAAAATGTAACAATTTTTTTTTTAAAAACATAAAATATAAACACTATGTTTAATAATGCAACTAACATAGCTACGATTACAAGTTAAACTCCTAAGTCCCTTGGGGTACACGAGGTAACATTACGTAATCTAACCAATAACAAAATCGATAAAAGTAACTTTCAATTCTACTAATGTAACTCTTCCATTTAAACATTTATAAAAGATAAGCATTAAGACAATAATAAACCAAATAGAAATCATACATGTATTCATAGCAAATTTAACTTGGAAATATAAAGAACTTATTTTCTTGAATATAACATAACATCAATATTATTTACAATTATGGATAAATCAGTTATTACAAAATGTGATTATACATTATATCATTCTACAAGTATGTCTCATTGAGCAATTGCCCAAGGTTACATCATAAGTCTACCCAATAGATGGGAGAGTAACATATCAATATAAAAAGTATGTCAGAAGTATAAATATACATCTAGAAAATATATAACTCTAGATCAAACTGTCTCAAAAAACTCTGCACTGAAAAGTACATCTACAAAATAGGGAACCCAACGGGGTGCGTAGCACGTTCCACCCGACCACCCCCGTGCTAGTAGTAGATAAGAAAGGATCCCCAACCAAGAACATCTAAAAAAAAGACATAAGGCTAAACTCCAAGCATGGAAAGATAAATCAAACATAAAGGATAACATAACATCAAAGAGCACTTCCTAAACATGACAACAAAAAATCAGCAAAACATAACAATAGACCAATTCCAGAGGATTCCTGTATAACAACTTAAAGGGAATGCTAGAGGAGAGTGTCATCGCATGGCTTTAGGTGGATTATCTAAACAATCTATCACAAGGTGTTGCCTCCATCTATGGTTATCCTGACTACCTATTTCAAGGCACCACTCCATAGGGTGACTCATGTGGAATCGTTAACCTTTCGTGAAGATGAGGTCATGATTATGCCAACCACAACCTTCTTAGCCACTTTTAGTCTATTAGATCCCTAATAGGTAGACGTGGTATCTATAATTATCTTATTAATGCTTAACTACCCACCCTGTAATTAATTAGTTAGGTTTTCACTTATTACTCAAAATCTAATGTGGGTTATTCTGATAGCCCCTTTATACGTCGTCGCCCATGTAGAGCCACTCTCCCTAGAACCAAAAAAACAACAGAAAATTCCAAGGGGTTGTAATCACAAGTACTCTAAACACAAAATAGAACAACCGTGAGACAAAACCATCTCGAAAAAAATCATATAAACTAACCCTCATAAGGACGGTACAACCCAAGTATAAAATTAAAATCACAATTATAGTTAAAATCAAGTCAAGTATCAAACATAAAGGTCACATAATAAACTACCATTTTCCCATACCTCTGGAAGTTTTAATAATAACCTTATTTCCTATAAAAGGGTCGACTAACTTAAGGGTCCCCACATATGCTTATAACCAAACTCAAGAAAATCGACTAAGAACTCAAAGAGAATAAAAGAACTAAATATTTATTCAACATTAAGATATTGTTTAAGAACACAAATCCACTATACTTAACAATCACATTTGAAGATAACTATTTGCACGAAATTTACTTGGTAAGTTAAACTATCAATTAACTCGATTTATCTCATTAATTAAAAACACTCGAGAATAGATTTGATAAAATATTTTCTTCAAGTTGTCCAGCAACAACATAAAATCATTGTAAATAACCTACATAATGTTTTTCTATAATTTTGGAAAAGTGTATATATATACATATTTTAATTAATATCACAATATAAAATAACATTATAACAATAAATCACATAGTTATAATCCATTTAAATATTTACATATATTTATATATATATTAAATTTCAATCAAACTATATTTAATAAATTTTAAACTTTAAATATTAAATATAATAAATAAAACAAAAAAATGAATTTTATTTTCATAAGGGTTGCGGCCTTGGGAGGATTGCATCCTCCCTATGAGGGGAGGCCACAACTCCCACCCAAGGCTGCGACCAACAGCCTGCTGGCTACTGTGAGGAACCGTGGGTGGGCTGCAAACAACATCCTCCCACCGCTGCATAAACAAGGTATAGGGGTTCGGCCAAAGCCAACCCCCCCAAAAATATATATGCATTTTTTCAATTTTTATTTTATTTAAAAAAAACCTACGAATTTAATAATTCACAATATGGATTTATTATTATTATTATTTTGAATTTCCTAAGAAACAATTTCTATAGAATCATAAAACAAATATGAATATATTTGTATAAATATATGTGTAAATATTCTCAACATATATATATATATAAACAAATAATCAAAATGGTTGCTTGGGAAGAGAAAATTCTTAACAAAAGTTTTTTCTATAGAAGAAGTTTTACCATTTTATCAGAAGATTTCTTTTTCCAAATAAATAGAATAAATTGGGAAAAGCACGATATTTATCTATAGGAAATATTTAGAAAATTACACAGAGGTTTCTAATATCCTGAGTTTAACCAAAGAATTTCATTTACAAATCTACAGAGGTTTTCTACTATTTTCCTTTTGTAGTTTTCCTATTGTTTTTAACAATGACTTTATTTCATGAGGTTCTCTAATTTTTCTATAAAATTTCCTACAGAGGTAACAAAATAATAACGGGAAAAACTTTAGAGCTAGGAACACAGTTTTTTCAACAAAGGATCTTTTAACAAATTTAACTACATAGGGTTACAACCAATTCATAGCAATGTCCTCTTACACATACATTAATAGACAATCTTTTCAAAACAAGAAATCATTTAACAAAAAAAGTAAAGAACCTATTTTCTGAAGCCTAAAGAAGCGAGAGTTGTGCAAAGCTTTGCCTCTGGAACTTCCAACTTTTAAATTGTTCCCAGAAACTTCACCTCCAACCTAAAGCAAAATATAAGTCTAGAATCTACTGTAGCCCTTCTCCAATTTTTTTTTAAACCAGAAAACCCCCAAAACCCACACACCATTCTACAACCAAAATTTTTCGTGAAGAAATTCCTATTACCCCATGCCAATATTCTCTCTGAGAATACTTTTCAAACAAGAATTTCATTAAATTACCCACTTATTCCCATAAATCGTCTAATAAAAAGAATTAACTAATTTTTAATTATTTTATTTTATTTATTTTTCTTTTAATAATAATATAGCATTATGAGCTATTTGATTAACTTAAAAATTCAAAAATCAATATTGCTACCTTAAGAAAATTTAACATTCTAATTTACAACAAATAAACTAATATTTTATTTAAACTATCCACTTAATCAAGAGAATTAATCAATTATCTTAATCATAATTATCTACAATAACTATATCAATTAAATATATTAATTAATCTCACATAACTAAAAAATTAATTAAATCACAAACATTTACATACTAAAATAAATAATCAACACTAACACAAACACAAACAAAGACGAGTTTGGGACAAAGAAAACATTAGATTCACAACAAGGTGATGAACTTGGGATGGGAACACTTTCTTAACAACTCCCTTTTCAACATCAAACCTGTTGATTTTATGTGACTCGCTCAAACCTGTCAAGTAGGTGGAGTCGGTGTCTAGTACCTGCATCCTACATAGAAACAAACATCAAGTAGCATGTAAATCTCCATTACAGACACACCGTGAAAGGTAATCGCGGGGTAGTAGGGCACTTGCAAGCAAGTGATGCCACTTCGTCCTTTCACCGAGACACACTAGCAAACACATTAGACACCATAGTAGCATAAAAATCACAAAATCACCACATATATTATTAAGGAACACCACAACATAACTATATAACATAACCACCATGAAATGTATCATGTAGTATCATATGTAATATCAAGTGCAACAAACCAATCAAACTATAAATCCACGCACAACCAAAACAGTAAACTGATCACCCACACAAACCAAGTACGAAATGCACACATAAAAGTATCAAAAAAATGAGGGGTATTACATCCTCCCCCCTAGAACATGGCTTACTCCTGGAAGCCACTAAATAAATATGGATAAGCCTCTCTACTACGAGATGCATCCTCCCATGTCGCTGAAGTCTCATCATTTGAGTCCCACTAAACTTGCACTTGTTCAATACCTCTGCCCCTAAGGGCGAGTCTTCGATGTTGTAGCATGAACATGGGCTTGAGTGCTAGCTTCCTGTCCTTGACTTGAAGAGCATTCCAATCAAGTACATGAGTAACATCTAGAAAATATGGCCTAAGTATCGAAACATGAAAAACATCGTGAATCCGTGATAGACTGGGCGACAATGACATGCGATAAGCAATGGGGCCAATCCTCTCTAAAACTTCAAATGGTCCTACAAATTGAGGCATGATCTTGGAACCCTTTCCATAATGGATTGGGCTCTTTAGCGGTTGCACCCTAAAAAATACTCGATCACCAACATAGAACTGACGATCAACTCTATGTGCATCAATGTATTTCTTTTGTCTATCTTGAGCTACCACAAGATTCTCTCTAATGCGAGCTACCTATTGTTCCATGTCCTAAAGCATTTTGGGAGCAAGGAGAAATCGGTCCTCAAGATGGTCCTAACTTAATGGGGTCCTACAGGGATGACCATATAGTGCCTGAAAGGGAGCCATACCAATCGAGCTATGATATACATTGTTATAGGAAAACTCCACCATATGCAAATAATCCTCCCAACGTGACTGTTGATCCATCACGTACATATGAAGCATGTCCTCAAGAACTTGATTAACTCTCTCTATTTTTCCATCTATTTCAGGATGTAGGCATAACTAAAGTTTAGTTGTGTTCCTAAGGCACGCTGCAATGATGTCCATAATGTAGAAGTGAACACTGGATATCTATCGGAAATGATTCTTTACGGAATGCCATGCAGTTGAACAACATCTTACATGAAGATTCTAGCAACCAAAGAAGTTATGTAAGATGATTGGATAGGGGAGAAGTGTGCCACCTTGGTCAATTTGTCAATTGTGACCATGATAACATCATGATGTCGAGGAGTCATAGGAAATCCCACAATAAAGTCTACAAAAGTTATGTCCCACTTCCATTCCAGAATGAGATGAGGATTTAAAAGACCTGCCAGATGCTGATGTTCTGCCTTGACCCTTTGACATTCCAAACATCTAGCCACCAAATCAGCAATATCCCTCTTCTTGCTAGCCCAAAAGTATAGTGCATGAAGATCTACATACATTTTCCTAACTCCTAGGTGAGAAGAATAGGGAGCTCGATGTGCCTTAGTCATAATAGAGTCTGAAGACCCTTAACAGAAGGCACGTACATGTGACCCATATACCTCAAAAGACCATCCGACTCCAGTGAATACCCTGTAAACTTCCCTTCTAAAACTCTGCCAGATTCAATTTCTAACTTCACTTCCTGATACCAGCTATCAGATGGAAGCCCTACGAGAACTTGAATCCTCAAATCTACGTCAAGAGCTCCTATAGAAATCTTGTGTCTTCGCCGACTCAAAGCATCCACTACTACATTTTCCTTGCCCTGAACATACTTGACCTCAAAGTCATATTCGTAGAGGAATTCCATCCATCTCCTTTGCCTAACATTTAGGTTCGGCTAAGTAAAAATGTATTGTAAACTACGATGATTGTTGTGAAGCTCAAACCAATGACCTAATAAGAAGTGTCTCCATCTCGCAAGGGCATGAACCACTATGGCTAACTCCAAGTCATGCATGGGGTAATTTAGCTCATGATCCTTGAGCTTATGGGATTGATATGCAATTACACGTCCTTCTTGCATCAAGACAGCTCCTAAGCCCTCCAAGGATGCATCGGTACACACCACAAAATCCCCAATAGGATTAGGAATCGCCACTATTGGTGCACTAGTCAATCTATCCTTAAGGGTCTCAAATTTTGTCTGGCACTGTTCAAACCAAATGAACTTCTTCCCTTTTCTCTGAAGGGAAGTAATGGGATATGCAATCCTAGAAAAACCTTGTACGAACCGGTGATAATAGCCCACTAACCTCATAAAACTGTGAATCTTTGGAGCATTCTTGGGAGTTGGCCAATCAAAAATAGCCTGGATCTTTGATGGATCCATTGCAATACCTGCACCTGAGATGACATGCCCCAAGTATGTCACTTCTGTTTCTTGTACCTCAAACATTGTAATACCTACCTCAGATGTTCCTCATGCTCCTCCATTGATTTAGAGTACACTAGGATGTCATCAAGAAACAAAATTAAAAACCTATCCAAATAGGTTCAAAAGAATCCATTCATTAGGCTCATAAAAATTGATGGTGCATTTGTTAACCTAAAAGGCATAACAATGAATTCATAATTCCCATAACGAGTGCAGAATGTAGTTTTATGAATATTAGCTTTAGCTATTCACAACTCATGATAGCTAGACTTAAGATCAATCTTAGTGAAAATCTAATCTCCTTTTATCTAATCAAACAAGTCATCAATTCTCGGCAAAGGATACCGATTCTTGATCGTCACTTTTTTGAGCTGCTTATAATCTATACACAATCGGAGCGAACCATCCTTCTTTTTCACAAATATAACTGGTGCTCCTGAAAGGGAAACACTAGGATGGATGAATCCTTTCTTTAAAAGCTCCTTTAGCTACAAATGGAGCTCCTACAATTCCTGTGTTGTCATTCGATATGAAGCCCAAGAAATAGGCTCAACTCTAGGAACAAGATCGATTCTGAAATTGATGTCACACTTTGGTGACATCCTAGGAATTTCACTTGGAAAAACATCATTATATTCCTTAAGAAGGGGGTAATCATCCAATGAAATCCCTTGACTCTCTTCTGAGTCCAAATCATTAACTGACACAACAAATTGCTAACAACCCTGGTTGTAAGACCTTTTTAATTGCATAGTTGAGATCAAATGTAGTGAGATAGGTCTCTGAATGCCAATGATCCCAACCTCATTACGCGCATCATCCACACAATGCACAACCTTATGCCAACAATAAATTATGGCACAGTGGGCACTCAACCAATCCATACCTAGAACCACATATCATATGAACCAAGAGGTAGGATTCAGAGATCCACCGTAGTCATGAGTGACCCAATTTGTAAATTACAACCCTAAACTAGTGACTCAACTGCTACCTTTGCCTCGGAGGCCAATTCAGCCTTTCACTTAATGCCTTGCCTAACTGCCACTAGTCTATAGTGTTCCACTATTGAAGAAGAAATGAATGAATTTGATGCTCCAAAATCAAAAAGAATAGAAATTCTAGTACCATACAATGCACCTGATGTTCAGCTTGGCGATTGTCCACTACCGTAAATACTCGATGTGTTCTCCCTACATCGCCCATTGTTGGCTTAGAAGCAACTAGTCTCTGGATAAAACCTGTAGTGCTCCTCTATGGGAACTATCTAGCAATATGTACCTATTTCCCACAAGAAAAACAACTTGTGCCTCATCAAAAACCTCTAATACTAGATGGTGTACTCGACTGTTGGAAACTGCCTTGAGAAGGTGTCGACTATGTACTCTGAGTAGGTTGTAAAAAATGATCCTATCTAACTCACTGCCAGCTTTGGTTCCTTCTACTATGATATTTGTCTCCCTATTGAGATTGTGATTTGTTCTGTTTGGGCTATTACTGTTGTTGCTGTTGTGGACCACCCTTAGAGGGTGCCCAAAAATTCCTAGAAGACCCTACAGCTAGAGGTTGTCCACCTCTAGAACCAAAACCTGATAGTGGAGCACTACCAATCTGAACTCCTGTGTGACCTCCCAATGCCATAGCCAAATTTTATTCACAAAGTGAACCTTCTCAATAGCTACCTCCATTTTCTTCGGCTCAAAGATGCTAACTCCACCACTGATTTAGGCATTTAAGCCCCTAACAAAATGTTGCACAAGCATTGCCTCGTCATTTTCGATCCCTGCATACTATTTGAGCTCATAAAAATGATGCTCATATTGTTCCACGAAAATTTCCATCTGTCTCAACTCATTGAATTCATCTGCTCTACGTTTCATCTAGTGATCAAAAAGAAAATGAGCCTTGAACCTCTCCATAAATAATTCCCAAGTCACCATGTTGATGTCAATATGTAATTTTTGTTCTTCCAGCCCCCACGAAGTGGACACAAAGCCTCTAAGGTGCATGATGGCACACCTAGCCCTAGTATTACTGCCATAGGGATGCATAGCAAAACATTTATCCAAATCAATCAGCCAAGTCTCTGGCCCAAGACCCTTACTAGAACCATCAAGTGTAGGAGGTCATGCTCTCAATAGGTCTATCATTTGACCCACCACTACTACATCTTGTTCAACTATGTTTTCCCCACGTCTAGGGGATCTCTCCCTTTCTCTATCCAACCTCTATTCTTCTTGCTGCCTAGGGCCTAAATGACCCAATATCTCCTCTAGTAAATGATACAACTAACCATCTAAACCAAGTTGTTCTAGGTTCTGACCACCACCTATTGGATTGCTTTGGGAACTCTATAGTTCCTCACACTCTGAACCTTGAGAGCTCAGAGGTGATGGACTTTGGTGGTTGGCCCCATGGCCAACACCCTAGCCTCTTCCTCAGCCATGACCTCTGCCCTAAGGCATGTTTCTGCACAACAATTGGTGTTATGTGACATCAAGAGTTAACGCAAGGTTTCCTAACAGACTCAAACTACCTAGAGTACCTAGTGTTAGAAAACCTTGCTCTGATATGTCCCTTTGTGCTTATGTTGGTTTGACATAGGATCTTAGATCCTAGGTGCTTGACCACCTCCTTTGATATTTGTTATCCTATACCAGAGGCATTACACTTGGACCCCTCTTGAAATTCTACTTTAGTGTGAGTTTGAAGCAAGTTCCTCCTCTCACTAAAGTGAGGGTTTGATGTCGTAACAAAAATGTCACCCTTTAAATTTTAACACTTAATTTGGGAATAATTAATATTAAAATGAACCTAATTTCACCTTGATCTAGTGTTGTAATGTGTTTTACACATTTAAATTAGGTTTAGGGTCCTTTTAAGCTAAATAAACCTAACTTTTCCTTAATTTAGTGTTGTAAAGTGTATCCATTTACACCTTCACATTAAATTTAGGCCCCTTGTAAACTAAATGGACCAAATTTTGCCTTGCTTAGGTTGTTGTAAAGTGTATCCTAACACTTTCACACTAATCTAGGATTTTATTAATTAATTGAGCTTATATATGCCTTAACTGGCCCTATTTTGTATCCACAAGTCTTATTAAATGCATTTTTCTAGAGGTAATCCTAAAACTTATCAAAAGACCAAGCATAATCCAATGTTTTGGATCATCTATCCCAAATTTAGTGATCTGGGACTCATACACCTCCTTGGGCGTATGAGTCCCACCTAGGTCTTGGGACCTAATTTTGAATTTCACCTTAAATGGGACCTATCTTGGAGTGTGTGCCCTAGTTTTGAGCCACTGGGACTCATACACCACCTTGGGCATATGATTCCCACTCTAGTTAGGACCTAATTTAGTTTCAAGTTTTGGTAGGATTTTATCTTTCTAGATCTAATGTTGTCTTATAGTGTAATTTTGGGAAATTTGGTATAAATAAGTATAAATACAAGATTATTTCACTCATTTTCACCTAAGAATTCCAAGAGAGCATTCCTAATAGAATGTTTGTGATTACAAGAGTATTCAAGGACATTCAAGAATATTTTCTAAAGCATTCAAGGGAAGATTTCTCTATCATTTGTTGTAGCTATTCAAGATCCATCATCATGCCAAAGACATAATGCATCAAGCATGTTGTTGACCTAGTGTTGTGATGTAGCATTCAATATCCAAGTTAAGCATTGTTCCATATCTAATTCAAGATCAAGATCTACATTCTTCATGGTCTCTTCATGTTATATTACATATTTACATTGTACGACATCATTCAAGGTATCATTGTTCATGTTTCATTATTACATCACAAGGTTTAATCACCTAAATGAGGTTTTACCAAGGCAAACCCCCATCCCCTAACAAAACAACATTTTATCTCTCTCTCTCACTCACTTTGTGCGATTATAGGTTTATAGGTTGAAGAAAAAGTGGATTTTAAGCCCTCAAAAGTACCAAAATGACAAAGTTGTAAAAGTTGTCATGAAAAGTTGTCAAGGCTCATAGAAACTTAGATCTAGAGCAAGATATCCAACCTATTTGCATGAAATTAGTGGGAAAGTGCTTATCTAATCCATCTTTAGAGGCTCATAGAGTTTCTCTTTAAAAATTTTATCTTGGGAAACTTTGAGACAAAATGAGAATGATACACCACTTGTGGTGTATGAGTCCTAGTATACCTATTTTCAGACTTTTTTTGTAGATCCTAATTCAGTAATTCCATATTCCGGTTTAAGCCTGAAACCCTAAACTTGGACTAAATTTCCCAAATTGGCATATGAGTCCCAATGTGCCTTAAAATCAACATTTTTATGATTTCAGATCTTCATCCAAGCCTCTTTAGGTTTCTAGGTGCACCTATGTACTTCTCCAATTCACTGTTCTAATTTGCATTCACTTCTTGGTCATTTACTTCAGTCTTGCACAACATTAAGTTTCATCATTAGGTTTTGCATGTTACTTTTCTTTCCAAGCCCTCGCTTGGTGGTGAACCCCTTTACACCTTTAATCACACCTTAGGACAACCTTTAGTAGATCTCTTCCCCTTATTCCATCCTTGGATTGAGATCTCTAGGGCTTCCTTGAATGAAATTTGGAGAAAACTTGTTGTTCTATGTATTAAAACATAGAGCAAAATTTTTTGACATTTCACTCCCATATATAAATATGATAAAAAAAAATGAAAAATAAAATTTAAGACCATTCTTGCATATCAAATAGCAAAAATAATCTAGACTTAACACAAAACCTCTCATTTAAAAAAGTGAAAAAAA
Organism: Sequoia sempervirens; assembly: GCA_007258455.2. NCBI lineage: Eukaryota > Viridiplantae > Streptophyta > Pinopsida > Cupressales > Cupressaceae > Sequoia > Sequoia sempervirens. The sequence continues at coordinate 531,363,429 of VDFB02000017.1, forward strand.
ATTCATTTGTTATACATGATAGTAAGGAAGTTTTAAAAAAATTTAAGAAACATTTTTTTGCTTTGCTACTCCCATGCTTTCTAATTTAAATTAAAAAATATGGAAGATTATTTTTGGAAACTCCTTAAAGTTGGTGAAAGGTGGAGATTCAATGTAAGGATCTTGGAGTGAGTTCCATGGAGCTCGATGTCCATGTAAAATATTCCATACAATATAACTAAGAAATAAATTTTTGTAGCTTAAAAACTCATCCAATTATTTTTCTTTATCATTATTGATAAAATAAGATGCCTAAAGTAATATGTTAGATATAAGGTAATATTTGATACCATGTTTGTCAAAAGTTAGAACAACCTCATTGGAAAAGCCCTCAAATATGTGGTAGCATGAACAACTACAATTTTGTTGGAACTCTCCAACAACACATCTTAGATTGTGTTGGCATTAATATTTGCTATAATGTGATGTTTTTTCTAGATTTTCCAACCCATTTGATATATTTTTTCTATAAAACTTGTGACTTGAGCCGACAAGAGAAATTGACTTTTTTTTCTACCATCCAATCTTAAGTCTTACAAAATTAATTTAGCCTTTTGATTCTTTTATCTTACTACAAAGAGGAAAACCAAGCATTAAAGGGAAAACCATGTGAATTTGTAAAAATTCACTCAATGAAAGTGCACTTGTCTTATCCTATATGTATGCATTGCTTCTAGGAAACCTAAAATTCCTTTAGGAAAAATGAATAGGAAAAATTTTATAGGGGAAAATTTGTTAGACTCACTCTTATATTTTAAGAGTTGAATTTGTAGATTAGTTTTCATTCTAAGTTTAGGTGAAGATGTTGATTTGGAATTTCATTGATACATATATAGGTTTTAGTGTAATGGTAAATCTACAAGTAATATCAAAACCTCAACCTAAGTTCAATTCCTCTTAATTAGGTTGTGGGGAGGCACCTCTAAGAGTTGACTTGATGAATTAACCACTCCTTTTAGTATAAGTGAAGATGCTAATTTGGAAGTTCAATAATACTTGTAGGTTGTATCATAATGGAAAATATACAATATCATGATCAATGAATGGGTGCACTTTCAATCAACAATCATCATGCTAAAAATCCATTCATTCACCCACATATAAGAGTTAATAGTGATACACTCCATCATAGAGATCCATAATTTAGTTTTGAATCTTAATTACAACTCATCACATTTTATCGTCATGATTTGACCAAGTGGGTGGAATACATACCACTTGATATCAAAGTATTGACCTAAGATAAATTCCCCTTAATTACATTGGATGAGGGGTGTTAGAACAACCGCCACACCTTTAGGAATTGATCTTATGAGCTAATTGCCACCTTGGATAGATGAAAATGATAGATTTGGAAATTTACTAAAAAAATTTATAGGTAGTGCTAAACTTATTTTGTAGATCTCCTTTTAGGTGTGCAAAATGTTTCCCTTTATCATAATTTTTTTAATTGAAAACTTGAAAATCTTCAATTCATAACCTCTCTACAATGTTGAAGTTTTGAAAAATATTCAATTGCTTTTACTTGATTATTAATAATAGAAAAATATTAAAATTTTCTCCCACCAAATGATGTTTTTCTATATGTCTTGTCTATATTATGGAGCAATAATAATGAATGGAATCAACTCTGAGAATGTTAGTGACAAAACCTTAGTGTGATAAATGCATAATTAACTCTTGAATAATATTTTTTTAATTGGAACAATTTGATATCATTATAATTTTATGAGATAGCATGTATTTAAACTAGAACATTCATTCTCACGCGAGATGGGTTCATGTGAACCACTACACATGAAATAAGATTCAATAAGTTTGATCGAAAAACTACGTAATTGAATTTTGATATAAAAATCATAGTCCTCTTTTTTTCAAAAGTAGGGGGTCTAGTTTGTTAAAGTATTTCATGTGTTAAACCTTGCTGAATTGTACCTTTAATATATTTGAACCCTAGTGGATAACATGATCAAATAACATAGCACCATCCTCATTAATTGTGTAAAACAATTAAATGAAACACATTAATTAATTTTTAATAATATTTACTTGCAAAACCAACCCAAAAGCATATACCTATTTAAGAAAGATTATATTATATATCAAACAAATGTTGATTAATTCTCTACATTTGTGTTTAGAGCATAGGAAATTGTAAATTAATTAACAACCATAATATAACATTATAATTTAATAGAACAAAAAAATCACTAAATAATTAAAACTAAATAGCAGATAAATAAAGTTTATTTATGGATTTAATATGGGTTTTTTTTCAATTCAATTATGTGTATATTTATATCAAAATTTTAGATCACAATTAATAATTCATCATTAAGAGGAGGAGAGTAGTAATATGCATTGCATACAAAACTTCTTAAAAAATAAGGGAGGGGACAAGAAAACCAAAAAATGAAAAACATAAAAGAAAAAGGAAAAAAAAAAAAATCTTAATAGTTATATAAATAAAATACATAATCTAGTAATGCATAAATATAAAAATGAAAAGATAAATTTAAATGTAAACATAACATTATATAACTTCAAACAATATATAGAATTAGATATTGATGTCCCGACAATGATGGTATTCCTATGGAATTCTACCAAGCTATGTGGCAACACATTGAGGATGTTTATTACTTTTTACACTTGGAGGATTTTAAAAATAGATCGTTGGACCCCATTATTAATGGCAGTATAATCAAACTCCTTCCTAAAGGGAAATTTAAAGACTCCATTTTTGGTTGGGGTCCTATCACCCATATTATACTTCATACAAGATTATATAAAAATCCTTGGCCATTAGAATCAATCCGATGGTGCAAGGAATTGTTTGAGCTGAGAAAACAAGTTTTATTACTCGTAGATTCATTTTTGATAATCTTATGTTAGCATGGTAGACTTGTGAATGGGCTCAACAATCTGGTCAAAATGTTATTTTGATAAAGCTTATGATAGAAATTGATGGAGCTTTATTCTTAAATTACTTGAATGGCTCATTTTTTGCCCCAAAA
>VDFB02000017.1:531366584-531440731 GCA_007258455.2 Sequoia sempervirens
GTAGGAAATTACTGCAGTTGGAAAAAGGTAGGGGGTTTCGTCCATCCTTTCGCCAATAGAGACGTGATATTGATACGTGCAAAATAAAGAAAGGATAACAAAAAAATTGTAATAATGAAATAAAACACAACAAAACTGATTTGGCCATGTAGAGATTCCCATAAAAAATTTCATAGAAATAATGGCAAGTGAGTTACCTCAAGTTGAGTAACTAGGAAAGGTTTGGCAACCATTGCATTTACAGCTGCTATACATTCAATTGTAAAAGATGTTGTTAGGAAAGATGTAACAATAGGTATTATAGTAGAATTTAATATTGAAAAAGCCACAGATAAAACCACCTTCATTTAACAAAACTATAATAGTAAAATAAAACACAAAAAAAGTGAGATTCTCATAAAAAAGTTGACTGGAATAATGGAAAGTGAGTTACCTTAAGATTCATCACACATAGTGTTGAATTGTCAAGGATGCCAAAGAGAAAAATAGGCAAAGTTTGGAGGAAAAATATTCATGGTAGTCTTGAAAGGAGACTCCTAATAAAGTGTAGGTGAGGTGAAAATGAGCAAAATAAAGAGTTTCGTTAAAGTGCAACTTTCAAGCAACACATGCTACACATGTATCTTCTAATATAAAGTATAATCAAGATATGTATTTTTCAGCATTTACATATGAAAATTATCCTCGCTCTTGGCACAAAATGGGGATGATGGGCATACATAGTTTGTATTCCACAGAGATCTAGCTTGCATGAAAAGATTTGGTGCATAAAAAAGTGCTTCCATTCCATCCAAAATTGGATCCCTGCCGAAAACCAGATACATCTTTAGTTTCTTGATTGTAGATATAGCAATATAAAACATTTTTAATTTATCTTAAACATTTGTGAATTGACAATTGAAACTTAATTATGAATTGAAAAAGTAAAAATCTACTAAAAATAGGAAGTGAAATGTTTTTTAGGAACCTCCCAAAGACAGATTGCAAAAAAGGAAACTACAATTTTTTGGTTTAATTGAACAACAGAGTGCAATAAATTTGAAAGGGAGATGCAATTATAAATAAATTATAGAGGAATGGAGAGCAATGAAGAATTAAAGAGAAGGGAGAAGGATTGACCAATTTGAACCAAATTCTACAGTGTAGAGGTCAAGGACAAACAATAACTTCAGTATAAGAGTTGAAACTTTAATTGTGTAGTTTCCAACAATATAACGTTGCTAGAACAATTGCTTTGTATTTGAGTTGTGTGTATAGAGCCCTATGTTGTTGGGAATATGGAACAAGGTAGTCACGATCAAATACACAAGTAATATTAAATTCCATCCATAGATTCGTAAATTTGGCAAAGGAAGCAGCACAGTCATAGTAAACCTTTTGTAGAGGGTGAATCGATGAAAGAGTTGATGTGAAGAGCTATGCATTGCAGGAGGCGGGCCTAAAAAGTGAATGTTGAAAGTGAGGAAGATTTTGGGCACACGATGTTGGAACAATTGTGTATGCAACAGTAATGTAGATTCTGCAAGGAAAAAGAGTAAAGAATTATATAACCAACCTATAATTTCTTGTTGAAAAGTATTTGAGAATGTTAAGTGATTGAAGCTGATAGTGTTGACAGTCAAGCCTCCTCTTTCATCCTTCATGCAACATAAGGGCTATGTTGCATGCATGTGTATCTGTGGAATGTGAATGAAGGGTGGATACGAAGACCTCCAAGATGAGTGATTCTGGAAATTGTTGTGAATGTCAACCCTTGCTGATCAATGTTACCAATGTCAATGGTGGCCCTTTCAAGTGTAAGGCACTGTGATTTGTGGATGGTTAAGGCCCATGCCATTTTTAGTGGAATTTTCTACCACCCACCACGGCTCAAAGGGGTAATAAGGACATCTATTGGATTGTTTGGATCCCAAGCAGACCCTATGTAATGCTTGAAACGAACAACAACAAACAAGGGGAGTTGTGGTGGCTTTTCACTCTCTTTGTAGATCTAATGTGTTTGACTTGTTCAAGAGCACCATTGACGAGGCTTGTATTAGTCTAGAGATTACAACTTAGCATCACCTTTTGGTTGACACATAATAGAATCTTAGGTTGGAGTTGTTCATCATTTGGATTTAAGTGTGATGAACTCCCTATTTTCTCTGTAGTGGATAAGGCAATGGGTTGTGCTAAAGACAACAACATGCACTTATTATGGAGCAACACCATTTCATTGGTTGCAAAAAGATGTATGGATGATAAGAAAGCACTTTTTTCTATGGACATTAGTGTTGAGCTTGAATGTGACATTAGCATTTGTCAATCTGCAATTGTAGGTTGAGCCTTCCTTAAATTGCACAAGATTTGACAAAATAGAATTTGAGTGGGATCCTCTTCGCTCTGACGAAACATTTTGGTAAGTGTAATCATTGTTTCGATGCTACGCCATAGTGTCTCATTGTAGGAAGAAGAAGAGTACATAGGAATGGCTTTGACTGGTGGTAGTTCGCCCAAGTCTCCAAAGAGTAGGACAGAATGACCTCCAAATGGTGTGTGGTTATGTGAAGGGAAGGCTTCACGCAAGCGAATGTCAATATGTGCTAGCAGCTTTAGACCGATGAAGCTCATTTCGTCTATAAAAATGTAGCGAACAAAGTACATTTTTTCTTGGAAGCTTGCTAGTGTTTGGCCTTGTAAGGGAGCCATCTCTTTGATGGGTATGGAAAGTGTGGAATGTATTGTTGCTACTCCAATGTTGAATGCTACAACACCTGTAGGTGCAAAAAGTAGGAGGGAAGTTTGACCATTTGGAGTGGAACCATTGAGTGCGGACCTGATTTTTTTATTAGGTGTGACTTTCTGGTACCTGTATTTCCTTGAACAATTATTCTTAGTGGTGGTTGGTAAGTGTTGGAGGTTAGGTGCAACAACACTAAATCCAATATTTTTTGTTGTTCAGATGAAAGGGCATGTGTGGTTTTTACATTGGATGGGTGGGGGACTTGAAATGTTGTGCAGTTAAAGTCTACAAAGCTAGTACCCATGTTGTGATGTAGTGGATTTATGGAAGGAGTCTCCCAATAATGATTAAGGCCTATTTCACAGTCACCCAACATGTTTTCAACAAGCTAGATTGGATGGCCTAGGTGTACACTTGATAAAACTTTCCATTCAAATTGGTTGCAATGATGTAGTTGTTCCTCATTGTCCAAAGGAGTGCCTAGTTCTAGATTGGTAGATGTTTTTGGTGTAGTGCATCGTATATGCCATGGATGGTAACTACATGCCAACCTCTCCCAATTAACAATAATTTCAGTGATGGATGATCCACAGTCGTATGCAATGTTACGAATTGGTTTGTAGAGAAGCAATTCACTCCAACACAAGTCATGAAATTGTGAGTCGTCCCTTGTAGGAATTCTTGTGAAGTGTGGGGATACTCGAACAATTTCATTTTTTGCACACTCTTTCCATTGGTTCTTTTTACAAGTTACTTTGAAGCTCCATTTTTGTGTGACATCAATCAATGCCAGTGTCTCCATACAAGAAGGGCAGGCCATGTATACATCAATGTAGTATGTGTTTGTTGATGTGGATGTGGGTGAGAGTGGAATGCGTTGATAGTGTTTCTGGTTTACATTTAAAGAAATGAACGTCCTACTAGACAAGCAAAGGGGTAGTTTTAATAAAAGGTGGAAACTTTCTTGGGCACTTATATCATGGTCAACAAGGTTGTCAACAAGAATTTCTCTAAAATCTATAAGTGCTAGCTTGTCAGGATTCTAAGTTACTCGAAATAAGAGAAATCATTGCATGATATGTTTCGAATTTGGTTTCTACTTTTGTTTCATACTTTTCTATATATTTGAGCACTACATCTATTGAGAGAATGGGTTGGAAATCTACATTTTCTCACCAAATAGAGATGATTATGGGGTTGTGAAGATTCAAACAATCATCATTACAATCAGGGGTGTGCTTTGGTAGGCCACTCTCAATTGAAAGGGTTGAGGTATCTTAGATGGGCCAAGGGGCTTTGTAGAGGTATTCAAGGGTGGCTCCTTTTTTCTACAAGCATGTTTTAAAGGTACAACATGCATGGCATTAAACACAATTGAGTAGTTCATTGTAGTCATGTGAAGGGTTGGACAACATAATCATTCTTGTGTCCATTAAGCAAGGGTTGTCAAAGGTAGATTGTTGACCCCTAGGATCATTTGAAATTGGATGGTGGCATGGGTTCCATGCAGAGATATTTTTCAATGTAGTTGAGTGCATTTTGTATTCATGCAAGATTATTCCATTGTAGTTTAGCAATATCAGGTGCTTGTTTGAGCCAAACGAAGCCATGGATATGTGCAAATCCTTAATGTTTCCATTCATACCTGGAGAGTGGAGATCTTAGTAAGCAGTTGGTGTATGGAAAAGATTTAAAAAAAGATGTGAAATATGTTTACCTGTACAAGTAGTCAGTTGTGTAGAGAATCTTTTCCAAAACCTCTTCACAAAAAGTAGTAAATTTGTGATGCATGTAAAGTGCATCTAGAGGTGTTTGCTTTGCACTATATTCTAGATCCTCCATTGAGATGTAGTTGTAGGATTTGTTGGTGCGGAAGATGGAATGAAATTGTGTAGTTCATGCAATTTAGTATTGGTTGCACTGAGGGTAAATAATAGAGTCGAGAAACCAATCTAAATAACCATGTCAGATAGCTCCCCCCTACGATGACTCCAAAAGGGGCGTGTGCCACGTATTATTGAATCAAACCGCATAATCTTGTTTGCAAGCTTGTTGTTAGGAGGTTCCTTCAATCTTTGTCATAGTGAAACTATTGTTGTTGGTAGGCTACATTCCAAGTGTTTGTGCATATAATTATATGCCAGTGAGGGTGGTTGTGTTTAAACTTTGTATTGTTGTGCATATAATTTGTTGTAAATAATGTACTTCCTTGGATATAATATGATTGGCCATAATGCTTGAAGTTACAACAATTTGTATTTACATAGCCTCAATTGGAACGAAAAGTTTGAAAATAAGAAGAGGGATTAATACCAAAAGTAGAAAGACTTTGTATTGTAGTATATTTTGATCGTAACAAAAGCAATATTATATACCAAAAATAGATATAGAAATTGGTTTTGTAATAAAAAGGCCTACTAAATGATATCTGAATCACAAGTGAATGCCTTGAAAACAATTTTATACCATGCATTCTAGGTTACTAACATAGCCATTATAAATCATTTGAGCAAATTATCTACTACATCATAGAAAGGTTGCATTTGAACAAGATTTTGAGCAATATTTATTATTTGGTATCAAACATATAATCCCCAATTGAGTTGCTACAATATTGAATTAGAGATGGAAATACTGTTTGATCTCACCATCATAAAGATATTATAATTTTCAGTTTTAATATTAGCAACCAAATACAAATTTTGACAAGGAAAAAAATAGCAAAATTTTACAAATTGTTGAAAAAGAATAGAATCCATTGAATTTCTGAAAATTGTATTTGTGACTAATTTACTGTAAAAATTTCATGTTATTTGCAATTAATTTGGTAGAATATTTTGCTTACATAAGCAATTTTTTAGTAATCAAATTTTTGATAGACCTTTTTTTGTTGTACCAAATTTAATAGCTTCGATGATCTTAATTGTTACTACAACCACCTAATTGATGGTGATATTTTGCATTGATTTTTTTATTTGTAAAATATTGTTGCACTCTATGGGTGGAGTCAATGAAGTGGTATTTAGAAATAAGACATTGCAAGAAATTCTATCTAAATTGTTTCTACTTAATTATATTTCAATCACAAATTACTCACTATTGTATGATGACCTTGATTAGCTGTTGTTAAATTTGATAGAACCTTGATGCTTTAAGCACATCAATTCAAGAACTTGTACCTCAAGGAAAAAATTCCAAATAGTAGGTAAGGATCTTGATCAAATAATTCCTTCCAATCATTTCCAGTTTCACAATGATTTCTGAAGTGTGACAAGCACATTAGCTAGACACCATTTTCCTATTTTTAGTAAAAAAAAATTACAAGAAAAATCTGTTCATGGTGAATCAATCTAGCAGGGTAGCCTATGTTCATGGTTTTATTATTCCCATTCAGAGACACATCTATTCATGGCTCAAATGTTCTCTCACATATTCAAAATGACCAGGAAACTTAGAACACAAGTTCATATGCCTTAATTTATGGGTAATAAATGGCTTGGAACTCATCCAAGTAAAATTTCAAATGGAGATGGACTTATGAATTAGTGGGGTTCATGCAAATTAATTAGGGTGTGACAATCAACATGCAATGCCTCTGTATCTTACTTGGCCTACATTTTTGTTACCACCGACAGATAAGTGCATCAACTAGTAGTTAGTTGACAATCTTCTATGGAGGACAAGCCCATGTTTTCGATGATGTTTTAGCTGAAAAGGTAAGCAGGATTTACTTAAGTGGACTCTAATAGAAAAAATCCTTTGCTTTTATATTTTTTCTAATAGAGATCTTTAGGAGTTCCTATGGGATATTAATATATTTTTTCCTTGCATTGAATTTTTTTCTCATCCATTGATTATTAATAGATATTTTCTCTCTAAATCTTTTAGAGCTAGTTGAGAAATCTTTTGTTGTTTTTCTGAATGCAGGCATATACAATTATTGGATTAGTAGGATCAAGTGGGCAATCCTAGTCTATAGCTTATTCTTCATAGATAGGATCTAGCTTACAACCCTCTGCCACTGTACTATTTGTAGGTCCAAGTACTAATCAACATACATTAAGGAGCTTGCAAGAATCGTCTGGCTAGGAATATTAAATATGGAAACCAACTCAAGGGTGGTGCATTTTTAGCTAACTTACTATTTTCTTCTTTTCACCATCACCATTATTTCTCTGAATATCTCATATTCTCCCAAGAGTGTAAATTAAATATAGAATTTTTTTTTCTTATTGTAAAAAAGTCAATTAATTTCCACTATGATCTTTGGAAAACATTATACCTTGGATTTTGGTCTCTCTTATTGGTTCCTTAGTTGTCATGGATGGTATCATCCAAATTCAACTGAAGCATTATATTTATGAGGAGGAATAATATATTAAATCACAAATCAATTTGCAAAATTTACACATTTCTTAGCCTGTAGATAAGCTACGGAAGTCATGAAGCTGCAGGTAGCTTTGAATTCATTAATGTTTGTTCCTATAAACAAACTATCTGTTAAAATTTACCTACAATAGAACTTTTGCAAAAAAAAAATTATGCATTGCTTTTCCTTATAGGAGGAAATCAAAGGTAAACCAAATGAATATTTTCTTATGGGCAGTAGTAGAACATATTTTCAAAGTGAAATTGGTTTGAGGATGATCCAAGTGTTCATTATAGCTTTTACATAAATATATAAAATTTGTAGATTCTTTGCTATGTATTATACATATATTTTCCCTGTTTTGGATGATTCGCTCTCAAAATTTTCTCCTCAAACTATAAAATTCCCACATATATCGAGCCCCAACTAATTGATCTCATTTACTAATATTGTTTTAAATCTAAATATAGAATAATTTATCACCTCTTATGATTAGTGTGCCTTTTGAGATTTGGAAAAGTCTAGCAATATACGAGAAAGAGGTGCAACTTCAGAAAGAGGGTTTGTGGCATAAGAAACAGCTAGAGAAGATAAAAGGGAGGTATTATGGGAGTATCGAATAGAGCCCATGCTTAGCAAATCAGGTGTACTGGGCAGAAACTCACATGCCTCTAACATATGAAAAACCAATAAACCCTAATTCTTTTAACCAAAAAGACCAGTAAACCTTAATTCTTTGAACATATTTAAACAAATATCTAAGAATGCATTGCAAAACATATCATGTATTTCCATTTTCTTTTGTGGAACCAACCATGACTTAAACAAGAAAAGCATCAACTTTTCCTAGTAGAATTTCCTTCTTGAACAACAACATGTTTTTTGTTTACTTGTTAGAATTTGGTCATTAGCAGTGTGGTTCTACTCTTAAATGTTGTAGGCCTCTTTAAAGTAGAATTTATTTTCTTTCTTCCAAATCAGAAAGGTAACTCCTTTTTTGAACCGATTCAACAATTGATCTATTCCTCCCCAACAAAACTATTTCGTTGATCTTACAATTTAAGATCTTACAAGTTACCTCTTCAAAACCTATGTTATCACATAAAGATTCAAACTATGGATTCAATACATTTCCCAAAAATTTGGGCAACCTAAGATTAATTTGAACTAAGCTCACTCATATGTAATGCTTAGACATGCTGATTACTCAAATCAAAAATCAATATAAATAAATAAAAGTAGTCCAACTGAACACAAAGAAGGCCACCACAAAGCAATAACCAAGGGAAAAATCATTGGAATTGTTAGAGATAAAAGTTATGAATTTTACAATCTGGAGTTTAATTAGTCCTAATTATGTACAAAGTAATAATTACCATCTTCAACAAACTAAAATTCTCTAAATTACACCACTCTCAATCCACAACAGGCATGCAAATGAAATTTCACACAAGCATATTCTAAAACTTTTGATTATATTTAACGACGTCAACATTATAGTTCAAAATAATTCTCATAATTGCTTAGCCCAAAAATAAGGTATTTCATTGACAAGGATTTTCATGTTGAAAGCACTTGCAATGGAGCCCAATTTTTCTAGTGGCATTAAGTCTTTTCTTGAAACATGAAACACGAATAGCTTGACCCAAATAATTACTCTTCCCAATCTCAAATGCCTCTTAAATGCACATTTGGAAGCTAACACACACAATGTTCCACTCTGAGACTTTGAAATCGATGAAAGGCCGACCCCTCGCATTTCTCCTCTGATCCACCAAAACCTAACACTGATATTCCTACTTCAATGCTCCACAAATAAATGTAAAACAACATGCTCCTCCTCACCACTCTCTACCGTGACTAATTTTAATAGAAAATATCACAAAAAATTGAACAAATTCTAAATAATTCGGCTCCCGAATATTCCACTGGAATTATCACGAAACTTTAAACAATTTTAACAGGGCCCAAGATGCCAATAGTGTAGAATAATTTCAAATGTCAGTATTCAATTCATTTTTTTTTGCTTGTGTTTATAATATTTGCTAGTTGACAGGAAAGATTCGAACCTAAGAAGCTAGGCATCATCTCTATGTAAATTGTGCAATGGAGCGGCTAGCATCTCCAGCTTGGCTACTCGACAATACAAGGATTTTGAGTAATGGGCATGAATTTTACTATCATTGCAGAGGAATTTTGACTGGATAATTATGCGTCATTGTTAGAGAGAGTTTTCATAGGATAATCCTTGTTACAATCAGGAAAATGAACAAATGCAGTAATTAATCATCTACCAAGCATCCCTATTTTCATCCCTACAAATTCCCCTCCTCACTTGAATGTATACTATGGATATTTATATATAAAAGAAATACCCTAAATTTGTATCGCTCTACCTGTATACAGAGGAAGCAAGGGGAGTTGAAAGGGTTATTCCACCAAACTATTGCATGATTTTTTTTTACCCAAAACAACTTTACAGATCAAATAAAACATAGAAACAAATGATCCAACTGTCTACAAGATTCCAAAGAAAGTGACTGAAACCAGGGCAAGTGACAAACCTAAAGATTCTAAACAATTTTTGTCTATCTGTGAACAAGCCATTATGAATAAGTTATTTTGTTAAAATAAAGTGAAACAAATGCAATCTACAAAAAACCACAAAACTATTGTTTTAGATTCATAAGCCAGCAAAATATTCTAATAATGTGCAATTTTTGAAGTAGAGATGAAACGAAGAAAGAATTGCACAGAATTCAAACTAGGGCAAATGATTTACCTCAAGAGTCTACAAAATGTTCTCAATGCTTTGTTTCTGTCAGTAATTGAATTGCATCAACAAGCAGATACTGTTTAACAAAATCCCATCTAGAGTAAATGCATCTAAGAAGGCAGAAGGCGGTTGTAGCGCACAGGGTACACCAACTCCAATGTGCGAATAAGACAGAATGCAAAATGACAAGAAGTAATGAACGATCGAGATCTATTCTAAATGGTCTTGCATCCTGTTTTAAACCGTTGATAGAGAAAATGGATTGGAAAACTTCATTGAGGTAACACCTTCGACATAAAAATAAATCATAAATAAGTTTTAAAAACTATAGTACACTAAAAATCAAACCCAGATCCTTAGACTATAGTAAATTGCATCCATAGAAGATTTTTATATTTCTTGATTTTTTGATCAGTGGAATCCTCATATAGTGCAGAACTATCATCACCATTGAATCCTAGACTACAAATCATGACCGTGTATCATCTTTTCACCAAAAGCTAAGTCATGCATAGTTCAAACGCCTTAAAAAATATTAAAAAAAAATGTTGCAAAGAAAGTGGGTTTGAATATAGTAAATTTGGTTTCTTAAATATAGGCAAAATAATAGTTCATTTTGCAAAATAATAGTTCAATGTTCTAAAATATAGACAAAATAATAGTTAATTTACAAAATCCTAAAATCCGTCAATAACACACAAAACTTCTTAACCAATCATATTGACAAGAAATAATTTTTATAATTTATACAATTAAATATTTTGCAAGTTCACTTTGCAAAATTGATTTTTTTTTTTTCAAAAATAAATAAATTTTTTGATTGGTTAAAAGCTAACTTATTAATAACTAATTAACTAACAAAAACAAAACTCATTGCAATATTATTACCTGACCGCAAGTACTAATAAGACACGTCGATATTATTTCGACATTAGTAGAAGTTTGTAAATGATAAAGAAGTATGAATAGATTTCTATTTCATATTTGGTATCGATGACAAGGAAGAAGAGTAAAGCACAAGCATCACTTTGGTGGTGCATGACAAATAAAATAATGGAATTTATTGCATTCAAGAGTAGACGATCAGATACAATAATACCAGCGACCACAAAAGATCTTCACTAAAGATTATTAATTTAGTAATACAATCAACTTGCAAGATCATCTATTTATTTAAACTTGAAGACTCAAAAATCTAAATTGTCACGGTGAATGCTCTACTAGGGTTTTATGCTCTGTGCTCACAGCGGAACTGTGTCATACTGTGCATTCTGTGTAGGAATCTTTATTGTCATGCGTACAACCACATTTAGTGTGGCCCTAAGCACCTTATTAAATTCCTTCAACCATTCCTAACCCAGCAGTTCTTGTTGGTGTTGGTGGTTTGACGGCTGTGCTCAATGGCTCCCCCTCCGAACAAACATCCCCAAAAATCATTTTGAAAGTGTTTCATGAGGTATGCATTTTGACTCACCTGCTGATGTGGTTTTACCTTTACCTGAGTTTGATTCTGCTTGTCAATGGCTTGAAAGTCACACCCTTGTTGGGTATTTTGTTGGGAGAACCCCCCCTGAAAGTGTGCTTAAAGAATGGGTCAACAAGACCTAGGTCCCTCATGGGGTCCGCCTTGAAATGGTCCAAAACCTAACCAAGGGTTTTTTATTTTTCCACTTTTCGGAAGTTAGCCATGTGCAGGCCATTTTGGGTCACAGCCCCTGGTATGCCCAGTCTTCCCTGTTGGTTTTCCATGCCTGGACCCGTGACTTCACTATCTCGGATGAGACCAAGCTTCGGGTCCCAGTCTGGATTGAGTTTCCTGGTCTTCCTTTGCCCTGTGTGCCTTTTTTGAATCATATTGCTTCCTCTTTGGGGAACGTTATCTTTGTGGAGCTAGATAGGTTTTTGCAAGCTCGTCCCCAGAAGAGGGTTTGCGTGGAAGTTGACCTTTCCAAAGATTTGAAAGACACCATTGATATTCAAATAGGAACTCTCTGGCATACCCAGAAAGTTACTTATTTTAATCTACCTAACACGTGTTATCGATGTCAGTCCGTAGACCATAAGATCAAGGACTGCCCTTTGGCAGTGCCTCATACACCTTCTCAACCACGAGAAACTGAACAATCTCATCAAGCATATTCTTCTAGTCCTAAACAAGACTCTATCTAGACTACGGTCACAGGGCGCAGGAATAAATCTTCTAGTTTTGCATTGGCTTCCAAAGCCACCAAGCCGGTGAAAAATGTTTCAAACCCTTCTCAGAAGGGGACGATGGTTCTAGGCAAGGTTGATAGCATGCCTCTTCAGCCTCAGCCTAAGTCCACACCTCAACCCACTGCCATCATGATGGCCCAGTTGCATAGTTCTGCTCCTGTTTCAGGAGCCCAAAGGCACTCTCAAAGCCCCTCTCCGCCTAGGGAGGAAGGGGAATATGTTCAGGAGAAGTAGAGGAATTCCTCTCCTTCTATCCAGATTGGCTTAGTTCTGCCAGAATTTTTACAGAATTGTTTCTCTTCTCTGGATGGAGAGGAATCGGAGTCCGATGATATGGACGCAGTTCTTCCATGAATTTTCTCTCATGGAATGTTAGAGGTCTTACTAACCTCCCCAAAAAATATATTGTCAGAGATACTTTGAAAAAGTTGACTAGTATTGATATTCTGTGCCTCCAAGAAGTTAGAATTTCTGATTTTTTGCTTGCTTCAGCTTGCCGGTCTATCTGGCCAGCTAGTTCTATGTTCGGTACCACCCACGAGTCTGTGTGTGGAGGAGTTGTCACTCTTTTGTCTCCACGGTGGCGCTCTAGCATGGTTGAACATGGGTCTGATCCCACGCAGGGGCTTGTCTAGATCCTTCTCAATATTGATAATCATTCTTTCGGGGTCATTAATGTGTATGCCCCGAATGATGTTGTGGAGCGCTCTTTACTCTGGCAATGGATTGCTGACTCATTGACGGTCGCCACCTGGATTTTATGTGGGTACTTCAATATGATTGAGATGGCCTATGATAAAGAAGACATCCTGCCCTTCAGGTGGGCAGTTGGCGACTATGAGGCGAGGTTTTACATTCGCAATAAATTGGGGCTTTTTGATCCCAATATTAGCCGCCGCCACTCTCATTCTCCCTGGCACACCTAGTGCAATTTCATGGCTGGTTCTGACAGAATTTTTAAGTGCCTTGATCATGCCATGATCTTGGCACAATCATTCTTCTCCTTCGCTAGCTCTTCCCTTCCGGTTAAGCTGATAATGGATGTGACATTGTCTGATCACTTCCCCATCAGTTTCCACATTGAATGGGAGACTAGACAGCCTCGTACGTGCAAGACTCAATTTCTTCCTGAACACTTCTCTTCTCAGCCATAAGGCCAGCCTGGCCCACATACACAAAATTTGGAACTTGGAATGCAGGACAACTCATAACACTGGCTAGATTACATGGTGGAATGACGCCATCACCCGTACCGCTCACTTCTTGTGCATTTATGGGTGCTAGCTAGCCATATTTCGCCGGTGGTCTTATGAGGCAACCACAGTTGATTTGTTCTCAGCCAATAAGGCCTTAGCGGCTAGCCCTTTTTCTCCAACTTTGCAAGTTAAAGTTACAGAATTATGGCACCAAAAGCAAGTTGCGAACAATTACACTGCTAGAGGCACACAAATCAAGGCCCATTTGCACTGGCTCAAAATTAGTGATCATGCCTCCAAGGAGTTTTTCTTGGCCTTGCATGCCAGGCACTCCTCTCTAGGCATTAAAAAGATTAAAGATGGTGTACAGGTCCTTTCGAAGCTGCCTAACATTCTGCAGGCCTTTGTGCGTCATTACGAGCAAGATTTCACTGCCCAAGACCCCACACCTGAGCGCCAGTAGGCCCTCTAGGATTGCCTTGCTATCATGCCACATAGGCTGTCTGCAGCCCAAAAGAAATTTTGTGACCAATTGCTTACGCTTGATGATCTGAAAGAGGCATTGCATTCAATGGCAGATGACAAAGCCCCTGGGCTTGATGGCTTTCCCTGTGAATTTTACAAAGCTCTTTGGGACTGTGTGGGTCCCGACTTGTTTCAGGTCTATTTAGAGGCTTTTCATTCCAAATCTTTAGGAAAGCTAATAAATAAAGGGAATATTAAGTTTATACCTAAAACTAGTGATCCTGAAGATATTTGTAATTGGTGGCCTATTACGCTCCATAACGTCTCTTACAAAATTATTGCTAAAGCTTTTGCTTTAAAAATACGCTATCTTCTGCCCCTCATTGTGCGTCTGGAGCAGATTGGATTAATCAAATCCAGGTATATTCTGGATAATATCATCATTGTCTGGGAAGGCATGGAGTGGCCTTGGCGCTCCAACCAAAAATATTTATTCATTAAGATTGGTTTTTCCAAAGCCTATGATTGCATTGAATGGCCTTTCATTCTTGCCATGCTACAAGCTCTAGGTTTTGGGCCCAATTTTATTTAGTCTATCTGAATGCTCTTTGCAGATGCTTTGGCTTGCATCACTATCAATGGTCGATAGTCCTCTGCCTTTGGCCTTTTCCATTCCATTTGGCAGGGTTTCCCTTTGCCTCCCTCACTGTATGTGCTTGCTGCTGAAGGGTTTGGTTATCTATTGGCTCATGCGGCCTCATTGCAGCACATCAAAGGAATTTCGTTGTTGAATTCCTAGTTGCAATTGCTCAATGGTCACTTTGTAGATGATTCCTTTCTCACTCTCCTAGAGGAAGAGGAGACTATTCATGAGGTGCTCAAGTGCCTTAATGTGTTCTGCCTTGTGTCTGGCTCTGCCATTTAGTGGCACAAGACACATTGTTATCTACAGTTTGTCCTGCCTTGCCCTGCTTGGCTGCAACCTCTTGGTTGGAAGTGCATTAGGCCAAACAAAATTTTCCAATTTTTGGGCATTCCTTTTGCATTCCAAGCTTCTCCTATGGAGCTTTGGTAGGTTGTGCTCGCTCGGGTAGAGAAAAAGCTGACTTACTGGATCACCAAACCTCTTTCCTTGGTAGGGAAATTTTAGATTTGCTCTAAAGTTTTGGTTGCTACCCATGTTTATTATTCTTCTTGCTAGGCACCTTCTAAAGCTGCTTATAGCAAGCTTGAGAAATTGCTTCGTGATTTTCTTTAGGCCTCTTCTAATACTCATCATGGCTTCCATCGTGTCACTTGGGATTTCTGTTGTCTCCCCAGGGACTCTGGAGGCTTGGGTTTGCTCTCTACCTAGAGGCAGGGAATTGCTCTTTGTGACAAATGCGTGATTCATGCTCTCATAGGTGACGAGGCTTGGAAAATTATCCTTCGCCACTACATTCAGTCTGGTTTCCCTGCCAACAGACCTGCCTGGAAAGGAATTGGCCTCCAAACCCTTCTTGTTATGAAAGAGTCAGTCCAAGATAATTGGTACGTTTGTTACCAAAAGTATTTGGCACATTTGGGAATCTGTCAAACCCTCGCTCCGGTGGTCTGGCTCTAGATTTTGGGATGTGCTCTCCCTGAACCAACACAATGTGTGGTGGTCACCCCTTTTTTCCAGAAATAATCAGCCTTTGGCTAAAGTGCCTTGGCTTAAAGCTCTCAGATTTCATAAGAAGGGGATCCATACCCTCCATCAGCTTTTTCTTAGACCCGCCATGCGCCTCATGCATTGGGACGAGTTTCGTGCCTTATATAGTTTTCATAACCAGGACCGTGCTACTTTTGAGGGTCTGGTGAGTGCTATCCCAGATGAGATGCTTCACAAAATTGGTATTTGTGGGCCCAAACCATGGTGGAAAGACTGGAAATGGTACCCAGATACTCCTTTGAGAAATTACAAGCCTCGGCTTGGCTACAGGTGGCTTTCGCCTCATTTTCCCATGATCCAGAGTCTGAATCAGAGGTGGTTTCTCCAATCTCTAGCTCCTTTCTAGCGTAAACGATTTGCCAACACTTGGTCTG
The DNA here is from genome assembly GCA_007258455.2 of Sequoia sempervirens. Lineage (NCBI taxonomy): Eukaryota > Viridiplantae > Streptophyta > Pinopsida > Cupressales > Cupressaceae > Sequoia > Sequoia sempervirens. Next base: position 531,382,394 of record VDFB02000017.1, read on the forward strand.
CAAGTGTTGAGCCGAAACTCGCCCATTTTGCCTGGTGTATTCTTTTCCAAGGCTTGTCGGTGGGCTCTCAGCTTGTTCATTTGGGGGTTCTGGACCCTTGATGCCTGTTCTATGGGTAGTCTGAGACTTTTAAGCATCTCTTTTGGTTTTTCCCTTGGGCCCAGCAGTACTGGACCTAGATACATGTTTTTTTTGGCCATTTCGGCTGGAGCCATTCTCTTGGCTCATGATTCTGTTGGGGGATTTGCCTAGATTCCTAGCAAAATATACCCAGCTTTGGCACATTTTTAGGGTGGAAATTCTTTTTACTTTTTGGAAGGATAGAAATGCCTACATATTTGCTCATTCTCAAATGGATTGTCAAATCTCTATGTATTCTAAAGCTATTGTTTTCTCTAATGTATTATTTCAGATATAGGTGCAAGCCAATAAAGTGGCGCTTGAAGTTGCTCACCTCCAGGTTCTCTTGGACCATTGGGGCAATGCCCCATGCACTATGGCCTGGGTCCCCAACTCGCCCTCTGCCTCCTGCCACCTGTCACCCTCTTGGGGCTAGCGGCGGAGTGGTTCCACTTGCCCCCGCTCTTAGCCTCCACCTCGGCAGGACTCCCACCCCCCTCGGCGTGCTTGCTCTCCTCCACCGCACGCTAGCCAGGGGTGGTTATCTAGTGGGCCATCAGGGAGTGGTTGTGGTTGGCCTTCTGATGCTGTTCCTACTCCTGGCTCTGCCTTTGGTTCTAGTTGGCCAAATACAAGTAAATTCTTTTCCGCGGTTGGCCATTGCAATCTTGTCCCGACGCGAGGAAGAAGATAAAGAAAAAGATGATGATGGTTGGGCTCCTCTTGACGTCAATCCTGACCCTGCTGATGTATGGGGGAAGAAGGATGACAAAGACCCTCCTGGCTCTACTGGCACTACTTTGGCCACTTGAGGGTCTTTTAATATTTGTTTTTTTGGATTCTTTGGCTTGGCCCATATTCTTTTTGATTTTTTGGGCTTTGCCCATGTGACCTTCGGGGTGTGCTTTCTTACCACTCAAACTTTTTTTGTGAATATGTATTTAATCTCCTTTCTTTAATATAGATTAACGGCTTATTCATAAAAAAAAAACTTGAAGACTCCTTCGAATGAATTTTTATTGGGAAAGATGATTGAATATTTACTGGAACTTCATTATTTTAAAAGTGATTTCTTATAATGAGGGAGAGCGGTTTTATGTGGTGGAGGTAAAATTGAAATTGGAGCAAGTGGTCTGCTGGCCCAGCAATGTGGAGTTGAATCCCAAACGAGATGTAGCCAGATTGAGTTATGCAAGATTATTTTCTATCTGATATCCTCCCCTCCATCTACAAATCCAAAACACAACACTCCCTTGCTCACCTGCACCATGGAATTCACTCCCATGATTCTCCAAATTTTATTATTATTCTACAACACTAATCCAATTGTGGGTATAGCCATGCCAACTCTTGTGCCATACATGGTCTTGGCATCAAAGCATGCATCAAATGGATTTGCATCTTCCATGCAAGAAATATTCATGGCCTCTTCTTTTGTTACAAAAGCATCACGGATGATAGTGTAGACAGATGTTGCAATAGTAGTATAGGGAATCACGGTGCTCAACTTGGTGTCGCCCTTTCCCTCATTATCGATCTTTAATTTGGCAGTGTCGATGGGGATGCTCTTTTCACCCACTTGGATGGATTTTACAGTAATAAAGTACTAGTTTGGAAGCTCTAGGTTCTTGACCAGAGCAGTGTAATTAAGTCCTTCAGAGATGTCTTTCTTGGGAAGGAGGACATAGGGGCCATTCCTGAAGAAAATGACACCCGGTGTGCTGCCAGATGAAAGACAAATGGTGAATTTGCAATTGAAACTAAAAGTGACAGATAATTAAGTAGGCCGAGCAAGGCTACCCCTGCTCAATCCTGCCATACCGACATCTCCTTGGGCAAGTCCTTCCAAAAGAAAGGTCACAGTACAGGAGAAGATGAAGAGAGGGACACTATAACTTTGGGCCCTAGATTATTGTTGTTGGTGGAAGAGATAGCCACCACGTCTTGCCCCAAATCACTGCCTATTTGGGTTCGTGTGACGGTGTTCTCTGGGAAGACTCCGCAGGTGCATTATTGTTGGGATGTGAAGCCCAACGGTCATTCAACCCTTCATCTCCTCCCAACTCTTTAGTTCACAGCTGAATGAGTGTATTAATACACATGTATAGTCCATGTATTGTGTTGTAGTATTAGTGATTAATGGGTAAAAGCAAGAAGTTGAGTACACGAAGAGGGGAAATTTTGAGCAAAATAAAAAGTTTCAAAGGAAATGCGTATGCATTACGGATCGGGTACTCGAGTCAGAATCCAAATGCGTACGTACTCAGGAATGGGTATGCAAACCAAAAATGAGTACGCGTTTTGTGAAGGTATTTATTGTTTTAAAAATAAACACATGCATTTCATTTTCACTCACTGTTTCTATTTTCCATAGAGAAGAGATTGACTCCATCGCGTACGCGTTTTGAAGCTCGTGCTTGGTGAGAATTTTGACTACCACCTCCTCCCATCAACACACCCGACCTCAGTGACCTCTTGGTTGGTTGAATTCTACCTTTTTTTGCTTTGTATTTTGTTTTTTTGTTTTGTTATTAGTATTCAGTTTTTGTTTATTTAGTGTGTTTTAGTGCAATTTTTGATAGTTTTTAATAGCATTTAAAAATTCAAAAATTTCAATGAAATAGATAACATTAAATTGTAAATTGAAAATCATAAAAACTAAACCTAAATTGGACACATTTAACTTAGAAAGAAAAACCCTAGGTTACAAAATTTACATAAGTCCCTAAAAAATAATTTACATAGGTTAATCCTTGGTCCTAAACCCTAAAACATAAACCTAAAACCCCATTTACCCTAAAACGTAAACCTAAAATAGGATATTTACCCTAAAACATAAGTTACTTAAAACCCTAAATTAGGGATCACAATTTATAGTCCATAGGTTCTACCTGTACACTTTGGTATGTCATTGGTGATCCATGCAACTACCAATGAAATTCATAAAATTGAATAATAAAGGAGGTACAAACAATCGGTGCATAGATATATATATTAACCAATAAATTATTGATTTAATTATAATATATTCACATAATATAAATTTGATAGCTAATTTTATCTTAGAAAACTCCATGATTGTATAATTTAACTTGAAAAAGTGTACTAACTTGAAGTAAAATAATGTACCTCATGCGAAACTATGTGGTTGATTTAATAAATGTATATATCATGATGCTAGTTGATATGAGCATGTAATCACTCTATATCAATGTTATATTAGCTTATATAGTGTATGATGTATTCTCTTAAAAAAAAAATAGAAATGAAAGTCATACTTGTTAATCTAGACTATGTGCAATATGGAAAGAGCTAGACACATAAATGTTATTAAATCAAATAAATATTAAAATGTGAAGCACAAATGATTTCTACCCAAATCTTATTTGGATGAGATCCTTTGTGAATTAAATGTAAGGATGAAAATTATGATCATATTCAAACCTTAATTTATAGGATATTATTCATAAGATCTATAGGTTGTGTGTAATCTAATTCCTATTTTAACTCTCATGTGTAGTGGCATTGTTCTAGATTAGGAAAACTAAATGTTGTACTTTCTATAAACTAGTGTATCAAAGATAACTTGTAGTATGAACATTTCAATTGAAAATTCAAATTACTTTTTTGAGAAACTTAATAGATGATGATTCATAAATGCAAGTGAATTCTATAACCAAAGGTTTTTTTTCTAAGTTTATTTAAATTTATTGAATTGATCAATTGATTCCTCACTTAGTGGTAGTTAGGTTCTTTTTTGAAAACTCATGTGTCTAGAATTTATATAAATATGAAGGAAGAGTCTATGCCGTAGAGAAGTTTAAAAAAATATATGATTACAAATTTTTTTTGGTCTAAATCACTTTAGATCCCCTCTTCCTTTTTAAATCATCCAAAAGTGTGTCGAGGTCCAAATAGGTGAACAAAATCCATTGTAACTTAACAACTTAGTTATATATAATGGAAATCTAAAATTCCTAATTGTTGTAGAATCCATTGTAACTCAACAACTTAGTTATAATTGAAATCTAAACCCTAAACCCTAAAAGCATTCATTCTGTTGTAGGACCTTAAAATGAAATTTTGTTGCCTTAGGAAACTCCACAAAATTTTATTCCCTTAAGCCATGGAACATTTTGTCCTAGGTCCTTACTAGACATAGATCCCCTTAAGCCATCCTATCACCCTAAATCATAAATTGATGTCTTAAGGGGTCCTAATAATGACATTTCTTGAGGGGATCAAATAAGTTCTCAAAAATTGGTGAATAGAGTTGAAGCTCATCTTTGTTTATTTTGTACATTGCAATTAGGTCACTAGCATATATCTATGTGTCCCTTTAAATGTATTCTATTAAATTTTCATTCTTATCTTTAGTATTCTTTGAAAACAAGGAATGAGATTATAAATTTTAATGTTAGTGTTATTAAACTTATAATTTCTTCTTAACTACTTTGTCCCACTATAGAGAACTTGTGTCTCTTATCATGAAATTTGAAAATTTAGATAAATTAATTTATGTCATTGGATTTAATTAAATTCTATGTCATACTTGATTAATACATCTATTCATTTTGTTGTAGGACCTTAAAATGAAATTTGGTTGCCTTAGGAAACTCCACCAAATTTTATTCCCTTAAGCCATGGATCATTTTTTCCTAGGACCTTACTACGCATAGATCCCCTTAAAATCCATCCTATCACCCTAAATCGTAAATCGATGTCTTAAGGGGGAATTTGACATTTCTTAAGGGGATCAAATATGTTCTCAAAATTTGGTGAATAGAGCTTGACTCATCTTTTTTATATATATTTTACATTGCAATTAGGTCACTAGCATATATATCTATGTGTCCCTTTCAATGTCTTCTATTAATTTTTCATTCTTATCTTTATTATTATTTGAAAATAATGAATGAGATTAAATAAATTTTAATAAAACCCCATAATTTCATTTCCACCCTTCATATTAACAACTCCACACTAGACTCAATTTAATGTGTGTATGTATGTTATATGAATTTTTAATGTTATGGATTTTTTAATGTTATAAATTGAATGGTATTCAAATGAAATATATTTTGAATTTGTGCATGTTCAATGTGATTTTTAAATAACTTTCAAATTGTGTGCATTATTTAATTAGTTTGTTGATATGTATTTTATAATTGTTTAACATGCATTTTCCATATCATTGCTCAAATGGATCCACTATTTAATTTTGAGGATTTCATGCCTTATCAAGAAATCCCTATAGATACCGGCATACATCCTACTCCACCACATGAACAAAACCCTAGCACACCTCCACATCCTCCACCACCTAACCCCCCACCCCCTCCTCTAGTTGACCAGGATCAACTAAGAGAGAATATTCGAGCAAACCTAATTATCATTCAAGGAAATATAGATCTCATAAAAAATTAGACTAGATTCCCTCCACATCTCGCATGGTTTTCATCTACGATGAAAATTGTTTTTTATTATGTTTGATCTATTGATGTGGACCTAGATAGGTTCTATCGATGGAGAGAAGAGATGAGATAATTCTATGCAAATGGATTTTCATATAAAGAAATCAATGACCTAAAAATTACTAAACAAGCCATATGCCAATATTTTTTGAACCCCCAAACAAACCAACAAATACCACCCACAAAAAAATGAATTTCAATTTTATGGTGTAGGCACCTACAGATAGCTGCTCATTTTTGGGAGAGATAGTGGATGGTGTTTGATAATCCACCACATGGCAACAGTGAGGTTCCCTTATACTTTTTGAGAAAGTTATGGGATGAGTTTGAGTTGGGTAAAAAACCCAACTATTTTGATATGAGATCATTTTAGGGAGCTAGCATGGCATGCCCCAACATAGAATAGAAGCATGTGTCGATCCTCAACAACGTGCTCTAGTTGCTCCTATTGTTCCTCCTCCTTCTCCTGGTGTTCCCGCTGCATTTCAACAACAAACCATGTTATCAACATTAGGAGCATTGACTTCACTTTCAGGACATCTCACTCAGTAGACTACACACCCGGCCACTGAAGTGGCCAATAGAGAGCATGGAGGCTTGGGCTATAGGGATACTCAGACATCCACTTCAGGTGAGGCACATGCATTTGGGATAGGGTCATACCTAAATTTACTATATTTTGAGGGTCGTCCTACACAAGTATGTTCATCTTTTGAACTTAAATTTAATTCAAGTTTGAAATGTAAAAAATTCATGTAAATAATAACATCAAACTATATATATATATATATATATATATATATATATATATATATATATATATAATATAATAGTAATTCAATAAGTTTTTGTTTGGTGTAGATGCATGATGACGTTGTTGGTATGTGGCGAATGATCATGCTATACTGTATAGCCCATGGTATATTGTACACCCCTGCCCCTATTTTTGCTGGGGTTCGGGGGCGGCAAGCCCCGAGAAAAATTTTCTTCCTACTTTTTCGCGTGATCACCGAAAAAGGGAAAAATCAATAAAAAAAGAAAAATCCGATTTTGTAGAACCCAAAATCTAGAAGCTTCTAAGCTTGTTAAAAAGGGGTTTGGATGGGTATTACAGTATGATGAAAAATGCAATAATTCGCAAGATTGTAATAGGTTTTGCACTGGATAATAAAAAGTATTGGATGGCTGCGGCTTGGTGGATGTAGCCCAGATTGGGTGAACCACGTTAAATTCTTTGTGTTATGATTTATTCTTTGTGTGTTTTAGTTTCTCTATTTATTAATCAAATCTATATTTAATTGTTAGATATCTGCCATCTCTAACCCTAACAAATGTGATTCCTGAAACTCAGTATGATCATCATGTGTATATGTCGAGTGCTGTAGATTTGGGCTCACCTTTTGGATAGGTACTTGAACCAAAATATATTAAATAATTTGTATGGATATATATATATAATTTAATTTGAATTTGTACACATGTGTGAATTGATATATTATATGTAGATACATGGAGGTCATACTATCCCTAGTATTGACCAACTACAAGTTACAGTGGTGAGCGTTCTTGAGACATCATCAGCTCAGGTGCATGCTTTCAAAAGTTTGTTAAGTTTAAATTAAATACACATCATAGATCTAATTAAATTTTTTCATTTACATACACATGTGTGAATGATCTATACAAATTGTTGTACATCTATATGTAGGGATTTGATGATATATTAAATAATTTGTGTGGATATATATATATATATATATATATATATATATATATAGATAATTTAATTTGAATTTGTACACATGTGTGAATTGATATATTATATCTAGATGTAGGGAGGTCATAATATCCCTAGTATTGACCAACCACAAGTTACAGTGGTGAGCGCTCCTGAGACATCATCAGCTCAGGTGCATGCTTTCAAAAGTTTGTTAAGTTTAGATTAAATACACATCATAGATCTAATTTATTTTTTTCATTTACATACATGTGTGAATGATCTATACGAACTATTGTACATCTATATGTAGGGATTTGATGAGATACCCATGGCGGGCTGCACACCTAAGACATCATTGACATTTATGCATGGGAAATATTAGGTATGTGATCATGAGGCCATATCATTCGAGGTTGTAAAATTTACTTTAAATATCCTATACAATTTTTACGAACCTTATATATATATATATATATATTTAAGGTTTTCACATATTGTTTGCTTTATATGAATATGCAGGATATAGTAGATCAGGCATTTGCATCTTCTCGACTGATAGTTATGCTACCCATTGAAGAAAATGTGCCAAGTGATTCACATGACCATATGGTAATTTATATATATATATATATATATATTCGAGGTTTTCACATATTGTTTGCTTTATATGAATATGCAGGATATAGTAGATCAGGCATTTGCATCTTCTCAACTGATAGTTATGCTACCCGTTGAAGAAAATGTGCCAATTGATTCACATGACCATATGGTAATTTATGCATACTAGAAATCATTTTTACTATATTTAATCGATATTTAATTACTTTTTTTTTTAATGTAAAAGTTTTATATTTTCAATTTTAAATATGTTTAATTATATCAAAATTTCTAAATAAATTTAAATATAATTTCAAGTTTATTGTACTCTTTTACAGCATGATGCGAGTACATCTAGTTGACATGGAACAAGGAGGAGACTTGATTTGACCGATTAACCTGAAAGTTAGATGGTTTTATATTTTATGGACTACAGATATCTAGTTTTATTTCAGTATATGTGTTGGACTTGACATATAAATTTTATGGACTATCTAGATCTCTAGTTTTATTTTGAACATATTGTTAGATCATATGTGTGTTTATTTATATCAGTTGACTTTAATATGATGATTATATATGCATTCAATTATGAGATCGTGTTATGTTCATTTTCATGATTATATGCATTCATAGATATCTATATTTATATTTTATCTAATTTTCAAGTAATACATGCACTATATAAATTCTTATCTAGAATCCAATTTCATATATATAATTTATCACATGGTTACTATGACAAATTAAAACATTCCTTAAATAGTTTCTTAAATCATATTCATAATAAATTAAGGGCAAGTAATTTTAAATATTTTCCAATTACATAGCAAATATTTGAATCAATAAACAAAAAACTATCTCCTTGTATGTATAAAATGTATAATCTATACAATTGAATAATTATATAAAATATGGTAAATAGAAAACATGCAACATGTATAATCTATAAAATTGGAACAAGATATTTAAAAAGTGACATTAAACAAACATATATAATGTACATCAAGATGTTTAATACAACTATATAACATGATGAAACATATATGTGCATGTAGATACAATTAAAGTTTATCAAGAGGGTGGATTAAGGGGAGTTGATAGAACGAGTTGAAGGGATGTAAGAGGGTGGATTAAGGGGAGTTGATAAAATGACTTAAAGTGATGTTACAAGAGAGTGGATTAAGGGGATGCAAGAGGGTGGATTAAGGGGAGTTGATAGAATGACTTGAAGGGATGTAAGAGGGTGGATTAAGCGGAGTTGATAGAATGACTTGAAGGGATGTAAGAGAGTGGATTAAGGGGATGCATGTCATGAACCTTACGATATGGCTTAATAGGCCCTAAGAGGATGGCTTTAAGGGGAATTATGAGAGTGATGTAAGAGAGTGGATTAAGGGGATGGAAGAGGTGGAATAAGGGGAGTTGATAGAATGACTTGAAGGGATGTGAGAGGGGGGATTTAGGGGAGTTGGAGGAATGACTTGAAGGGATGTAAGAGAGTGGATTAAGGGGATGGAAGAGGGTGGATTAAGGGGAGTTGATAAAATGAGTTGAAGGGATGTAAGAGGGTGGATTAAGGGAGATGATAGAATGACTTGAAGGGATGTAAGAGGTGGACTAAGGGGAGTTTATAGAATGAATTGAAGGGATGTAAGAGAGTAGATTAAGGGGATGCAAGAGGGTGGATTAAGGGGAGTTGATAGAATGAGTTGAAGGGATGTGAGAGGGTGGATTAAGGGGAGTTGATAGAATGAATTGGAGGGATTTAAGAGAGTGGATTAAGGGGATGCAAGAGGGTGGATTAAGGGGAGTTTATAGAATGAGTTGAAGGGATGTAAGAGAGTGGATTAAGGGGAGTTGATAAAATGACTTAAAGTGATGTAAGAGAGTGGATTAAGGGGATGCAAGAGGGTGGATTAAGGGGAGTTGATAGAATGAGTTCAAGGGATGTAAGAGGTTGGATTAAGGGGAGTTTATAGAATGACTTGAAGGGATGTAAGAGAGTGGACTAAGGGGATGCAAGAGGGTGGATTAAGGGGAGTTGATAAAATGACTTAAAGTGATTTAAGAGAGTGGATTAAGGGGATGCAAGAGGGTGGATTAAGGGGAGTTGATAGAATGACTTGAAGGGATGTAAGAGAGTGGATTAAGGGGATGGAAGAGGATGGATTAAGGGGATGCATGTCATGAACCTTACAATATGGCTTAATAGGCCCTAAGAGGATGGATTAAGGGGAATTGTGAGAGTGACTTAAGGGATGCAAGATTGTGGATTAAGGAAATGTAAGAGGATATGACTTAAGGAATGCAACATTGTGGATTAAGGAGATGTAAGAGGGTGGATTAAGGGGAGTTGAGAGAATGAATTTAAACCCCAAGGGGTGTTGAGAGAGTGACTTAAGGGGATTCAATTGGATGGATTAAGGGTAGATATATGAGGATATCGATTGAGGGGTCCTAAGAGGATGAATTAAGGGGTGTTGAGAGAATGACTTAAGTGGATGCAAGTGGACAGATTAAGGGTAAACATATGAGGATATGGATTACTGGGTCCTAAGAGGATGGATTAATGGTAGATAAGAGGATGAATTAAGGGGTTTTAAGAGAATGGATTAAGGGGATATGAAATCAATTATAAAGTATCAATTAAATGTATCTAGAACTATATATAGTTACCTGTCTCTAGATTCAAATTCCATCGTAATATATGTGCATCTCCTCTCTTTTTTGTAAAGCAACTAATTTTGGTTGACCTAAAACAAAAAATAATATAAAACTTTAATTAGGAAATGATTAAAGAAATATATATATATATATAAATTAAATATATATACAACTAGATATACTTACCAATATTTATTTACTCTATTGTACCATCTGCATCCTCTCTCTTTTGTAATGCATCTATGATTGTCTCATGATCATCCATTGAAGTGTCCATAAAAAATTTATTAGCAAGCCTCCCTTGATATCTAACTAGTTTTATATTGGTTGCCAAAATCAAATGTGAATAATGTATAATCTTCTTGTGTCTTTCATAATCTTCAAATGCAGGCAAGCCATTCTTTCTCATCAAATATTTTTGAAGCCAGGTGCCAACAACAACCACTGAACCAGTTGGATACTAAAATTTTTCACCATCCAATCTAGTATGTACCAACTTATGTTTTCTCTCAACACATCTAGCCAACTAGTACTCTGTCTACTCTTCATTCCCTTGAGGTGCAACAACATCATACATATGTCCTGCAAAAATAAATAAAAAATTATATAAAGAGTGACTTATATTTAACTCACATATAAAAATTCATACATACAAAATTCAACTCAATAAATAATGTACCTTGTACAAGATACAAAACATGATCATAATCATCTGATGCGAACACTTGATTATCTTCAATTGTCATTCCATGTTGAACATGTGTCGATGTAGGCGTTAAAGATCTTTGTTGCCATTGTTCAACCCATTCCATATTTTCACATGCCTACCAATCACCTGCAATATAAAATTGACAAAAGCATGCCAACTCCCTTGTCCATATTGTCCATGTGTTTGCATTCGAACTCTTAAATGAATGCCATTTTGAAGTTCCATTAATTGTTTCACAATCTTGTTGAGAAACAATATCATTTTCTTTGAAACTAACCAAAAGAAGCATTGAATTATTGAGCTCTCACTTGTTCTTGTATATAATTTGGTATTGCACCAATCTACAATTGCACGTGCATCTCTAAATTTTGCAGCATCCTCAAATTTTAGTTGCTCTCTAGCAAGAGCTATTTTCACACATGCACCTACTCCATCGTGTTTTCCCTTACCATGACCAGCTTCAAAAAAACTCCATATGTGTTGGATATTATTTTCCTTATGAACTCTACATAACCAATAAAACATTCTAGCATTTTTTAATTGACTCATGCAATTATCTGACCATATGAGATGTTCTATCATTTGAATTCCTCTCTTTTAAATTTTTATAAAATATATCAAAAAAATATTGTACAAACTCAGATGAATGTAACCGATTATCACTTACATAAAAATGGCACTCTCTCAAAAAACTTCTATTATCTTTTGTACTATCTTCAACATGTCTATAAACAATGCGAAAAAATATAGCTACTTGCACTGAATTATAATACTATGATTGAATTTCTTCTTATGGAGCAAGAGTTTAATTTTCAACAAAATCAACAACTAACAATATAGTTCCAATTGGGAATGTGTTTTTACATAAACAAAATTTATTATCAAGCCAATGAGCATTCTGAGAGTGTTGAACATATTTAGGTACAAACTTATCTTTAAATTTAGTATAAAAGCATGTAGACTAACTTTTTCCACAATTAGCTCAACACGTTTTCCAGTGTTTCCATCTTTTAAAGAATACTCAATATTTTTAATTTTTTTTACATCCACTAATTGTTTTCCAAATTCATCTAAACTAATTTCATGCATACATTCTCCTAATAATGAAAAGTTACCACATCTATCAAATTCTCTAGAAATGCATGCTTTTAGAAAAATGAGTTTCCATTTAAAGAGGGATTACAAAACAAACCTGCTATAAAATATTTGATTCTTTCAAGTGGCATATTAATACCACAAATGTCCAGCATAATTTGGTTAGCATGCAAAGTGCATCATATATATCAAAATATATCATAATAATAATGAAATTATACATGAGTCTTAAGTACAACAACAAGAGATTCGTTGCTTATTAATTCTAACATAAAAAAGGTTTACACTTTTCGAATGATCTTTGACTTATGCTAATATTCAATGGTAAGATTGAAGCATCTATTTTTTTTTTATATAATTTAGTTTGAGTCATATCTAATAGATGCTTTGGACGAGGTTCATGAATTTTGGAACCCACCCTTTATTTTAAGACATCTCTAATGTTAGGTGATACTCTTGTATTATCATGCCAAAAAAAATTGATTAAAGATTTAATTTCATGTCTGATCTTGGGATTCTACCACTAAAACTCCAACATTGATTAATAGGATCCTTTTCAATACTTTCTCTTCTTTTAGTAGCTCTTATCAAAGTTATAGGATTTAAGTTTATACATTTACTAATCTTACTTAACATTCTTTTATTTGAAGCTACTTTATCAACTAGAGTAGTTGTTATTGCACGATGGGCCGCATTCTTATCTTTTGATCGACTTTTCTTACCAATAACATCAATAGCATTAGCAACACTAGATATGACTTGTTCTACTAAATCATCTTTCTTTTTTGGTTTTACAAAAACACCTAATTTTTTCATCACTTTTCTCATTTTCAACATTCTCATCAATTGCACCATGAGTTGACATTGGAATCCTAATTTCTTTCTATAAAAAAACATTGTATATATTTTATTTCCATAATTTCTAATTTGTCTTGAAGAAACTTTACCATGAAGGTTATCTAGCACATTTGTTTCAATTGTAAAAAAAATATTTTCACCTTCATCCATAGATGGAGTTTCATTTTCATTCACACAAGGGGTTTCATTTTCATTTTCAAATGTAAAATGGATTTCATTCTCATTTTCATCAATATTATGGATTTCATTCTCATTTACATTCTCATAAGATATAATTTCATCATTTTCTCATTTTTGCATTGTTTCAACCCTAATATTATTGATCTCATCAATGGTGTATCCAGCTTCATCTAAAGAAGCAATATCAATATTATGAAAACTTGGGTTTGAACACATACCTGGATAGATTGTTTGAATAGGTGCATTTTCCATATCATTGGGAGATGGATTTGAAGACATACCTAAAGTTGTTTGCATATCAGTCAAAGTTGAAGTTGAAGGCACAGTTGGGTTTGTCTCCGTAATTTCATTTTCTTCCATATTCACCATCTCCACATTTACATAATCTACATTCATTTCATCATTCATGGCTTCCTCTTAAACATTCTTGGAAATATATGCTTTCAAATATTTCATTTGACGAATCTTCTCTCCTTTCCCTTTGTCTTTTTGCCTCCTTATCTTTATTTGCTTAAATTTCTTCAGGTGTCATTAACTTTCTACATCTTCTTTTTTGTCTTTGTTTGTCACCCATGGTTACCAAACCCTATTTGATAATAAAACAATAATTCAAGAAACCTATTTTCAAATTTCCACCTCCTTCAAATATTCAAATTAAACTATGTACTATGAAGATCATTTTTTCTATAAACTCTGAAGTACAAAAACATCATGAGTACATCCAAAAATTCACTTTTTCCAAATATTTTTGTAAAAAGTTCTTGCACTTGATTCCACTTTAGAAAATTCAACCTGCACTTTGTCTCTTCCAACAATTTGAATAGAATATGCCCTACACAAGACAAATTTGTAATAAAAAATGTAGAAAATGACACTTTCGGACCATACTATAGAAAAGGAATGTTGCAGAAAAATCATGTTTTACTAGTATTTCCTAAATTAGGGAAAACCAACTATATTAGAAATGTGTATGTTATGTTCAAGAAATGCATATGCATTTCATAACACATACATGTTACGTTTTCCCAATGGGTTAATGGGAAACGCGTATGCGTTATGGAATGCATACACATTTCATTTGAATAACACGTACACATTATTTAAAAATTGAATTTCCACACAACATCCAACCTTGGTTTTAGGCTTGGGAAAGGCTTGGCAATCCGAGCCTTAGCCTTTGACCTAAACTAAAAAACTAAGGAAGATTGAAGAAGAATGTCCAACTTTGACAACATAGTTGATGAACTTTTTTTTTGAATGAATCTATAAAATTAAAACCCATTAGAGAACATAATGTCTACTTTCTAAATATATAAATTTTGTTAAGATTGGATTATGTTTGATATTTTTTAATTAATTTCTAAGCAAACTAGTCCTTAAACTTGAAATATTAGGTTCTTTTGGTTTTTTAATAACTTTTGATTAGTTAAGTTTCTTGTAAAAAAAATTATATGGCATCAAACTTCAGACAATTCTCTACACAATAAAAAAAAGAGTAATTTTTTTTTTTGTTTAGGTCCAATTATGTTGTCCATAAACGTTGATTTTAAAAAAACATCAATTAAGGCCAATAAGAATTTAATTAAAAAAACAATATTCAACCAAAAATTACAAAAAACAATCCACATCAAACTTCATGTTGTTAGCTCTCTTTTCCCAAAAGGAATTATTAAAATAATTTTATTTGGGTCAAAAAGTGTTGTTTGTACACCTGTTTGGTACGGTGAAAAAATAGGGACTTTTAAAAAGTGGTTTTTATAGATCCCTATCAAAATTTAATTTATATAATCTGGGTATTTTAATAATTTACATATTTGGAAACTATATTCAAAATGATAGATTTCATATTACTGACTTTTTTTAAGATTCATTGTGTAAGTGCCTCAAATTTTTAGTCCAAGTGTGACAAATTCTAAAAAATAGCAAAAATATTTCCACTTTTTGAGCTTTTTGTGTACCCAACTTCTTGCATCAACCCTAATACAGTGATTCCCTGCTTGAAAGTGGATGTAGGGAACTGTCGAACAATTATAAATTCATGTCTCTATTTTTGTTCATTATTTTCTATTTTATTTTGTTTCTCTGCTCATTTAATATTTACAATTGGTATCAGAGCTATGGAGTAGTATTGAGTTTTTGGTTAGAACCAAGGAGGAGAGATGGAAGTTGAAGAAGCCTCTTGGTACTTCCCATATATTTTAATGAGTATAAATAATTTTGTATTTGAAAATGAGGAGGCTAATTCTGTCATTAAAGAATTTCTTGGTAGTTTGGATTCGACTAAAGAAGAGGGTTTGAAGCAATCACCAGTTGAAGGAGAGACTAAATTTGTTAGGAAGATTTCATAAGCTTATTGGAATTGGGTAGTGATTATAGAAGAGGAGTTGATGGGGCTCTTGAGCACTAGTTAGAAGATAGGGTGCCTCAGGTAGATCATTAGGTGACACAGAAGAAGAAAGTGTCATTTGTAGAGACTGTTGATATTTTTTATTATGAGGAGTATGACAATTTGAAGAAGAGCTCAATAAACGTAGAAAAAGGTAGTGATCCAAAAGGATAAAGAAAGCAAGAGAGGAAGAAGGGGAAAAGGAACTTGATGGGGGAAGGTCTAAAAGTGCTCTGTGGATTGTGTTTGAAGGAGAGTGAATCCCCATGTGATGGGGAAGTATCATGGGCTCCAAAAGAAAATACTATGCCCAAGCCTGTTACGAATCTGGCATTGGAAGCTGGAGATGGCATTGCAAAGTTTGAGCCAGTCATGCTTGTTGATGTAGAGGAGGTCCTATCTGATGGAGAGGATGAACTCAAGGACCTGGTTGCGGATGATGTCATTGGTAAATTTCTTAACCTTTTGGAATATGATCAAAATTTGGCTACAAGACAAGAAATTGTAGAAATTTCTAGGTGACTTGTATATGGATATGCTGAAAATAAGAGCTCTTCTAGTGTTGAAGATGAAGAAGAATTGAATATCATAACCACCATAACAATCATTGTAGAGGAGGCATCCATTTGGGAAGAAACAAAAATTTCACCCTAGACAGAGTTCCCCCTATTTCTGAGGTGCCCGCCACTATTGTGGAAACCAAAGAGTCCAAGCTGGCTATGGCAAATGGAAAGTTGTTCAAAGATGAAGTCATGGATAAGAAGGCTAAAGATATTTCTCCTAGCTTTGCTCTTGTGCATGTGGATCACAGAAAGATGACCCTGGCTGATCTTGCACAATGGTTTCTGGTGGATGAAGGGTCGATTAAAATGTCGATGAGCCTGCCACCCTTTGCATTATAGAAGGAGGCAAAGACAGCGGCACAGATGAATAGAAGTCCTGTAGGGTAGTCTACTATTATGGAGGTGCATAACATTTGATGTAACCGATTGAGCCTGCCTTTGAGCAAACTGCTAAGCGACAACGGGTAGGGTGGAAAGTGGAGGAGTTGTACGAGCAGTCATGGCATTGTACCCACATGAAATATCCTAGAATATCTAACACAAGATGTTCTATCTGTAGTAGGGTTTTTTGCTCAATTTGGGTAACATATTGCAGAGTTGAAGAGTCAAGAGTGACCTGCGCAACAAGAGCTCTTGGTCGACTTGTGGCTGCTTCAGACAAAGAATATGACACAACATAGACAAAAATGAAGAGCAAAAGAAATGATGGGGAGCGCCGTGACATGATGGAATCTAGTTATTTTGGTGGACGAAAGGGATTTGTAATGATGATTTAGTAGTAAGGTTGTATGGTATAAATGCATACACGTTCTTATCTTGACAATGTAGTGCCATCGAATTTGACTTTGACTAAAACCTTCATCACTATCATTATCTGATATGTTTAGACACCTTCAGAAATGAATTGCCTAAAACACTCATCAATAGTGGGAATGCATTGCGCTCCAAGTGATGTTGAATAAGTCAACACCTTACATTGTTTGCTCAAGACAAGTAGTTTAATTTATGCTTCCAAACTAACTAGTTGACAACATACCCCTAGCTTTATTTTGTATGATCATTTAATAGTTGGTTGATACAATCAAATTATTTGCCTAATGTTTTGTGGAGTATGTTCAAAATTGGATCCAAATAAGCGTTTAAATTTGCGAAAATAAAGCTACTTTATAATTTATGACTTTTTTGCTGCAAAAGACCATCTCTAATCATATAGCCTGGCTTGGCCAAATCTGTGGACCTGTATTCATTTTAGTGAGTTTCTTTCCATGATATGAATATTCTAATATTGTTGTACTCTTCAAGAAGCCAACAATTTTGTTGAAATAATCCATTCTTTGACTTGACATTTTACACGTGGGACAATATGAAGAAATCAACTAAAGTGATCTAGATGTTAAGTTTCATACATTGTAAAACTTCTCTTTGTTATTAGATTCAATAGTGAAAGATGGAGATTCCGTATATATCTCAACTATAAAAATGAAAGAATTACTGCATTAAATTTTGAGGGCCTATTCAAAACCATTAGCAAACATCATAGCTCTTCTCATCATCATGCACATTCCACCAAAAAAAAAGAAAATTGCATGCGTAAATGATTCAATTTCAAGTTTCATGTCAAATAAGTAAATATAATACATCATTGTTTCCCTTCATACATTTATTAAGAATTTTGAATGAAGACTCTTCTACAACTAACAATCTTTATATAAGAGTCATTTACAAGGTGCACCTTCACATCATCATATTCTTTGTAATTTAAAAACCAGCTTGAATGTGAGGTTATATTGAAAGAAACCCAACACCTATTGATGCATCTGTTGTGAAGATCATAACAAAAAAATTACTATTATCATTAGATTATTCAAACTTGTTATTTGAATCATTCTTCTTCTTCATTTTCTCCTACTTGTAGTCTCTTTTGAAATTCCCAACCTTATAATTGTTCCAACATTTAATCATCTTCCAAAATATTTGGATCTAGATTTGTCTATTTTTTTGTCCTCCTTCTTGCCTTTCTTTTTTGATCTTTCATGACTAGCTAGGGCCTCCTTAGATGATTTATAAATTTTTTTTGCATCTCCTCTAAAATTAGTGATTTAACTACCTCATCCATTCTTGATAACCATCACTAAGTGAGCCTATGAGTAGCAAAACCTATTAAAAAGTCATGCAATCCTACTCCTCCTTTGTATTTTCACTCCAATGGAGTAGAACTAGATAATAGTCATGTTGAAAGAATTCAAGTGTTTAGCCACACAACCACCAAACTACATTCTAAGGATATACAATTTCTTTAAGAATAGTTTATTTTCCATGGATTTAAATTGATAAATCTTACCCAATTTCTTCTAGTGAGCTCCAATGATGGCTTCTTCATGTACATTCAACAAAATGGATTCTACCAAATAGAGTTTCATGAGGCATTTTTCTTTTTATCTATTATATTTCAATTTTCTTGTGACATGGAAATGGGTTTGGATCCAAATACCATAGAACATAGATCACTATCCATGAGTATATCCTTTATCTTGAGCTTTCTAAGATCATAACTTGCACTCAAGAACTTCCTCTATTTCTATTCTTGGTATGATTTCCATTTTTCCTACAATAAGATTAGTGAATGTTTTTGAATATTTTTTATGTTGATATGTGGAGAGAAGTCTTATTTAATATAGCAATGGATGTTATGCAATAGAGTAGAAGACCAATGCGATGATGTATTTAATGCATGGATAAACCCAAAAGAAAATGGTTGCTTGGATGTTATGCAATAGAGTAGAAGACCAATGCGATGATGTATTTAATGCATGGATAAACTGATGCAGGAGCATCCAGTGGTGTGAGGGAAATCTTGTATCCCCCAAAAATATGCTTTCCATTTATTTTCTTGTTGTTTTATTTTTTTAGATGTTTTTGCATTTCTAGATACTCTTTTCGTCGAATAAGAGTTTCCAACTTTCAGAATTGCTTTTCTGCTTTTTTTGCTCAACTGCTATTTTTAGCAGGTGGGAATTTTAAGGTTTAGGAAGACAAAAAAATTATTGGAAGGTTCATTATGGAAAAATAAGAACTTTGGCAAAAGAATCAGGTTGAGATCATTCACGGTTTGAAAGTTATTAAAGTTCCAGTTTCTACTTTTTGCCCTGAAAAACTTTCTGAGTCTAGTTTGAGGCACTAAATGGTCTTTTATGGGCCCAAAAATCATTGGAACCATAAAATCAGGTTCTTAGTACGTTATTCACTCCAAGACCTTTCCAATGGTGCAAACGGTTTGAAAAACGGAGTCCTAGATCAAAAGTTATGGCTTTTGGAAGTTGGCCAATTTTTGGAAAATTGCCAATTTTCGAATTAGGACTCAATGTTTGAATTTCAAATTGTGATTTTTGGTGCCTAACCACCAAAACTCTTATCTGGAATTTTTTTTTTTTGGCTCCAAACCAAAAATGGGCTATTTATGGGGCTAGTTTCTGATTTTTGAGTAACTCTTTGGGGAAAAGAAGTTCACATGCTACAAAAGGGGAATTTGGGTAATTTTCTGTAAGTCTGTAATTTGCATGTATCACAGAGCTCGAGGATTTGTGATCCTCTGCATATAAGAGTTCCATATTTTTGAATAAAATATTATTCTCTATTTTGTGATTGTTATTCTATGTCTCAGGTTTGCTCCCTCGTCATAAACCCAAAAGAAAATGGTTGCATGCAAGCATAATATGTCATATGAAACCATGATGTTGAATCTACCTTGATGTTTTTGTGGTGTAATATTTCAAGGACCCTTACAAATGAAAACAATATTTAAAACATACAAGCAAGCATGTATGCATAAATAACAATACAAAGATAAACATGATGTTTCCCTAGTCAAGCCAAAAATTGATTTGATTGATTAGTGATGACGATGATGATGATGGAAATTTTTTGACAATAACAATAATGGAAAGATTAATAATGATCTATTTGTATTGATAATATTTTTTAAAATTAAAAGGATTGGGAATAGTATATCTTGATGACAATAATTTGAGTAAAGTGGATCATGGTTTGCAACAAGGCTAGGATCAAAACTAATTGATGCTTTAGATGTTGCACTAGATTGCATGGATATGTTGTGTGGATTAGGATTTTTCTACATTGGGATGGAAAAAATGGGATAATTTGGATTGGATTGGATGGAATTGAGACCCTATTTTATTCCCCATGGATGTCAATCATTCTAAGTTACATAGTTTTGGCAAGGTTTATTAAGATCCCTAAGAGTAAAAAAAATTTGAACTATGACATAGTAGTTCATAGAGTTTGTGGAGCCTACAAATGTTTCATCTAAACTTACAGGTGAATGTGGGTTCCCTCCAAAGTAATCTCTCTTAGTTTTTGTCAAATCCACATTATTTGACCATGGCAAGATCAAATAGATTCTTTCAAAAAAGTCATTTGAGAGTAGTGTAAATGTGCCAAGATCCTTATTTTTCATTCTACACTATGTGGGGTTGAACCAATTTCACCAACACATTGAAGTGGGTGGATGAATGTTAGGGGAGGCCCCATTTCATGGCTTAAGTATGTTGATCCCTTTGAGCTACATAATTTCTATTAGGTCTCTTAAATGCCTTAGGAGTGAAAAATTATCAAACTATGATGGAGTAGTTATCAAAGTTTATAGGGCCCAACAATGTTCCATGTAGATCTATAGGTGGATATGGAGTGCTCCACAATAACCTCTCTTAGTTTTCATGAACTCCACATCATTTGAACATGAGAAGATCAAATAAAATCTCTAAAACAATATCATTTAAGAGTAGTGTAAATGTTTTAATAGACTTTTTTTTTTTCTACACCTCATCGGTCAAGATTACTGAGATAGGGATATTATAAATCAGTGACAAATGACTATCCACTTGTCTTTTGGATGTCCTAAGCCACTTTTTGCAACCCTATCACCATTCTCATCTAGGATATGAATATCCTAGGTGGCTTTTATGAGATCCTTGTGTTTATTTTCCATGATGAATATTATTAGGTTCAAGGAGATAAAAGGTTTTAATTTATTTAATTCAACTATTTTATACATAAATTAAAGATTAATTTATTTGAATTCTCACATTGGCTAATGCATGTTTCCTATGCACTCATTGTACACATCAAACCACATGGAAAATTGATAGAATCATTTAGGAATAATAAATATGACATCTTTGTATAATGTAAAATTTTACATGCATAATATCATGATAATACCATATATTGGATCCATTTGTCATGAATATAATGAACATATAAACAAATCCATATAGGAATATACATTGATAACATAAAAATGTATGTAAACAAAAAAACCATATATGCATAAAAAGTTACAAGTTGCTTAAACAAAAACTTATGTATAAAAAAATCATTTAGACATACAACAAAGCCATATAGGCATAAAAAAATCCATATATGCATTCAACATATCCTAATAAGCATATAAAAAATATTGTAATATGTCAAAACTATGGAACTTCATGGAATATCGACGACTCTTTGTTTGCTGGGAAGATGGAGAGGTGACCAATGTATGTTGCTTTTATAACTTATGATTGGACCTCCTTTCTATTTTTTTGGATCCACACCTATTAATGGGTCTGTGCAAGATCATGGGGGTCCAAAATGTGGCAATGTGAAAAAAGGCATTTTTAACACGTCCAAAAATGTGAAATTCACGCTTTTGACTTTTTGCAGGCCCAAATACAATATTCATTTTGGTTTGATAATACCAAACCAAAATGGATATCCATTACGAATATCCGTTCTTTGTGTTATAATTAAAAAAACCCAAGAGGTCATATTATATAATATAATATAATATAATATAATATGATATTATATTATATTGTAATATTATACATGTATTAATATATATTATAATATAATACATATATTATATTATAATTTAATAATATAATATTAGATTATAATATAATATAATACAATATTATAATATTATATTATATTATATTATAATATAATTTAAATTGTATTATAGTATAATATTAAATATTAAATAAACAATTAGGGGCAGTTAAATATGGTCGGGTCCCGAACCTGGCCAATTTATTAAAACATTTGTAAATTAGAAAACATATATTCGTTCTTTGTGTTATAATTTAAAAAAACCTTGAGAGGTCATATTATATAATATAATATTATAATATAATATTATATTATATTATATTAAATAATATTATATATATATTATGGGTATGTGCAGGATCATCATGGAAAAAACAAGGCCTTAAGTGGCAAAAAAATCAAAAAAATCAGAGATAGGCAACTTGATGTAAAAATTTGAATAAGTTATCTATATTATTTCAAAAATATATAAGAATTAGAATTTGTAGAAAATTGAATGTAGTTTCTAAACTACTAGGTTTGTTTAAAAAAAAATCTATTTGGTGAAAATTTGAAATTTCAATGCAGTAGTACTTAAATTTCAAAGGAAAAATAAGAAGTAGGTGTTGACCACCCTAACCACAATAAAATGATAATATTTTTTTATAATATTTTAGATATAAGTAGATGACTCATGTCTCGATGTGATACATTTTTTTTTATAATTTTTTTCCAAGTAAATAATTAATTATGAATTTTTATTACAACTTTTAAAATATAAAACTCATATGTCCTACCACCTTAACTTGGTCAAAACTTTGAAATTCAATTTTTCCTTTTTAATCCGAGAAGTATCTAAGCATAGAATGTGACGATGTTTTGGATTTAAAAATGTGAAATTGTTTGAAAGCTATAGATATTTTTCAATCAATCTATGAATAAGGACTTTAGTCATAATTTGAATAAAAAATGATTAATAATTACTTATTAAATTCAAAGTAAAGCATAATTTATATTGGTGGAAAGCTGGGAATATCCTTTAAAAACCCTTTTTGTTTCATCAATTTTGGGTAAAAAAAAAGTTGTCAAGGTCACATACCCATCATCTTGCCACTTTTTGGCCCATCCTAATCCTGTGCATACCCTTATATTGTATATTATATATATTATATTATAATATATATTATAATATAATATAATATATATTATGTTAAATATGAAATATTTCAAATAAACCACATGCAGTTAAATATGGTCGGGTCTTGGACTCGACCATTTAATTAAAAAGTTTGTAAATCATAAAAAGGATATCCGTTCTTTGTGTTATAATTAAAAAAAATCCGAGAGCTCATATTATATAATATAATATAATGTAATATTATATTATAATATAATATATGTATTATTATATATTATAATAATATATATATTATATATTATAATATAATATAACATTATAATATTATATTATATTGATATTATACTAATATATATAATATATTATATATATTATATTATAAATAATATAATATATATTATATATAATAATATGTATTATATGAAAATTAATATATTATAATATAATATAGGCCTAGAATTTGATGGTCTATTTGATCATTTTTTGCATTTTGGACCGTATATTACAACCTAAAAATTTATTAGACCGTATCATTTGACTTGCTACATTTTTATATAACCGTAAATATGACACTTCAAATTATTATTAAACCGTAAAAAATTATTGTAGGCATATATATATATATAAAATAATGTTTATGATAAAAATATAAATTAGTTTATAATTGGAAATTGGAATAATTCTTTCTAATTTCACTTTATATTAATATATATGATTTATTATAAATATATTTATTAATTCAAAATCTATTGAGAATAGAATCTTTTCAAGATTAAATATAGTTCTTTCTAATTTTTTAAAGATTTTGACATTTTTACTAATAGTTATCATTGTTTTATATTAATATATATGATTTATAATATTTATTATAAAAATATATATTAATTCAAAATCTTTTCAAAATAGAATATAATTGATTTTTAACTTTTTGAATATTTTAACAAGATTTATTTTCTACATAATTTAGAAACTTCTTGTTACAATTAACAATAAATTTTAGATTTTAGATTTATTTCTAATTATCAATATTTTCTAATTTTACAGTTTTTTAATATATATATATATATATAGGATATTCTTATGAATAACAACATAGCACAATTTTTCATTGTATTTTCAAAGCATTTATTTTATAACATTGTTTTTTCAACAACATTTATTTTATAGCATTTTGCGTATAGTGACTCTTAGCTCTGATTTTTACAATAGAGCATTTGGTTTTATTTGTAAGCATGTTGAAATTTTGTTTTCCTTTTACAAATAATTTATGTTTTTAGATAGATGGATTTAAGATTAAAGTATAAAAAAAATTGAACAATAGTAGAGAATTTCATTGTATAGCATTGTTTTTTCAACAACATTTATTTTTCAGCTTTGATTTTTTTCAAACAGTACTTGTGTTTTATTGGTGAGCATGTTGAAATTTTAGATAATGAGTTGAATAAGGATTAAACTATTTTTAATTTTATATAGTTATTTCTGGATAGGTTTGAAATTGATATTTAAATATGATTTTAGATAGATCAATTTGCGGATTGAACTATTTTTAATTTTATATAATTATTTCTTGCTAGATTTGATTTGAAGTTGATATTTAAATGTGTTTTTATGATATTTACACATATGAAATCAATAAATTAATTTATAGTCAATACAATTTTACAAATTAGAGAATAAATATATGGAAAAAACAATCATATTGTGCAATATAATTATTCTTAATCTAATACTCTATGCATTGTCAAAATGTAAATTACATATATATAATTATTTAATTATCAATAAAATTTATTATATGCAATTGGATTTACTAATTGAGTGCATGCATAGTTTCTAAAATTTGTAAATTTTCTAACATAATTATTTTATAAAATAATATTTCATAGATTACTAATATATTGATTTTTTAGATACTTAAAATATTTTTTTTGACAGTTAAATTTTTTCATAAAATGTAAAATGACAGGTATTTAAATGAACAAATCGTCATAGAATTTTCATATGATAGGCAAGGGTGGCCGTCAAATTCTAGGCCTGATAATACATATTATATTATATATAATATTATATATTATATTAAATATTAGATATTTCATAAAAACCACGCGTAGTTAAATATGGTCAGGTCCCATACCTGATCGTTTAATTAAAAAGGTTGCAAATTAGGAAACAGATATTCGTTTCTTGTGTTATAAACAAATTTGAAAAAAATTCAAGAGCTATATTTTCACTGTGCGTGCATGTTGGTTTCAAAAGTGCGACTCGGATATCCATTTGGGAGAGGTCAAATTACAAAAAAACATCAAATTTGTAAGGTATGTTTATTTTTCAAATTTTATTCAATTTATATTCATTTTGCTTCTTTTTTTTTGAATTTTAGTCAAAAATAGGGTATATTTGATAGATTTTTTATTAGATTAAAACCATTGTTAATTTTAAATTTTTTTATCAATTAACAGGTTTAAATGGATCAAAATGAAAACCTTAACCCTGCACAAAATGAAAACCCTAATCTTGCAGAAAATGAATACCCTCCAAATCCTCCACCACAACCATTGTTTCTGAATGAAAATGTGCCAACAATACATGAGTCTATTCACATAAATTTAGATCAATTAAGAAAATTATGTCAAATCTATGAGACACTTGATGAACTATCATATATGAAAAACATTTTGGAAACAATCATTGTAAATGTTCAAACTTTGGCAACTCAACATAATAGATTTGCACAATGGCGAGAGGAACAAAGACAATTTTATGTTGATGGGTTATCGTATGATGAGGTGAAGACTCTTGATATTGAAAAAGCCCAATTAGCCTAGTTATTCATAGATCAAAGAACTGGACAACCTGTTAATGTGTGAAAACCAAAATTTTCAATTAAATGGTGCACCCATAGAGGCATATTAGATAATTTTTTGAGACATTCGTGGATGGTTTTTGAAACCACCCAACAACAATCTTGATGTCCCTCAATATTTTCCCCAAAAATTATATGCTGAGTTTGTGCTAGGGAATCATGTCAATTACTTTGACATGTGAGATTTCCAAGGTGTTGCTAGATGGATGCCATAGGATAGACCTAGGGCACGCTGAGCCACCCTAGTTCATCCTCCTCCACCTATTGTTGCTTTGACTCCACTATCTTACCTTGATATTGTTGTAGATACAAGGACTTACCATTTATGCATTACATTCGTTGAGTGATCATTTGGTGACGCAGGGCCATCATGTGCGCAACCATTTGATGGTGCATCCCATCACGGTGGTGTTGCACCTAATACATCCCATCAAGATGGCGGTGCACCTATAGCAGCAACTCCCACTAGTACACTATCCTCTTTGGAACATATTTTTGTGCCTCATTATTGCATGGCATGCAACAATTTATGTTTCGGTCCTCTTTGACGGTCCACTGAAGCTCCCATAGACACATCCGACTTTGAGGTTCATGATATGTCGGATGTAGGAGTTGGTAGAGCATGAAGTAGAGCATTTATAGGAGAGACATCGACTGTCAGGGATGATATGGGAAGACCAGTAAGTCTTAAAGCAATTTCATAGTGTGTTTTATGTAAATTCTTTCATATTTTATGAAGAATATTTATATTAATATATGTTTATGTGCTAGAATATTTAACAGTTGTTGATAGAGGAGCAGTTGTCAGAAGTGCAGCAGGCTACGTATACTGCCATTTCATTTACCTTAGACAATCAATACATGGTAAATAATTTAAATTGTTATTTTAGATGTTAATCTTTGAAATCTAATATGTTTAAATACATGTACTACATATATTGATAGTCTAATGTAATCATGTCTTTTTATGTAGCAACTTGGTTCTTATACAGCCTTGTTGAGCGAGTTTGACCCATTGGATGAAGTTGCACAATAAGTATATATTTTTTTATTGTTGACATTATAATTATAAGTGCATGTGCATTTACATTCTTCTCATTTTTTATATAAGAAACCATCTTAGCTGATCCATCCACTATGAGCCCATCTAGTGTCATAGCATCACAATAGGTATGTGTTTATTTTATATTGCAGATCATTTACATTTAGATAGGAGTAGATATGTGATTAGTAGATATGATTATTTGTCAACAATTATATGTTAATTTGTATCATTTTTTATTTTATCTGCTATAGTCCTTTGTTCGACTCAACATTATGCCAAGTGAGAGACCATTACTTTATATGAGGACTCTTGATCGTCCTAAGGGACAATCATATGTAGAACGTCTTGCATAAAAGAGAGCAAGATTTGAGGTAAACAAGAATTGCATTATTGATAGAATATAGTACATGTATACTAATTTTGATGTTAAATTTGTAATTTATAAATGATGGAATATAAGTTTCTATTTACTAGTCTATCTTGTCAACCATTTACATAAACTACTTTGTGGTTTGAAATGTTATTGTGCAAGAAACTTCAAAGCATCTAACTTCTTTGAGGAGGCTCAATTTTGATGGTCCAACATAGGATTAAGATATGGTATAGATTGACATGTACTTACCTAGGGTTTGCTAGATCTTGAGATGACATATATGCCACTTATTGTAAAACTTGTTCTGAGTAGGCATATGCCAAATTTGTATATGCACAAAAACAATTATTCTACAATTTGATATATAAGAATTGATATTTGATCTAATTTTTTCCTCATGTGCATGTATTTCTACTTTGAATTTTCAAAATGGAATGTATAATTATCTTAGAATTTTTTAAAGTTATTATTGATAATGTATGTTATAGATTAACGAAATAACATTTTAATAAAACTTATGAACTATAAATTTTGGTAATCCATCTATTTCTTTGAGGAGATTTTTCAAACAATGAATTTCCTTTTCTATTGTACCACATTTTTCATACATGTCTACCAATACATTTTTTTATAAAAAACTCATTTTGAGAATACCCATGATTTCAAGCTCTATTGAATGAATTTGCATTTGACATTATTTTATTTTTTAAACTTTTGCAATGAAGTGTAGCTGATTTTTATTTCAAAAGAAATTAAAATTAATGAAAAGTGGATACAACTTAATGAAATGTATTTCATGTTGTAGTGTTCATTTGAAAGTAATATAATCATCTAGATAAAAATCAATGTCACTTAATGTTCATTTAAGCATAATAACATGTAAAAGGTATAAAATCTTGAGTAAGAATCAATATCTTCACAAAATCATCTCAAACCCACTAAAAAAAAGGTTGTGAGAGACACCCATTACCCTTCTCTTTAACATATCTCAAAATCTAATGCGCTTGTTTTGGAACAACCCCACTAAAATTGAACTATTATGCCGAATAGGGCTCCAATTAACCCAAATTTGCAAAACAACTCCTCTTTAAAACTGCTGCCCCTCCAAGATTCCTTTGGACAGTATCTCACCAAGTTATAAACATCCAAATTCCACAACTATCATCCTTGTGAAGGTGATCTAAGTCACTTAATCATGTAACCCTCATTTTTCCTAAATTATAAGGGGGTTAATTGAAAGTATGCATTTCCACACTTATCTCATTCAAAAAACACATCAAACACGTTTATAGAAGTATGCATATGCTTAATACACCTTTAGACATTATTGCCCCAATATATTTCAATCACTAACACCCTTAAACCTCCCAATTTCACTCAAAAACCACACTTTTCGCATCTAGGGCATCATACCCAAACCTCGATTGACCTCCCCTGCTCTCCCAAACCCTTCTAACATCTAATTCCTACCTAATTGGGCCATGAACAAACAAATTATTCCAACAAGTTTGGATGAGTACATTTATGCAAGGGATGCTCCTATTTTGTACCCAAATATGTTGAATCACTCTGAGCTACATTGGAACGATGATTTCCCTTAAGAGTCTAAAGTGCTAAAATGCAACAATCTTTGAAGGGCTATTTTTCGGAAACTATGACACCTACAAACTTTTCGTCAGAGGCTATGGGATTGTGTTGGGACCCTCTACAATAATCTCTCTTAGTTTTTTCTATCTCTAAGGCATTTTCCTGTGGTGATGAGTTTTCAGTTGAGGAAAAATTTGTAAGATGCAAGCAATGTAAAGTTGCAAAGTGGTGCAACTTTCATTCTGCAACTCGTAGGACCAAACAAACTATTCTAACACATCCAGATGGGTAATTTTATGCTAGGGATGGCCCTCTTTTGCACCCAAATACATCAAATCACTCTGAGCTACATTGGATTAATGATTTCCCTTAAGAGTCCAAAGCCTTGCTAAAAAACAACAATCTTTGAATCTCTATTTCTCAGAAACCATGATGCCTACAGACTCTCTATCTGAGGCTATGGGATTGTACTAAGACCTAGAAGTGTAAGAATGAGACAAACAAATTAAGTATGCATCTACACTTCTAAATAAGACATTGTATCTAAGATTCAAGAGATTTAAACTATTTTAAACACAGGAACCTTCAAAAATTTGTCTTATTGCTCTCTAACTTTAAAGATTTCTCTAATCTACTTTTCTCTCAGATTTAAATAATCTAATAAATTGTTGAAATGACACTTAAAGAATTAGAATTAAGCTATTATGATTCCTAAATGCAACTAAGATGATTCTACAGTAAAAATGATAAGAAAGAAACTACTGTAAACAGCCATGATTGATGAACTAAAATGCTTGATTGCTTGAATGCCTGAAAAACCTGCAGAGTAAGATTGCACAAATTAGGATCCTTTTCCTCTAGTCAGAAACCTATATTTATAGATTTCATGGCACACATTTGTGAAGGGGCAACACAATAGAGGTTGAGATTCAATCTAGAGAATTGAATGGTATGAGATGAGAAGGTGGAGCTAATCATGGAGGATTGTTCCTCCCCATGAAAACACCAAGCAAGATGAGAGGAAATATTTGAGGCAAAAGATTGAGAAGATTTCCTGCAGGTTTGTCCCCGAGACTCTTCCCGTGAATGATAGTTGAATTAATTAGATTTAAGAAATCTAATTTTATTGTTGAGTGAATAGAGGGATATGATTTATGCATTTATTTAAATATTTTTGGTTTATTTAAATTCAGCAAAAGAGGAATAAATAATTTAATAAAACAAACTATAGAAGTTGTTTATTAAATTAAAATAAAAAGGAATATGATAATTAAATTAAAGATTCTAGGATATCTTTATTTAATTAAGAAGAAATGTGATGAGGTAATTAAATAACATAAATTATTGAAGCTGTGTATTTAATTTAAGATAGGATTAATAGATAAAGTATAGAAGAAATAATAATGATAATAATTAAATAAAATAAAGTATTTAATTTTGTTTATTTAATTAAGAGGGAAATAATATGATAAAATAGAAGAATTAATAATGAATTTAATATAAATAAATATTTCTATTTATTTACTAAGTAGACGAATTTAAGATTAATTAATCAAATAAGTCATATTTAATTAATTAGATTCTCCAGACCATTTTTAGGTGTCTACATTTTTCCCTCTTTGAAGTGATGTGTTTACACATTGCTTCAAAGAATTTTTTGCCTCAGTGCTATTATTGATGAAAAGTTTAAAATATGCCCCAGACTTGCCCCAGATGTTGAATTTTGAAATGATAGCGATATAAGCCCCCATGGGAGATAAATTGATGAATTTTGAATTTTTTTATGATTTTTCTGAATTTTTATGATGATTTGATGATTTGATAATGATTTGATGAAGAAACAATGATGAAACAATTTATCTCCCGATAAAGAAATACTGATTCCTCCAGTTGATTATGATGATGATTGATGATCTTGATAGCTTAGAAGATTATTGATCTCATGATAGGTGAGATTCAATGATTGATTGATGATTGACCTCATGATAGGAGAGGATCAATGATTGATTGATAATTGACCTCATGATAGGTGAGGATCCATGATAGATTGATGATTCGTTGACCTCATGATAGGCGAGGATCAATGATTGATTGATAATTGACCTCATGATAGGCGAGGATCAATGCTAGATGCTCACAAGATTTGATCAAAGTATCATTAGAACTGATTCATATTTGATTAGGCAATGTGGTTTGACTTCTTCGATTGATATGATATGCCCCAGTATAGGAGTGATTAATGTACTAAGACTTGATGATGCAAAATGATGAATAGGCTAGGAGATGGGATGAGGAAGAGATAATGGAAGGAGAAGATGAAAAGTAAGAACAAATGAATTCAAGGATAAACATGATGTTTCCCTAGTCAAGTTGCAAGCCAAGATTGATTGATGATGATGATGATGATAAGAGTGTTGTTGATGAGGGAAGGATACATCCCAAAACAACACAAAAGGATAGGGAAGGATACATCCCGATGATGATGATAATGATTAGATAAAGGCCTGTAACAAGTTTGGGAACAAAACCAAGGATGCAATTAAATGATTTGTGCTAGACTTAAAAGATTAAGATTAGATGGAATTTGAGATGATTGAAATGAAAGAAAATGATTCAGAAAGAGGTGATTAGGAAAACAATTATATATTATCCTAAGAATTATTGAAGAGATAGTGATATGATGAGGAGAGGGCATACATGTATCTTTTGAGATTGAAATTGGTAGCTTTGAAACAATCTATAAATGCATATGCAAGACTAATATGGATGCAATCTATTTTATCATGCAAATCTATTTTACCATGCAAATCTAAGTGTCATTTCAACAATCTTTTGATTTTGCTTTGTATCATCACTAAGCTTTTAAAAATGTTGAAATTAAATACAAGCATCAATGATATGAGATAGACCAATGATGACCTGAGTATTTCTTTCATGATTTTTGATATTGCAAGGGAATACAAGCATCGAAGTATAATTAAACCAAGATAACCTAAGCATTTCTTACGTAAACAGATAAGAATTAATCATTTTCTTAAGCGAATTAGAATGCCATCCATAATACTTGGTAGAGTACTTCCCGCGACAATTCACAAAATAATAATGACTAACTCACAAACAAAAAACAAAGAAAAGGTATCATTCTCCTTCCTTGCTTCTCTAGTTTAATACATCATCGAGTAGCTCCAAAGAAATGATAAGAAAATGATAAAATGAAAAGTACAACAAATCAAATTCTACTTAATGTATTTTCAAATCATTATTCAGATTAGATCATCGATGTTGAAATGTGTGTGTTGATGTTTGCATGATAGTCTCAGATGTTTGAACAAAGAACTAACCTAAAGACCTATCCTAGGGGCCTCGGGGACTGATCAAAGATTAGTCTTGCCTACGTTATATACGTAGAGACCACGTAGTTCGACTGATACTGACTTTATTTTTATGTTTTTCGATTTTTGAATGTTTTGTTTTGATTTTCGTGGATTGTCTGATGTTTTTGGATTTTGAAAATTTTTTTGATGTTTTTGGATTTTGACAAATTTTCTAATGTTTTTGGATTTTGACAAATTTTCTGATGTTTTTCAAGGATTTTGACAAATTTTCTGATGTTTTTGGACTTTGACAAATTTTCTGATGTTTTTTTTTGAAATTTTTGGATTTTGACAAATTTTTTGATGTTTTTGGATTTCGACAAATTTTTTGATGTTTTTGGATTTTGACAAATTTTCTAATGTTTTTGGTTGTTTTCAAGTATCGCCACTTGGTGTTGTCATGTTTGATTGTTTCCCCATTTAAGCTGAAAGTCCATTGTACCAAATAACTCTAGGACGTTGCCCCCAAGCTAGGGTAAGACATGATATCCTAGCTATGATATGGATAGTGATACTAATCATCTCAAATGATAGATGGAAATGATATGAAAGGAAACAGTTGTAACAAAACTGTACCCAATAGATAGAAGAGCTGGTTGAAAATCACAAGTAGCGCCTATTTACCAGGTTTTCACCACTTGTTTTTATTGTGTCCTCCTTTTTGTGTATTTTTATTTTTATTTTTCCTTTTTTTGTCATCATGACGCCTGTTTGCCAGGTTTTCATCAAGACAACCTTACCGACCGTGCACTAGGTATCCTCAAGTATAGAATCGCCTGAGATGGATGCTATTCATGGGATCCTCCAACATATCTCCTAGTGTAGACAGCCGATATGCTCTTGATCCATAGACTGATATAATGACATAAGGCCCTATCCAGTTAGGTTCAAACTTTCCCTTCTTTTCTCTATCTGCTTGATTTCTAGGGTTTTCTCGTAGGACCAAGCCTCCAATTTGGAAGACTCTAGGCTTAACTCTATGATTATAGTTCCTAGACATTCTTTGTTGATAGGCTGTCAAATGATTGACCGCTTGTTGTCGACGTTCATCAAGTAGCTCTAATTCTTGAAGTCTAGAGATCTTGTAATCCTCATCTGAAATGAGTCCCTTTAGTGAAACTCGAAGGGATGGAATTTCTACCTCTATAGGTAATATTGCCTCTGATCCATAAACAAGAGCATATGGTGTAGCTCCTGTTGGTGTTCTGATTCTAGTCCTGTAAGCCCAAAGAGCAGGGTTAAGTTGAACGTGCCAATCATGCCCTACCTCATTTACAGTCTTCTTGAGAATCTTTAGGATTGTTTTGTTTGAAGCTTCTGCCTGTCCATTACCTTGAGGGTAATAAGGGGTTGAAAAGCGATGTTGGATGTGGAACTTTTCACACAGCTCTTGGACATCTTGGTTCTTGAAAGGGCTACCATTATCTGTGATGATCGACTGGGGTATCCCATATCTACAAATGAGATAATTAAGTATGAAGGATGATATCTGCTTCCCCATGATTTGGTTAAGGGAACTGCCTCCACCCATTTTGTAAAATATTCTGTTGTGGTGATAATGAACTTATGTCCATTAGATGAAGATGGGTTAATTTTCCCTACCAAGTCCAATCCCCATTGATAGAAAGGCCATGTAGTTGTGAATGGATGGAGCTCCTGTGCTGGTGCATGTATAAGATTGCCATGAATCTGACATTTTTGACATCTCTTAACAAACTTATAAGATTCTTGCTCCATGTGCAGCTAGTAATACCCCAAACGAAGGAGTTTCTTGGCTAAAGATAATCCACTTGAATGTGTGCCACAAATTCCTTCATGGACCTCATGTAAAGCAGAAGCAGATTCGTTATGTTCTAAACAACGCAAAAGAGTACCATCTAGGCCTTGACAGTAAAGAGTGTTAGCAATAATGGTATGTTTGGTGGATTGGCATATGAAGTTGTGCTTTTGGTTGTGAGAAAGATCTGGTGGTAAGATATTATCTTTTAGGTAAGTATAAATGTCTCCATAAATGGAAGATTGGGCACTATCCAAAAGGCTTATGGTTTGGGATTTGGGGTTTGTGTATGCAGGATTTGACACTTGTTCCACAATAAATCAATAAAAATCTTGTGTTTTAGGCATTTGTAGAAGAGATGCTATTGGGGCCATGGCATTTGTTGCTTTATTCTCTGATCTTGGTATCTACTCAAATTTGATATCTATGAAGTATTTCCTTAGATCATCTACCAATCTCTTGTATAAAATCAGTGTGTCATCCTTAGTTTGGTAATCATTTTTGACTTGATAGATGATTAACTGAGAGTCTCCATACACCTATAGTTTTGTGATTCTCCAATCAATAGCCACTTTAATTCCAAGGATTAAAGCTTCATATTCTACCACATTGTTAGTGCAACAGAAGGTAAGCCTGTAAGATCGTGGAATTGTGTCCCAAGAGGTGTGACAAATAAAATTCCTACCCCTGATCCATGTTGTGTGTAGGATCCATCAAAGTAGTGTTGCCATGGTTGTGTTGTAACATTGAGGATATCCACATCAGGAAATTCCATGGTCATAGGATGACTGTCTGACAATGGAGCTTCTGCTAATTGGTCAGCAATGACTTGTCCTTTGATAGCTTGCCTTTCAACATACTGAATGTCAAACTCACTGAGGAGCATGACCCACTTTGCCAACCTTCCTGTTAAAGCTGCTTTGCTCAGTAAATACTTGAGGGGATCAATTTTTGCAACGAGCTTGATAGTGTGAGTGAGCATATAGTGTCGCAATTTTTGTGTTGCAAATACTACTGCTAAGCATGATTTTTCAATGAAGGTGTAGTTTACTTCATGTCCATTGAGTGTCCTGCTGATATAGTATATTGCCTGTTCCTTTCCTTCTCTATCCTCTTGTGCTAGCAAGGCTCCTAAAGAAATATCTATTGTTGCGATATATAGCAACAATGGCTTGTCTTTACTGGGTGGCACCAAGATTGGTGGTGTCATTAAATAATGCTTGATTTGATTGAAAGTATTCTCACACTGTTCATCCCATTTAAAAGACACATTTTTATGTAAAAGATGGTTGAATGGATGACACCGATCTGCTAGTTGAGAGATGAATCTTCTGATGGATTGTAGTCGGCCTTGTAGAGATCTTAATGTGCTGATATTCTTAGGAGGTGGCATTTCCACAATGGCTTTAACTTTTGCTGGATCTACTTCAATTCCTTTTGTAGAAACTATGTATCCAAGGATTTTTGCTGATGTTACTCCAAAGGCACATTTCTTGGGATTTAATCTGACTCTAAATTTCTCCAACCTGTCAAATATTTTGGCAAGTATCTCTAGATGTCCTTCTCTAGTGTGAGATTTGGCTAAGATGTTGTCCACATAGTCCTCCATGAAGGTGTGCATCATGTCATGGAAGATTGTTGTCATAGCTCCCTGGTATGTAGCTCCTGCATTCTTTAACCCAAAAGGCATCACGTTCCAGCAAAAAGTGCCCCATGGACATGTAAATGTTGTCTTTTCTTGGTCTTCAGGAGCTATTTTGATTTGATTGTATCCTGAAAATCCATCCATGAGTGATAGCATTTGATGGCTAGCTGTTAAATCTACAATCATGTCTATGTTTGGCAAAGGAAAATCATCCTTTGGACATGCTCTATTTAAATCCCGACAGTCTGTACATATTCTGATGGTGTGATCTAGTTTTGAAATAGGTACAATGTTGGATATCCATTCAGCATAATCAATAGATATGATAAATCCAGCATCTAGTAGTTTCTTCAAATCATTTTTTACCAATAATGCAACATGTGGATGCATCTTTCTTAGTTTTTGTTTTACTAGTTTAGTGCCAGCTGGTAAAGATAAGTGATGCATAATAAGATCTGTGTCTAAGCCTGGCATGTCAGAGTATGACCAAGCAAAATTGATGCATCGTTCTTTAAAGAATTTGATAAAATCTGGCTTTTTTGTATCTGTCATGGATGCTGCTAGGTGTAGTATTCTTACTTTCTCTGCTGTGCCAATATCAATATACTGTGTGGGTTCTACCAACACTGATGATCTTTCATGGAAATGTTGCGGGAGGATGTCAAGCCTTCCATCCTTTGGTGCCTCAATGAAGTTTTCACCATTGGATGCATTCTTTGTTTTTACTATTTTAGGATAAAATACTGCCATAGAATGATTTTCACCATTAGATTCATTTTTTATTTCCATATTTTTTCAACTGAAAGGCTTGGCACCCTCTTGCCTAAAAGCATCATTAAAAGAAGCATTGGTAGAACAAGTATCAGATTCTTCACAGCAAAGGTAGTTAATAATAGTGGAGTCATTTTCAAAAATAAGGAGATTGATGGGGTGTTGGGGTTCCCACTCGATAAGCTCGGGATGCAGTAAAGGCAATGAATCATTAGATGGGTTGAGGTCAGCGATTGTGAAAGCTCAGACGGAAATGTCATCCCAGTTGTTAGTGGTTATGTCGAGGCCTACGAAGGTATTTTCTTCTACATCATTTATCACACTCGATGTCTGTTCATCTTAATTTGAGTCATCGAAATTTTGTGTTTCAAAGACAATAGGATTAAAACTCGAGCTTTGACCCTCCTCACGTTTGGGGGTATACTTTTTGATAACATCAATCTAAATATCTTCATAGGAAACATCTGATAAGTTGTCCCACTCATATTCATTTGAATTCGTTTTGAAGTTATCTCTCATTTGAAGAATGTGCTCCACAATTTTATTGGTGAGTTCTGCTCTTGCTTCTTCTATGTATCCTAGTCCAATTCTGCCATTTTGTTGAATTGTGAGAACTTGGATTGGTTTCGTTACACTTTGTTCCCCTCATTCAAGAGTTCCTTGTTCTGTTGTATATCCTAGTACAGTTTTATCCTTATGTTGGAGCGTGAGTGGCTGGATTGGTTCTGTTATGCCTTGTTTCCTTAACCCAAGAGGTCCCTGTCCTGAATATCCCATCTTCTCCAGAATAGTTTTTCCCTTTCCATATTGATTTGTCTCTATGATATTACTCATGGAAATGGAAGCTTCCTCATCCCTATAAAGCCAATTTAGTATGGCCTTATCTTCTGACTCTTCATCTAAGTTTTTGGCTTTTACAAATCTGCCATCTAATGCCATTGTAGATTGTGCTGATTTTTGGGTGGTTGTAGATGGCTATCCATATGTTTGTAAGGAGGGTAACATCTGTGATAGATGGAAAGAGTGTCCAACACCATATTCACTTATGCCTTTGTCACTTATCTATACTTTGTTGGTGAATTGGTGTGAGAGTGGAGCTAATTGTTCTTCAACATTTGAAGGGTTAAATTGTGCCACCTTGATCTCTTGTGATTTTTGTTGTTTTGGAAGCCACTTTGATATGAATCTTTGTTGTTTCTCACCATTAGATGAATCTGATGTGCTAACTTCTCTATTGTGAGGTATTAATGTATACTGAGATGTTTTCAATGTATGACAAGCTTGGGTGTCATTATAGTCTACTGTGATTGTTACCTTCTGTCCATTAATGGGAAATTTCAGGCATTGATGATAGGTGGAAGGTACTGCTTGCATATCATGAATCCAAGGACGTCCCAATAGTATGTTGTATGTCAGTTCCCTATCTAAGACTTGACAAACCACATTTTGGACAATAGGTCCCACTTGAATGGGTAATATGATCAATCCTTTAGAGGATCTTTCTTCCTCATCATATGCTTTGATTGTGATTTTTCTTCTTGTATCAATGACTTCATCTGAGTATCCTAGTGCACGAATCAACTTTAAGGTACAAATATTTAAACTAGCCCCTCCATCTATCAGGACACACTTTACATGATGTTTATGGATGAGGACTTCAATGTGAAGGGTGGAATTATGTGGATGGGTGAGTGATACATCATCATGTTCAGAAAATGAAAGGAAATGAGGTGTAGATAGATGTCCCACCATAGCTTGAAATTGACATACATCCAAATTGTTAGGTACTGTGGTTGATACAAGAGCTTGCTCAAGAACCTCTTTGTGTGATGGGGAGATCTTTAAAAGTTCCAAGATAGATATTTGCGACGGTATTTTCTGTAATTGATCGATGATATTATATTGATTGGAGGGAAGATCCACAGATTGGGATGATAATGATGCTCCTTTTAATATAACTTTGGATTGTGCCCTTGTTGTGGCATTAACCGGTTGGTGCTCTTGTTTCCCTTTGAGTGTGATTACATTAATTTGGTTTTCAGATTTTTCCATATGTTGTACCAAATTAGTAGGTGTAATGTCATTGTTTCGATTGATTTGATTGCATAACTCCTCATCCTCCTTGGCAGCAGAAAGACAAAGGATCATTGTGTCATAAACATAACCAACATTCTTACCTTTGCTGTTTATAGAAGAGGATTCTCCCTTTTGATAATTGGGTAGAGGATTTTTGAATGTTGTATGATCTTTGTTTGTTTGGTGCCCTTCTACAAATACTTGCTTTTGATCTATAAAGTCTTGTACTGCATGTTTTAACTGCCAACAATTTTCAGTCATGTGGCCTTTATTTTGATGGTAGTGACAGTAATGTGAGTTATTCCACCATGATGGTTTGACTTGAGGGTCCGAATTTCTAGCCTCTTGTACTTGAATAAGTTTTTCATCTAAAATTTCTTTGAGGACTGATTCCAATGATTGCCCTAATGGTGTGAATTTTTGTTTATTGGATGGTCGTTGGAATGATTGGGTTTTTGTTTCTCCATTGTTTTGATTATTTCCTTGATCACTACTTTGTTTGACATTAAGACCATTGTTTTTTTTGTTTGTAGTTGTTGGTGTCAAGGTGAATACTGGTTTGGATATGTGTGTATCGATTCTGGTATCGGCATTTTTATTCTTTTGCCAAAATCTTGGCTTTTCATTGTTGTTGTTAGAGGAATTGTTATTGTTTGAACCTTCAATGAAGTGTTTGATTGTTCCTCTCTTGATTAGAGCCTCTTCGATTTTGAGTCCCTTTTCGATAACTTGCTCAAATGTAGATGGACATTGCAAGTCCAATCTATAATTCATTTCATCCACTAGGTTATCAATGAACATCTCTATCTTCTCCTCTTCAGGAATAGATCTAGGGTATTTAGCAAATAGCCTTCTCCATCGTTGGAGAAAGGAAAGAAACTTTTCACCCTTTGCTTGTTTGGTGTTGTAGAGTTCTTTTAAGGTCACCCCATGTTGGATGTTGAATGAGAAGTGCGTTATGAACCTATTGATCAGTTCTTCAAAAGATTGGATCCCGGGTTCCATTTTAGAGAACCACTCCATGCAAGTGTTTCCTAAGCTTCTTGGAAATAATCATAGTAAGTAAGAGTCCTCGTGTGCGAACTCTATGCTCATGGCTCTAAATTCCGTACGTGATCAAATGGATCGGTTCTTCCATTGTATTTGTTGTACGTCGGGTATTCACAATACCGTGGAAATGGTATCATGTTAATGCTTTGGTCAAATGGATAAGGGAAAATGTCTTGTAAGGAATATCTTTTTGTTGGCCCTTGTTGGATATTTTGGAACTGCAATTGTAATTGTTGGATTTGTCTTGTCAAAGCATCTATTTGATTTGGATTTTCCATACTAGTTGTCTGAGGTGTGGTCATTTCCTTGAGTTGGTTGACATCAAAGTATTTAGGAAGCTTAGCACCTTTGTTAGCTAATAATAAAAGATAATTTTCCATATCTTGCTCTAACATCTTTTCCATAAATTTATGGAAATGAGGGTCTTGTTGAACTTTCTCGATTTCTTCTGCAGTTATTTCTTTCTCTTGTGAATTAGTGAGAGGATCAATGTTGCTGTATCATCCCCAAGGGTTTTCTTCAGCCATGGCTACTATTCTTTCATTTTCTTCTTGTTGTTGTCTTTGATATGCTGATCATGGGAAAATAGGCATACAAACATTAAAGTTTTACTCTAGACTTTGATCTTGGATTTTTGATTTGATAAGTGTCAAAGTTTTTGATTTAAAATTTGATTTAGTTGTGTCTAGTTTCATGATGGAAGGATGATAAAATCCTTGATAGAGAAATTTTGACACAAA
Source organism: Sequoia sempervirens (assembly GCA_007258455.2). Taxonomy (NCBI): domain Eukaryota; kingdom Viridiplantae; phylum Streptophyta; class Pinopsida; order Cupressales; family Cupressaceae; genus Sequoia; species Sequoia sempervirens. The sequence goes on from VDFB02000017.1 coordinate 531,423,073, forward strand.
AATCTCAAATTTAGTGATGATTGATAAGGACACTTTGCAAGATGTTTCAAGACCTAGGCGTAATAGTAAAGTTTTCTCTTTTTTGTATGATTCAAGTGTTATGGACTATGGAAAAAAATGTTTGGATCGATAAAACCTTGTTTTTCAATGTGGGAAAACTGATGAACTATCTTACTAACTCTCTATTTTTTTCTGACCTTCAGGAGTGCTAAAACAGAGCCACGACGCGCTAAAACAAAGCCACAATGTGCTAAAACAGAGCCACAACATGCTAAATCAGAACCACAATGTGCTAAAATAGAGCCATGACCGCTAAAATAGAGACATGATGCGCTAAAATAGAGCCACAACGCACTAAAATAGATCCACGACGCTCTAAAACAGAGCCGCTACGCGCTAAAACAGAGCCACGACGTGCTAAAACAGATTCGTGATGCACTAAAATAGAGTCGTGACATGCTAAGATAGATCCACTACACACTAAAACAAATCCACTATGCGCTAAAATAGATCCACTACACGCTAAAACAGAGCGACAACGCACTAAAACAGAGTTTTGACGTGCTATAGAATGTTTTTTTGGGGTGCCACAGGAAAAATATCTTACTCTATGAAATTCACTTGGTCTTGTATCATATTGTATGGCAGGTTGTGGGATGTATTCTGGACGAATTTGTTGATTGTGATTGTGGTGTTGTCTAAGAACCTTTCTTTGATAAAATGCTTGTGAATCTAAGGGAGCTACAGCATAGTCGTCTGTATAACCCCTAGAGAAATCGTGATATCTATGAATAAAGGTCCTATGTTGGAGTAGAACTTTTATGCTTTGATGTAAAAATCATTGCTTTCTCAAGAGTTGCTTGTATGTAAGTGTTTTCTTTAGATTTCTGATTCATTTTATAAGAGACTTCTTGAAAAATTTGGTGGATACCCAATTTCAAATCATGAGAATTTCACAAGTGTTTGATTTGAAGATTTTTGTGATGATCTTATCTGAATTTAATGAAGGAAAACACAGCAAGCAAGAATAGAATAGTTGATTCAAAATGCTAGAATCTAAACAGATAGTGTATGTTTTAAGAACCAAACATGATTCTTCTTGATTTTCACTAGTTTGATAACAAGATAAGACAGTTCAAACAGACTCACTCCTAGAGACAAAAGATCATCATTATATACTCGAACGGCCCACAACTTGGAATTACGTCGACTCACACAGCCATGTCAGCCCCTAGAGGGCACCCGTGTTTTTGTCTTTTCCAGGTGCATACTCAGAGTGACAGAAGTGGATACCAGATCCCCTGAGCAAACAGTCCTTGGCAATTATATGGTGAGTGCTTGAGGGTAGATTCTTCCCCGCCCCTCCACCGCCGAGTATTACAATGTTTGGGAACTGACAAGCATGCTTCTATTTCTAGGTTCTTAGATAGGGTTTCCGTTCAGAGCGGCAAATGGATAAACTCCCTCGAGAGACCTCCCAATCTTTAGAACAAAGATTTTGGGGATGGTTATCCTGCACACTTCTGTTGAAAGAGGGTTTCCCCAAATTCACATAAATTTTAAAGTGGGTTGGAATGCCATGGATTTTGGCTATCCCCACTCAGGTCATTCCCGTAGGGTGAGTACTTTTTCCCACTACAGCAGGCCTGTCTAAAGGTTTTAATGAAAGCTTGAAAATGTGCAAAGTAAAAGTGAGTCTGGTATTCTAATGCACCTAATCAAGGGGAGAGCATAAACCTATCACCCAATCACAGCAAAGAAGTTTGTTCACTTTTTTTAAAACCCAAAAGACAAATTAGTTAATCTATATGGAGATATTGCTCCATAAAAAGCATGATGTTCAATTTTAATCCCACAAGAAATGATGAAGTTTCTATCCTAGGATTTATCAATTTTTATCCATTTTCTGTCCTAGGATTGATAAATTTTTAACCCATTTTCTGTCCTAGGATTGATAAATTTTAACCAAAAAGAGACTAAAGAACAAAATCTGGCCACGGATGCGTCGGATCCAGATAAAAGATATTTAAAGAACAAAGAGTTGAGGCGCTAAAACAGTGGATGATGCACTAAAACAGTTGTGCGGCACGCTAAAACATTTGAGTGGCGTGCTAAAACAGATGAGCGACGCGCTATAGAATCCCACCAGTGTGCTATAAGAAACCACGGTTCCGCTAAAACAAACATGCCGATACCTGTAAGACACTTTTCACAAAAAAATTGCAGAATATGGGGTTAGGCCCCACGGTGGGCGCCAAAATGGAAGTGTAAGAATGAGATAAACAAATTAAGTATGCGTCTACACTTCTAAATAAGACATTGTATCTAAGATTCAAGAGATTTAAACTATTTTAAACACACGAACCTTCAGAAATCTGTTCTATTGCTCTCTAACTTTAAAGATTTCTCTAATCTACTTTGCTCTCAGATTTAAATAAGCTAATAGATTGTTGAAATGACACTTAAAGAATGAGAATTAAGCTATTATGATTCTTAAATGCAACTAAGATGATTCTACAGTAAAACTTATAAGAAAGAAACTACTGTAAACAACCATGATTGATGAACTAAAATGCTTGATTGCTTGATGATTGCTTCTATTTGTTTGAATGCCTGGAAAACCTGCAGAGTAAGATTGCACAAATTAGGATCCTTTTCTTGTACTCAAACACCTATATTTATAAATTTCACGACACACATTTGTGAAGGGGCAACACAACAGAGGTTGAGATTCAATCTGGAGAATTGAATGGTATGAGATGAGAAGGTGGAGCTGATCATGGAGGATTGTTCCTCCCCATGAAAACACCAAGCAAGATGAGAGGAAAGATTTGAGGCAAAAGATTGAGAAGATTTCCTGCAGGTTTTTCCCGAAGACTCTTCCCGTGAATGACAGTTGAATTAATTAGATTTAAAAAATCTAATTTTATTGGTGAGTGAATAGAGGGATATGATTTATGCATTTATTTAAATATTTTTGTTTTATTTAAATTCAGCAAAAGAGGAATAAATAATTTAATAAAACAAACTATAGAAGTTGTTTATTAAATTAAAATAAAAAAGGAATATGATAATTAAATTAAAGATTCTAGGATATCTTTATTTAATTAAGAAGAAATGTGATGAGGTAATTAAATAACACAAATTATTGAAGCTGTGTATTTAATTTAAGATAGAATTAATAGATAAAGTATAGAAGAAATAATAATGATAATAATTAAATAAAACAAATCATTTAATTTTGTTTATTTAATTAAGAGGGGGTATGTGCAGGATCATTATGGAAAAAATAGGCCCTTAAGTGGCAAAAAATTCAAAAAAATCAGTGTTAGGCAATTTGACGTAAAAATTTGAATAAGTTATCTATATTATTTCAAAAATATATAATAATAGAATTTGTAGAAAATTGAATGTAGTTTCTAAACTACTAGGTTTATTTAAGATAAATAAAATCTATTTTTAAAAATTTGAAATTTCAATGCTTGATGGTACTTAAATTTCAGTGGAAAAATAAGAAGTAGGTGTATGTTTGACCACCCTAACCATAATAAAATGATAATATTTTTATAATATTTTATATATAAAGTATAGGACTCATGTCCAGATGTGATGCATATTTTTTTTGTAATTTTTTCCAAGTAAATAATTAATTATGAATTTTTATTACAACTTTTAAAAAATATAAAAACTCATATGTCCTACCACCTTAACTTGGTCAAACTTCATGAAATTTATTTTTTATTTTTTTAATCCTATAGTATGTGAAGCATAGAATGTGAGGCATGTTTCAAATTCAAAAAATGTGATACCGTTTGAAATTTATAGATATTTTTCAATCAGCCTATCGATCAGGACTTTAGTCGTAATTCTAATAGAAAATGAATAATAATAATAATTTATTAAATTCAAATTAAAGCATAATTTATATTGGTGGAAATATGAGAATCTTCTCTAAAAATCCTTTTCGTTTTATCAATTTTGGTTAAGAAAAAAGTCATCAGCCACATACCCTACAAATACCCATAATATTGCCACTTTTTGGCCTGTCATGATCCTGCACATACCCAAGGAAATAATATGATAAAATAGAAGAATTAATAATGAACTTAATATAAAAAAATATTTATATTTATTTACTAAGTAGATGAATTTAAGATTAATTAATCAAATAAGTCGTATTTAATTAATTAGATTCTCCAGACCATTTTTAGGTGTCTAAAAGACCCTCTACAATAATCTCTCTCAGTTTTTGCTATCTCAAAGGCATTTTCCTGTGGTGACAAGTTTTCAGTTGAGGAAAAAGTTGTTAGATGCAAGCAGTGTAAAGTTGAAAAGTGGTGCAACTTTCATTCTACAACTTATAGGACCAAACAGACTGTTCCAACATGCCTAGATGGGTATGTTTATGCTAGGGATGGTCATCTTTTGCACCCAAATATGCTGGATCACTCCAAGCTACATTGGCTTGACGATTTCCCTTAAGAGTCCAAAGTGTTGAAAGACAACAATCTTTGAAGGGATATTTCTTAGAAATCGTGATGCCTATAGGCTCTCTGTTTGAGGCTATGGGATCATGTTAAGACCCTCTATGTAACACCCCGTCATGCAAACCCCAAAGGAAAACTAAGTACACAATAATTTTTTTAAACATAAAGTAAAAGTACTATGTTATCAATTGCAACTAACATAATTACAAATACATACTAAACTCCTAAGTCCCTTGGGGTATACGAAGAGACATTACGTTAACTACCCATTAACAAACTTAACTAGTCTAACATTCATTTCCACTGATATGAATTCTCATCTAAAAGTGATAAACGATATGCATAAAAATAAGAATGAACCACATAGATGCTATAAAAGACTACATAGCCAATAAAACTTGGGAACAATGCGAACTAATTTACTCAACATATCAACATCAAATATAATTACATCTGTGAATAATGTTTGAATTACAAAGTGTGATATTACAATACATCATGTTACAAACTAAATACCAATATACAATTATCCAATACACAAAATACATTATCCCAACACATGGGCAAGTTACATTATAATTTATAAGATAGGACAAGTGTACAAATATATACATCAAAATGAACATAAATTTGGTACAATTTGTCTTCACAATCTTTGCACTGAAGGTAAAACTGCCAAATGGGAAACCCAACGGGGTGCGAAGCACATTCTACCTGACCACCCCCATGCTAGGAGTAGTTAAGAAAGGATTCTTGACCAAGATGTCAAAAGTAACACATATGACTCAACACCAAACATGGAAAGAGAAATCACACATATAGGAAATGTGACAACAAAAGTCTACTAACAAAACATGACAACAAATGACTCCAAGTCAAAATAATAAACCACTTCCAGAGGATTTCAATTAAAAACAACTAAGGGGAAGGCTAGAGGAGAGTGTCATTGCATGGCCTTCATGGATTATCCTGACATCCTATCATAAGGTGCCACCTCCATCTATGGTTATCCTGACTGCCTATCTCAAGGTGCCGCCCCATAGGGTGACTCATGCAGAATCGTGCATTTCTCGTAGAGATGAAATCACGAGAATGCCAACCATGACCTTCTCGGCTACCTTTAGTCTTTGTAAGCCCTAACAGGTGAGCGAGGAATCTATAATTATCTTTTAGTGCTTAACTACCCATCCCCTAATTAATTAGTTAGGTTTTCACTTTTTACATTAACTCTAGTGTGGGTTATCCTGACAGCCCCTTTGTGCACCGGTGCCCACATAGAGCCACTATCTCTAGAACCCCTAACATACAACAAGATCAAAAAATTATACTCTCAAGTTCCCTAAACATAGAATAAATAGTCGTGAGGTAAAACCACCTCGCTATAATCCTTTGACTCAATAACATACACTAAATAATGCAACTCAAGGTATACACAAGGTTTCAACCATAAAGAAAATGGAATCAAGACTCAAATATAGAAGCCACAAAACTTAAACACCTAATTCTAAAACCTTTGGAAGTTTTAACAATAACCCTGTCTCCTATATTAGGTTGACTAACATAAGGGACCCACATGTTGACAACCCAACTTGAGTAATTCAAACAAAAAGAACTCAAGAAATTAAATTAACTAATTATCCCTTAACAATAAATAGATTAATAATGCAAATACACAAATCAGATTTAAATCATCACCCTACAAAACCAAATTACCAATTTTCTCAATTTGTTACACTAATTGAAAAGATACCAATGAATCTAATAAATCATTTACTTCTAATATTTTTAATAAAATAAATATACATTTGTTATGAATAACTTCACAATATTATTCCATAATTTAACATGTATACATATACATATATTTTAACAAGTTACATTATTCTTTTCAATATAATTAATCTAAATAAATAATTAAATATACATATTTATAAACATACATATATTTATTTAATATTTATATATTCATATACATATATATAAATGTATATATGTATATACACACACATATATATATATAAATATATATACATACATACATATATATATATATATTATTAACCTAAAATTGTAAATCCGAACTCAAAATATAAATAGCATTTGTTTTTTTTAATTTAAAACAAATAGTATATATGCCCCCTCCACTTGGAGGCTGCATACCTCCCCATAGGGGAGGATGCAGCCCCCAAGGGTTGCGTACAGTAGTCCACAGACTGTTGTGCGCAGCTCTGTGGGCCGCACAGGGGGTACGGCTGTGGTCGTTCCCCCTTCCCTTCATTTAATTTTTTTTAATTTTTTTTTTTATAAAAACCAAACATCATATATATATAATTTTTGACAAATTCTGAGGTACGAAATTTCATCAGTCTTATTTATATATATATATATATATATATTATATTTTAGAGATTTAGTTCATTAATTACGTACAGATGGAATACAATTCAATTCTACAAGTATGCAGATAATCACATAATACAGTTTATGATCAATATATATACCTGTATATATATATAAATTTTAAATTTCACAGCTAGAAGAATATAGAGGAGCAACAATTCTACCAAAAAAAATTCAATTAGAAATTTAATTTTACTTTCAGAGAGATGGGATAAAGAGGAAATGAAACACCATATCTATTCACAGGCAATAAGAAATTTGCACAGTAGCTCTTCTAGTTTTCCTGTGTTTTTCCCAATTTTCCTTGCACAAAGATTTTCTAAATTCCTTTGTTTGAAACAAAGGAGTTTTATTTACAAATTCACTCAAAGGTTTTTTTTCTTTTTTTTTCTATTGTTTCCTCAGTGCTTCTAATTCAAGAATTTCATTTAACTAGATTCTCTAATTTGTTGTGTAATTTTTTTTCTACAGAGGCAACACAATTTTAACGGCAACAACCGAGAACAATATTCTCCACAAAAAAAAAAACTTCTAAATTCAACAAAGGTACAGACAAGCCTTTTACAAACAATCTTTCTAAAGCAGGAAAGAATTCAAAACCACATAAAAACAAAGGGAACCTTTTTCCTGTAGGCTGTAGAAGCAAGTGTTGTGTCAATCCTTGCCACGAGAGCCTCCAGTTATTACCCTCTTCCCAAAGCTTCTCCTCCAGCTGAAATGCAACTCCAGAAGCTCTCTTGCAACCTTTTCCAAATTCTCACACAAGTATTCAATAGAAAACCCAAAATTCATTCACACAGAGCTTTCCCCACTGTTCTTAGCCAAAATTTTCCGTGAAGAACTTCTGTTACCCATGCCTCTTTTTCTTCCGGGAATAATTTCCTTAACAAAAATTCATTATTTCCCCACTACTTCCCGTACCATTCCAATAAATAAAATCTAATAAATTTAAAAATCAATTTTAACTAATTTATTTATATTCAAAATTATTTATTTTTCTAATAATAATAATATAGCTTTATAAGCTATTTAATTAACTCCAAAATAAAATGGAAAATTTAACATTCTACAAATCAACCAAACACTTATATTTTATTTAATCTATCCCTTAAATCAAGAATATTAAATAATCAATTTAACCATAATTAATTATAATAACTCTATTGATTTAAACATAATAATTAATCACACTTAACTGAAATTAATTAAATCACAACAAAATATTAATCAACACTAACACATTTATATATAAGGACAAATAGAACAAAGACAACCAAAGACTCATAGTAGACGAACTTGGGACGAGAATTCTTTCCTAACCACTCCTTTTTTCAACATCAATCCCGTTGAGTTTATGATACACACTCAAACCTGACAAGCAGGTGGAGTCGATGTCCAATACCTGCATCCTGCATAGAAATAGATGTCGTGAAGCATGTAAATCTCCATAGAAAACACACCATGAAAGGAAATCACAGGGTAGCAGGGCACTTGCAAGCAAGTGATGCCACTCTGTCCTTTCACCAAGATTCACAAAGTAAACACACCAAACACTATAATCAGCAGAAACTCACAACTTCACCATATATATAATTAAAGAACACCGCAAAAAGTCATATAACATAACCACCATAAAATGTATCATCTAACAACATATGTAAAATCTAATGCAACTAATCAACCAAGCCATAAGTCCGTGCACAACAAAAATGGTGAACTGATCACCCACACAACCAAGTACAAGATTTGTCCATAAGAGTAACAAAAACATGAGGGGTATCAAACTCTACAATAACCTCTCTCATTTTTTGCTATTTCAGATGCATTTTCCTGCAGTGACGAGTTTTTAGTTGAGGAAAAAGTTGTTATATGCAAGCAATGTAAAGTTACAAAGTGGTGCAACTTTCGTTTTGCAACTCGTAGGACCAAACAGATTATTCCAACACATTTGAATGGGTATGTTTACACTATGGATGGTCCTCTTTTACACCCAAATATGCTGAATCACTTTGAGTTACATTGGACTAGTGATTTCCCTTAAGAGTACAAAGTGCTAAAAGGCAACAATATTTGAATCTCTATTTCTTAGAAACTATGATGCCTACAGACTCTCCGGCTGAAGTTATGGGATCATGTTGAGACACTCTACAATAACCTCTCTCAATTTTTGCTATTCAGATGCAAGAAGTGTAAAGTTGAAAAGTGGTGCAACTTTTATTTTATAACTCGTAGGACCAAACAGACTATTCCAACATGTCTGAATGGGTACGTTTACTTTAAGGATGGCCCTCTTTTCAACCCAAATACGTTGAATCACTTCGAACTACATTGGATTAGAGATTTCCCTTAAGAGTCCAAAGTGCTAAAAGACAACAATCTTTGAAGGGCTATTTCTCAGAAACTGTGACACCTATAGACTCTTTGTTTGAGGCTATGGGATCATGTTGGGATCTTCTACAATAAAATCTCTCTTTTTTCTATCTCAGATGCATTTTATCGTGGTGATGAGTTTTTAGTTGATGGAAAAATGGTCAGATGGATGCGATGTAAAGGTGCAAAGGGGTTTAGGGTTTTTTTTGTTCCTTGTTAGTAAGTGAAAAAGTGATTCATTTACTCAAATACACTTAAGTCATGAACTACACACATGAATAGAAAGTATATGCTTTAAAACATTTAAGTCATAAAGTATACATTACAATACTCATAAGTGACAAAGTATACACATAAGTTTTAAAGTATACACTTGAATACACATAAAGTGTACACAATTTGCATGATATTATCATTCAATAATTGCTATCAAATATAGGATTTACAAAATGCCACATAGGCATACAACAAACGACCCTAATACATAGTCATTTCCGAGTAGGGGAAGGAAATAGTGCTCATATTGCCTTCTCAGTCACCATGGTCTTCCACAAGAGCAACATGTTGACATTCTGGAGTGAACCACCTATACAAACCATTAAGGTAGTAGTCAAACTACGTATAATAGAAAAGATTCTTACAATAACAAATCTATATTATTCTAAATGACCTAATTAATGATGAGATGGTAATGCAAACTATAAAATATGTTTAGAATAACCAATCTGTATTATTCTAATCTCTCGCATACCTCTCCCAAAGGATTAGGGTTGGCTATTGTTACAACAAGTCCATGATCTATCATGCTAGGAACACTGCAATATACTTCAAATGAGAAATCTATATTGTCACAATATAAAATATGCTTAGACTAACAAATCTATATTATTATAAACAACTTGAATGATGATGAAATGGTAATGAAAACTATAAAAGATGCTCAAAATAAACAATCTATATTATTCTAATATGTCGCATACCTCTCTGAAATGATCAGAGTTGGCTATTGTTGCAGTAGGTCCATGATCTATCATACTAGAAACATTGTAATATACTTCAAATAAGATATATATATCGTCACAATAGAAAAGATGCTTAGACTAACAAATCTATATTATTCTAACCTACATGAATGACGATGAATTGGTAATGCAAACTATAAAAGATGCTTAGAATAACCAATCTATATTATTCTAAACAACCTCAATAATGAACCTTAGTAGATAAACAATATCAAAATGTTATGAATAATATCATACCTATCCCATACAACAAATGATCTGCTACTCAAGCATCCCTGAAGGGTCATCTCTTACCTTCAAAGTTTCAATTAATGCTTCATGATCAACACTACTAATTGTACATAGTTTTTTTATTTTTGGTCTAGCCTAATGTCTCAATAACTTAACATTTGTTGCTATAACAAGGTGTGAATACATCAAAATGGTTTTGTGTTTCTCATAGTCTTCAAATGTAGGTATGTCATTCTTTCTAATCATATATGTTCATAACCAAGTTCTAAAAACAACAACTAAACCTTTTTTATCATAACTTTTTTATCAACATCTAAATATACTTAGAATAACAAATCTATATTATTGTAAACAACCTAAACGATGGTGAAATGGTAATGCAACCAAGTTTAAGAAACAAAAAACTAAACCTGCAGGATACATGAAGCCATCATCATCTATCATCGGTTGTGTTAGCTTTTGATTTCCTTGTACACATCATGTCAACCAATAGTTTGATTCCTTTTCATTCCCCTATGGTGCTACAACTACATAGACATGTCTTGGTTGTGCAAGATCTGAAAGATGATCATAGTCAAGTGAACTTTCCATTACATCTTGTAATGAGGATTATGCTATAGATAAAGGGGTTAGGTACTGTGGAATCCAAGTATCTACCCATTCACTTGACTTACATTGATCCCAATCACATTGAATACAATTCTGACAAAAACAAGCTATATCTCGTGTCCATATGATCCATGCACTCACATCTAAGCTTCAAACTAAATGCATCTTTGAAAAATCTCTAATTTTTTGGCATTCCATTCTATCTCACACTATGCCCTCCTCAACCAACCAAAATAACCAACTAACTTGTGAATCAAGTGTCCCTCCTTGTGATAGTGCATAAGCACACCAATCTACAATAGAACGTGCATCATTGAATGTTGCACCGCACCTAATCTTCATTTGTTCCTTAAAAAAAATCTCTCTTCATGCATGCACTTGCACCATCATGCTTACCTTTTCCATGACTAGCTTCGAAAAAAATCCAAATATGCAGTACACCCCTCTCTATATGCATCCTACTCAACCAATAAAACATGCGGGCATTCTTGAATTTCCATCTACAGTTATCTAACCAAATCAAATGTTGACCTATTGCAATTATTTTTTCCTACAAGAACTCAAAAAAGTCTTCAAAACAATGTTGTACAAACTCGGATGAATGAGATCTATCATCACTCATGTAAAAATGGTACTCCCTGATTATCTTCCTGTCCTCTTATGTACTATCAGAGGCATGCTTATATGTTATCTAGACAAAAATAACAATTTGAATAGAATTATAATATTGTGAATGAGCTTCATTTTGTGGTTGCAATGTGTACTTTTCAGCAAAATCAACTACAGATACAATAGTTCCAATGGAGAAAGAGTCCTTACACATCCTAAATTGTCGATCCAACCACTGCAACTTGTGGCTATGCCTTGCATACTTATAGAATTTTTTTTGGTTAAAATCTAAAATAAAATCAGCAATACTTACCTTTCTTGCAACCAACTCACATCTAGAACCCTCGCCTCCACTCTTCAATGTGTATTTCATTGTCTCATATTTTTTTTTCTCAACAATTTGGTTACCAAAATCATGATCACTGGCCTCATGAAAGCATGTTACAAACTTCAATAAACCACCACATTGCAAACACATTTCATTTAAAACAAACAACCATCACCTCTAATGCATAAAAATGAATCTAACAACTACTTGGATGACTTGGGAAGTTGCACTACATGACACTCCTACAACATTTCATTAGTATGCATAGTAGAATGAATATGGCATAACAATTTATGAAACATTGAAAACTTAACATGGTATTTACAACATGTATTACGAATCTTAATAGGAACGCAATAAAATGGTTTGCAAGACTCAAAATCCCTTTGCAAGATTTGAAAATGTGGATGTTCTTGATAAAATTGTTTGTACAAAATTATTTGGCTACATTCCAAAAAATGTTTAGGATGCGGTGTACAATCTCAATTGCCAATTCGTAACTTTAAAACATCTTTTACGTTCGGTGATACTCTAGAGTGAGAATTCCAATATTGTTCAATTTGCATCTTTACATTATCGGTTAGCTTCTTATCAACAAGTGGAAGCCTCCCACTAAAAGCCCATGTATCATTTTGAAGAGCACTATCGAGTCTTCCTCTTCTTGATAGTGCTCTATTCAATGTTTTATGATTTAAGTTAAAATCAATACAAGTTTGTCTCATTAAATGAGCATTTTTCAAATGATGTCTTACTAGTGAGGTTATGATCACTCTTCAAGTAGCCCTTTTATCTTTTTCCTTACTAGTCTTTCCAATAGAGGTTAGAGCATTAAAAAGAATTTTTACAATAAGACTATTTTTTCTGAATTTTTTGTGAGACGAATCTTCATATTTTTTAATAATGTTCTCATTTTGTAAATCTTAAGTAATTGCACAAAAAGGACACAAACCTAACATAGTTCTACTGTTGGATCAAGGGTTAGGGTTTTCTATAGATGAATTCAATGCTCATATATATCATTGTAAGATCATACCATTTCCAACCTTTAAGAAAGTGGACTTGATAGAAAATGTTTTGATTCATAGCCTATATGCATTGCTTATATTTTAAGTTGTTATATTTATCTAGGTTTACAATTATTGAATTTTTAAGTTTGTTTGTCTTACCCTTTCTTAGGATTGTGTTATGACTGAGCAAGTGGCGTGTTTGTGTGTCAAATTAAGAATTACCAAAATCCATGTTGCTTTTGCAGGAAGTCCTACGTCGAACAATTGGTGACTACAATACTGCAGCCATTAAACCTCCTAAGCAGTTAGAAATACGACTGATCCAAAGCCAGGATGACATCAAATCACCACAAATAACATGTTTTGCTGAAAAATATTGATATTTCAAAAGATCACCTGATGTAACATATTTAATAGCAAATTGCTCTTTGTCCTAAAGCTACTAGTAGGATATTTTACCCGAACCACTTCTAGTGAAGCCAATATGAAATTCTAGAAGAAGAAATCCATTACCAAATTTTTGGAGTTTATTGTTTAATTCCTGGAGCTGATTTCAAGAATTTTTTTGTTTCACGTTTATACTTGTCATTTTGATACTCCTGGTGATCATTAAAAGCATGGATTATTATTGTGAAATAATATGCTAGGGTACAAAAACTTTATCTTCACAGTTTTCCCTAGCATTGAAAATATAAAATTCTTAATTGTTCCAGGAGTGAGTATTATGTCCTGATTTTCATGGTTTAATGACCATTATCTTCACGTATAGACTGGATTATGGCAATGTATAGTAGCATACACCAACAACTTAAACATTGCATACATTCAAAGATATAAAGGCATTAATTTAATTAATGGGATACAATTTCAGTTTAGTTGCGCATTTGATATGTGAATCATGTTCATCAGTAAATCCAACCCAAAATGATGCATGTTTGCAATGTTGTGTGTTTTTTATGCAGATAGTCTAAGTTTTTTTGGCTTTTCACTTAATTACATTATGTCTTTATCAGCATGATCAATTCATTAGATCCTACAACCACGTGAGATCTGTGGACATTTTTGTTTAGTAAAGAAGAGACCAAGAACCATTAAGTGCAAGATATGATATCTACTATCTTACTATCTACTAGTATGAGAAACAAATCAAGAAACTTCAATGTCCATGAATAATGAAAAAGTGGTCAATGACTGAAAGATGCTGAACATAGTACTAGAAACATCATGTATGGATGAATAATAGGGAAGTAGAGTCAAGATGTGTTTGAGCTAGCAAATCTGGAGGTAAAACAAAAAATCCTTATAATCAGTTCTATATTTGCTCAAGGTAAAGGAATTATTTTGGTAACGATCCCTTATGATCTCGATCTTCACTATAAGGGCCACCAACTTGAAGATAGCAAATACTAGAGACAACAAATGGGAAACACATTAGATGAGTTGATGACATTATCAATTCTGATTTATAATTGATCATGATTCCATGAGTGCACAATATATGAAATTTCCAAGTTTTAGAATATGAATATGCACTATGTTTTAGTCCTGGTTATATGGCACTAATGATAGCATTAATTATACATGTACTATTGATTAATGCTATATTTTTGACTGACCTACTACTAGATGCATACTTTGATCTTCTGTGTTTAATATATGTTCAATTTATACTAAAGGCCACTCAATATATTACTAGTAAGTTTTCTGCAATGTTGAAATGTCAATGAAATTTATATTTATCTGAATTCCCATTAAGGATATTGAAGTATATCATTTTTACTAGTTGAGTTTCTAGTCCTTTTTTCTTTATGTATAGACAATTTTTTTGCTAGCATAAATTAAGCAAAGTACATTTTGGTGGCACTCTTATAGTTCTTTTTTTTTATTTTGTCTATTCTCAGACTCTCCATACCTGCCTGCTACTCTTTATTGTAAACCTTCATATGTGCTTTCATTTTCTTATTTATGTGATATGGTAGATATAAAATTTCTCTTTTGTTCCTCTAAAGAAATGGTATGAAAACCTGCTTCTTTAGCCTCCAACTAAATAATATTTGCTTGCACTTGGAGATAAAGTTTTCAAATTATTTTCCATCAGCCCTTCCATCCAATTATGGAAGCTCTCTCCAAAGGAGGAGGTGGGTTGTTGGCCTCCTCACAAACATAAACAATGACTAAAGCTAATTGAATGGCTTGTTTTCTCTCTAACCAGCTAGTTGCTCCTTGTAAGTTGTCCAACACAACAGAGGAGTCATAAAGTACATAGGAACCCAATATTAAATTTTGAACTTGATTAGTAAATTTTGAATTATTGGCATTGTTCCCTTACTTCCAAAGCTTCTATTTGAAACAAAAATATTGTCCACCTTGGGCCTTTCTAGTGTAGGGGTGACATGAGGAATGACCTTATTGCTCCCAAATGTTTTATGTACAATTAAGTTGTCTTTATCAATGGATTTTTGATGATTAAGACATCTAAAGCACAATTTCTTCGGCTCAATGTATGAAGGCTAAATGACAATAATTTATGACCTTTTTTAACAATTCTAGTAATGTTTTATGTTATTGAGAGTATTGATATGGTCTTGAAAGAAGACTAATTGATCATATAGATGTTTAGTTGAAACTCCGACTAAAGGGAGCCTTCAAATCCATGTAATATTATTCCAAAATTTAGTATCAAAGCTTAAGCCAATGGGTGAGAAAATTCCCTTATGGAGATTTTGAATGTAGAAGGTTGTTTTTGGAGTTAGACATTATACACAAACTGAATACCCTTCTTTAAGAAATGATTTTTCTATCATGAATTATCACTCCCAAATATTTGATCCCTCGAGAAAATCAACTTCTACTTCAAGCCCTTGAACTAAGGCTAGAGCTTTATTTTATTGGAAAGAATCCACTAAATAGATTTTAAAACTTGGCAACAATGCTCTTGTCCAAGACAAAACCTTATGCCTAAATGTAAATTTTTTGGCACACTCCATTACTTTCCATGTTGACCCAAAAATAATATATATTAAATTTTGGTGCATCTCCTTCTAGTCATACTTCTCCTCTTGAGCATCTTAACAAAATGTTCAAGATTCATTACTTAGCGGATATCTAGTAATCTATCTAACCACCAAAATAACACCTTAAAGTTGAAGATCCTTCAAACCCATGCCTCCAAATGTTTTATGCCTATTACAAATGTCTCTAGCAATTGCATGCCTTTTATTTGATTTCCTTTACCACCCAACCTTCAAAAATCCACAATCATTCTATGCAACTTCTCTACATGTGAAGTGCACAAAAATCTGCAAGGAAGCATAATAAATGTTATAAGAATAGAGATCTTTCTCATGTATCCAAAATCTACAAGTAAGAGAGAAGATGCCTTTGCCATTTTCTCACGTTATTGTTTTAATATTATTATACACTCATTGCATATTCTTGGGCATAATATTAGCCCACAACAAGCCCATCCTAAGTGAGGAGATGAGGACTAGTCTAACATATTAGACTTATTGCGGGAAATTTTAGAGCTAGTGGTTAAGATGTATATGACATGTTTAATTGAAATGATCAAAGTTCCCTTTCTCCAAAACAGGGGACAACAAATTATCATGGGTAGATTGTTATTAAATTAAAATGTAATGATTAGGAAGATATCTTGATTAGAGGGCCAAATGATGCATACCTCAACAAATAGTGTGTAGATTCAAATGCAATAAAAATAGAGAGGGAGGTAAGGGTCAATGTCGTCATATAATTTATCATGCATTAGCTATTAATTAGTTAATTTTTAATTGATTATTAGAATAATTTATTTTCATGCACTTAAGCTAAAATTTGGATTGCTTTATTTAGTTTACTAAGTGTTTTTATGTTAACTAAATTGAGTACCATTTAGGGTTTTGCTTCTATAAAACATTCAACCCTCATTGCAATTATCTCTTGAGTTTTTATATATATTTTTTATAGTCTCTTGCTTTTGTAGCCTTTCTTAGTTGAGGAATATTGTATATATTATTTGCAAATCTCTTGCGTGGAAGGTGTATTTGTTTACAAGGGTTTGAAGTTTAGATTTGACATATTTCTATTGGAGGCATTTATTTTACTTTATAATTCAACTTCCACTCATTTGTAGGAAAAATAGTTTCTGGGTTTTTGTAGCTAGCATCGAAATCTCATCTAGGTATTTTTTAGGTTTTGGATATCTTGAACAGATCTGAAGAAAATTACTATCCAAAAAGTGAAAATTACTATCCAAAAAGTGATGCACATTATTTTTCTATAGGTTGAAGGTCAAAAGAAAATTATTTTTTCATCTTCTACCTAGTGGATCGAAAAATAATTTTTGGGTTTTATTCTTAATATCAAAATATTTTGCGGGTTTTTGTTATTGTCTACAAACAATGAGTAGATTTTTCAAAAATCAAATAAGAAGTAAAACATTTTTGCTAGAAAATATCATTTCTTGCACGCTAAATTCAATTTTTTAAAAATTCATAACTTTTGCCTTGGTTATTGGATTTTGATGATTCAAGTGGGCATTGGAAAGTTGATTTTATTCTCTACACAGATCTATGATCATTTTTAATCATGGAGGCA
>VDFB02000017.1:531440831-531476045 GCA_007258455.2 Sequoia sempervirens
CTATGTCCAACACAGGATTAGGTCCGGCAGGACCAGGACCAGGCACATCAGGACCACAAGCACTAGGATAGGGTCCCAACACTGCTAAGGGATGGGGACTAGGATCAACCACCCGTGCAGCTAGGGCCTCATCTAGACCCTAGGGACAGTTTGGTTGTTTAGTTACAAGCACATATATAGGTCCTTATAGCTGAGAGAGATCAATTGTGGGTAGAGCGGGACTAGGCAGTCTAGCAAAGATAGGCTACGGAGTTGTAGGCAGTGATAGAGATGGGAAAATGATAGTAGATAGAGAGTATGTTTGCATCCTCCTAGATCATGGTGTTGGTTTGATCATATAGGGAGGCCATTTAGGAGGCTGACTACTATAGAATGCACTATTATTAGGCCATGCCGAGGGCAACTCGAGTCCCAAACTTTTCATAGAGGATAGGCCACTGACCTACAGAGGATCACGGGGTGAGAGTAGGTGGTGAGGGAAGCAGCCAATAGGGCTAGCCTCCATTTTGGATCAGAGACATGATTCTTTATGCCCCATGGGCTTGTTTTTGATAGCCTAGTCGACTTTTGTACTTATGTATTTGATACACACTTGATCTGATTCCTTTGTACTGTGACAATATAGTTATTTTGATGATATATGAGATGATTTTGATCCGATATGATGTGATATGTCCTATTCTATTTATGCATTATGGATGGATTTTATTTTCTATATGCTATGATGATGATACTATATTCATGTAATAATGCAATTTGATGGTTTATGGATGCATTTCTTTTTCAGTACCTTTTTTTATGTACTTTTTATAATGTATTCAAAATGTAATGATATGCAAATGCTTAGACTAACAGATCTATATTATGCACTGATGGATGATGGGATGTATGTATTTTTCTCCTATATGATATGCATTTATGATGTTATGATGATGACGTGATGTAATGATGAGTTGAATGATGTTTATGAAACAATGTATGCATATGTTTTGTTATGATGTTTATGATATGCAAAATGGATGCTTTGATATATGATGTATGATGTATATGTGATGGCGTAATGGATGATGTGATTATGGAAATGGATGATATTTATGCATATGATGCGATGAATTTTTAATGATGCTTACATACATGACATTCTCATATGATTTATGTAATGGATGCTTATGAGATACATGATATGGATTATATGGGATGATTTGTGAAATGTTTATGCAAATGAATGTAATGTTATGGTTAATGAGATGCTTAGAATAACCAATCTATATTATGCAATGATGGAGATGCAATGTATATGTTATGATTAATGAATTCTATGTGATATGATATGAACTATGCAATATGCTAAAAAATTGTGGATGTAGGATAAATGCAATGACAATAATGATTTGTGATTAACTATCATGGTACCATGTTAGCGTGAAAAAGGAGGTAGAGGAAAACAA
Organism: Sequoia sempervirens; assembly: GCA_007258455.2. Lineage (NCBI taxonomy): Eukaryota > Viridiplantae > Streptophyta > Pinopsida > Cupressales > Cupressaceae > Sequoia > Sequoia sempervirens. Next base: position 531,442,280 of record VDFB02000017.1, read on the forward strand.
GAGATTACAACAAGACATGAGAGAAGATGATGATAATTTGCATACCTACGAGTTGGGATTTTAAAAGGGCCAATTACCTTATGTTTTATTACACATGGGGTACGATGCATCGAGGTATGAAGAACTAGGATGGTGTTGTACTTAGTGTGATGGACTTTGACTGAAGAAACAAATAGGAGTACTCTTGTTCACCTGACATATGAAACCTTATTCAAAATACAGTTTAGATATTCCAAACATCTCAAACCAAAACAAGCCTTCCAATGTGATCAACAAGATACCTAAAACATCATCCCTATACTTAAACAAAGCATGCATAACCAAGTTATATTATAGGAATATCCAACAAGTATAATAGATAAAAGACAATGATCATTACCCCATTTATTTCTCTCTAAATCCCTTCATTTGGGACATCATTGAGAGGTCACTAAAATGAGCACAAAAAGATAAGTCAAAAGACAAAGATAAAGTAAACAAACAAGTTAATCTTCTTCAATGCCACTAGCCAAGACTAAACTATGGCGATGCCTGATGTTGATGTTCATTGTAGGAAGGATGTATCAGGTAGGACATGACAATATCATATGATTTGATATAGGACTGATTGGATGATAGGCTATTGACACAAAGAGTTGACCAACTTGTTCACTCACTGACCTAAACTTGAGACTTTTTGATGATTAAATTTTCACTTTCGATCTGCTAGACTTGCTTGTGATTGTTTTACCAAAGGTTGGAGATGATGATTGATTTATTATGAGTGATGTTTATTGTGGTGAAAGCGAGATGAGATAGATGGGTTTTTCAAATATTTGGATGTTTTTGAAATGTTTTGAGGTTGTTTTTGGTGTTTTTCGAGATGTTTTACAAATGTTTTGATTTTCAAAATTTCCAATGTTTTGGGGTTTTTTGAGATTTCGACCAAAAGATTAACCTAAAGATCTATCCTAAGGGCCTCAGGGGCTGATCAACCAGATTAGGCTTTCATATGTTATACATGCAGAGACCACGTAGTTCGACTAACACAAACTCGATTATTGATGAGATATGAATAGATGGATTGCTAGTTTATTATGATAGACTCCTAAAGGACTGACCTAAGTGTCTCAGGGGATAATCAAATATCAACCTTTCCTACGTTCAAGGCTTAAAGACAACATAGTTTGACAAGACGACTTTGTTTTTGACTTTTTGACCTGTTTTGGGATTTTGAAATGTTTTGAATGTTTTTGGATTTTGTGATTTTGCGATGTTTTTTGATTTTTTGATTTAGGGACCTCAAGAATATACACAAATCTAATTTGGTGAGAACATGCCCCCAGCGTGATGCAATAAACTATTCTGATAAAGGCAAGACAAAGTGACCTTGAGAATGGGTCGAGTAATACTAGGAGGGATCATGACATGAACATAGGAACAAGCTATGATGCGGACGCAGATGGGTGATGAAAGGAGATAAATGGATGATGGAAGCATGATGGATGGGTGATGTAGAACAAGTTGTGAAGATCCTCCTGGATGGAAAGTGCTTATTTACAAAAGGCACCTATTTTCTAGGTTTTCACCAAGGTACTTGCCCAAAGTGCCACCGAAGTGGTTTTCACTAGAGGACAATTTTTCTCTTTACTGTTTTTAATCCTTTTTCTATTTTTTCTATTTTTTCTCTTTTTTTTAATTTTTTGGTTGTCACCAAGATGCCTATTTGCTAGGTTTTCATCATGGAAACAATTTTTTTAGGATATTTTCTATTTTTTTTATATTTTTGGTTCTATACCTTGGAAGATTTAGGCATAATTTTTTTGAGACGGGAGCTATTCATGGGCTCCTGTAGATATTCCCCTTTGGGTGTTGATAGTTGATATGCCCCTAACTTGTAGCTTGTTGTGATAACAAATGGTCCCAACCAGTTGGGTTCAAATTTTCCTTTGCTTTTTGGATTAGGGACATTCTTTTGATTCTCTTTTAGCACAAGTTCTCTAACCTAGAAGGTCTTGCTCCTGATATTCTTATTATAATTTTGCTTGAGTCAGTTTTGATATACCTACAAATGGTTTAGTGCCTCCATTCGTCATTCGTCTAGTAATTCTAGCTCATTTAGTCTTGACACCCAATATTCCTCATCCGTGATGAGATTTTGTAGTGATATTCTCAGTGACGAGAGCTCAATCTCGATGGGTAATATGGCTTCTAATCTATAGACTAGGGAAAAGGGAGTTGTACATGTGGGTGTGTGGATATTGGTTTGATAGGCCCAAAGGGAAGGGTTTAGTTGGAGATGCCAATCATGACCAACTTCATTGATCATTTTCTTGAGGATTTTTAGAATGGTCTTGTTTGTAGCCTCAACTTGGCCATTTCCTTGGGGATAATATAGGGTGGAAAAGCGACGTTGGATTTTGAATCTATTGTTGCCCAATTTTCACCTATGGACTCAATCAGGTAGGACAAATTGTGTTTTAGATGTCTAAGAAGGCTAGATGGGACATTTGCATTAGGGGTTAAATCGTAAATCTAATGCTAGGTCACTGGGAACTCAGTTGGAAAGCCTGCCTTGGTCAAGTTCAGCATGAAAATCCTCTAAGGAGAGAGTCGCCAAGACCTCCCAGATGTCTCACCAACTAGAAAGGGCCTCATTGAATGGAGGTATCATCGCCATGAGGTCTGGTTGACAGATGTGGTCTTTCTGAAAGGAAGGAGTCTGTGATCAGGGAAATAGAATCATTTTGAGGAAATATCTCAGCGACTTATGGAGGTCTCGGTGAAGCAATTGTCGTTGGAAAAGTGTCTCGCCGACCTGGTGAAGTCTCGCCGACCTGGTGAAGTCTCACCAAAGTAGGATGCCTTCGGGGTATGTGTGGGGGTTTCTCTAGGAGGTCTCACTGATGGGGTGAGGTCTCACCGAAGTGAGGAGGTGTTAGCAAAGGAAGCGAGCTTTGATGAAGGGTCTGGCCAAAGACAAAGGTCTTGCCAACGATCATTCACAAGGCTGTCAGCGGGGAGGAAAATATATTGCCTTCGACAAAAGGGTCTTGCCTAAGGATGAAGGTCTCCCCAACTCTAAAGGTTCTCGACATAGGAGTTGAGTTTACTGAGATGTCTCGGTGATAAAGAAGAGTCTTCCCAACTGAAATGAGCCTTCGCCAAAGTAGGGTGCCTTCGGCATGAGGTCTCACTGACTACTTTTGGTCTCGCCGAAACATAAGGGGGCTCAATGTAATGAATGTCATCGGTGTAATATGGTGACTTTGTTGTAGGGTCCCACCGATGTGGAAGGTCTTGCCAATAGATGATGAAGAAAGCTCGCTAAGGTATTTTTTCCTTTGGTGAAAGGTCTTATCAAGAGTATGAGGTCTGACAAACAATGAGATGGGTTCATCGTGACATCTTTCCTTCGTCAAAAAGTCTTGCTGACTCATTGTCTCGGCAAAGGAAAGTAGATTCGCCATGATGTCTCAGTGAAAGCATGAAATCCTGTGGAATGATGAAGGGTCTCAATGTGTGTTTTTCCTTTGGTAAGAAGTCTCACCAACAAAAAAAGGTCTCATTGAGAGGGATTCATATCGGCATAAGGTCTTCCCGACCAGTGATAGTCACACTGAAGGTTGTTCATCAGGCCATCATCAGGGAGAAAATTTTGACATCGTTATGAGGTCTCGGCAAAAGGTGCCTTCAGAAAAGGGTCTTGTGGATATAGCGATGTCTCCCAGACAAGAAAGGTGAGCTCAACAAGGGGATGCATCATCGACAAGAGGTCTCACTGATAGAAAAGGGTCCTACCAACAAAGGGTGCCTTCGATGTAATAGTTAGGGTTTGGGGAGAAGTCTCACTGACCTACTTTGTCTCATCGACCGTTAGGCACATAAGGATGGGTTCTCACTAAAACAAGGTGGCTTTGTTGTAATGTCTTATTGACAAGTTGTGGTCTCATTGATGGTGTAAATCTTCGGTGTGACTAGTGGAGCCTACCAAAAGGTCCTGCCGATGGATGAAGTCTCCTTGGCAGTTGTTCATCAGACCGTCATTGGGGAGAAAGTTTTACATTTGCCATGAGGTCTTGCTGAATAAAGTATGTCTTGGTGAAAGATGAAGGCATTAGGGTGATGTATTGACAACCCGGTGAGGTCAAACTGAGGGTTCATGGCTTGACATAACATCTCAGTGAAAAGCAGGAGGAGCATAGCGGTAGAATAATGGGGCTTCGGCAGGAGGTCTCACCGACACATGAGTGTCTCACCGAAGGAAGTCCTTGAGCTTGGGAAGAATGTAGGGGGCCTCTCCATGATTTTTTGCCAACCTGATAGGGTCTTACCAAAAGGAGGTGAGCTCGAGGGAAGGAAAGGAGCTCGTTATGACCTCCTGCTGACTAATCATGCTCTCGCTGAAGGTTTATGTTTTTGGTGTGACATCAGTAAGGTCTTGGCAATGGTTTCAAGGATATTGGTATGAATTTTGAATCTCGATATGAGCTCTTGCCAACCATCGTGTGTCTTGCTGAATGCTGCTGAAAGTTCTAATCAGATTGGGGAGACACGATTAGTGTCTCACCGACATGTGATTCAATCTAAGCGACCCTTGACTGTCTAGTGATCTCATTTGGCGTATGATCAACCAATCAGAGAGAGGTAAAGGTGAGTTGTGGCAGTCTAATTAGGGACAAGAAGATTAACAGAATGGAAAGCAATGCAAATCTACTCTGAGCTCAGGGGGCATTCAATGCAGCTCTTCAACAAGGGATTCAAAGATGGACACGAGGAGCAGAAGTAAATGTTGTGGTTGCAGAAAGATTTGAAGGCTTCTCTTGGAAATGACTCTTCACTGACATAGACAGTAGGGATACATTTGAATGCAGCATTAACTTCATCAAAAAGATCTAGGGATAGATTTTCCAAGAGACAGATATTTTGTAAGCCCTAATGGGCAACATCTTTTTGTATATAGGGCATTTTTTGCCTCTTTAAACAAGTTAGTTCGGATTATGCATTCTAAAGAGTTAGTGATTTTCCTCGAATCCTTTCTTAGCTGATGTATGCTTTGTAACTCATCTAGAATTTTGATATAAAGTACAGAGATCACCTTGGAAACCAGTGTTAGTGTTCATGCTACTTTCATTTTCTTCTAGATTATGTGATTTTTGAATTGTGTTTTCTCAATCTGCATTCGAACTTTAAAGTTGTGAAATTCATATTTCCTTCTAAAGTGTATATGTAGATTAAACCTTTCAAGAATGATGCATAAGTTCATGAATTCATGCTGAGTAAATAAAGTAACTATCATTAGTGATCTAGTGTGTATTCATCTATTTTATTTCATGGTTCCTACCAATTTGGTGTATCACCATAGGTTTAAGTTTAAGTTTTCATGTATTCCTTCTCCCTTTACCTCACAAAGATTAGTATTTTAGGTGATAACACAAAGGAAGCCGGCCTTCTCCGGAGGTTCATTTCAACTCTAGGTGACCCACAGCCTTGAAATGATCCCATGTTTCTCTAGAAAGATCAATTTTCATAAATCTACATAAGGTGCAATTTTTAGGTGATAACATCTATATCATAGGTCACAGAAATCCTAATTTTTGAATGGTGTCCCATTATCTGAGGTAAAGGCTTGTGGGACACCATAGCAGCATATTAGGTAGTTCAGGATGAACTTAGATATCTTCATTCTAGTTATGTAGATCATTGGTATGGCTTCCACCCACTTTGTGAAGTACTCAATGGCAGTAATGATATACTTGTGGCCAATGGATGAGGTGGGGGTGATTTTTCAAATGAGATCAAGCCCCCACTATGAAAAGGGCCAAGGTGTGACAATAGGATGGAGTTCTTGAGTTGGACCATGGATGAGGTCCCCATACTGTTGAGATTGTAGACACCTTCTAACATAATCATGTGCTTCTCTTTCCATGGTAGGCCAATAGTAGCCCGTCCTCAACAATTTATTGGCCAAGGTCATTCCACTTGAGTATGAACCAAAAAAGTCATTATGTACCTCGATTAAGGTGGTCAATTCCTCCTCAGTGTTTAAGCAACATAATAGGGTTCCCTCAATGCTCCTACGATAAAGAGTATCACCTACGATGAAAAACCAGGATGAATTTTTGACAAAGGATTTCTTAAGATTGGAGGTTATGTCAGTTGGGAGGACTCTTATTTCAAATAAGTGTAAATATCATAGTACTAGGGATCACCAGGACCAACGATTTCACAAAAAAATTTAGACTCTAGTACCTTGAATGTAGGCATGAGAAGTTGCTCTACAAGGAACTTTTGTTTGGGGATGTTGCGTGGAATTTCTAGGAGTGATCTGATGGTAGCCATTGCATCTATTACTCTGTTGCTTGCTCTGGGTAACTACTCAAATGAGATATCAATAAATAATTCCTTAAGACTTTCCACCAATTTCTTATATGGAGTTAGCTTGCCATCCTTTGTTTGATATTCATTGTTTACTTGATTGATCACAAGCTGTGAATCCCCGTAGACTATAAGTGCCATTATTTTCCATTGCATTGCTATTGTTAGCCTTATGACCAGAGCTTCATACTTTTCTATGTTATTTGTGCATGGGAATGATAGTTTGTATTATTTTGGAATAAAATCCCCTTGTGGGGTGATAAAGAAGATCCCTACTCTTGATCCATCCTGCGTGTATGATCCATCAAAGTATAGCTTCCAATGATCCAGTACACTAATATTGAAAATGGATTTATTTGGGAATTCTAAGATAAGGGGATTCACTGAGTAGATGGATGCCTCTGCTAGTTGATCTGCTATTGCTTTCACCTTGATGGCCTTTCATTCCACATATTCTATGTCATGTTTTGTAAGAATCATTACCCACTTTTCTGCTCGCCCTATAGGTGTTGCTTTGGAAAGCAAGTACTTAAGGGGGTCTATCTTTTCTATAAGATTTATTTGATGGGATAGCATGTAACGTCTAAAATTTTGTGCTACAAATACAACCGCTAGACATGTTTTCTTAATGGAGGTGTAGTTCAACTCATGACCAACCATGGTTCGACTGATATAATAGATAGCTCTATCTTTTCTGTTTTCATCGTGCTGAACTAGGAGAGCATCAAGAGATGTTGATTTTGTTGATATGTAGAGGATTAGAGGCTTTCTCGGGATTGGTGGCATGAGCACCAGTGGTGTGACTAAATATTCTTTGATCTTGTTAAAGGCTTGATCACACTTTTCATCCCATTTGTATGCTACCCCCTTGTGGAGTAGGTGAGAGTAGGGGACTATTGTCTACTAATTGAGCTATGAACTTGTGGATGGAGTAGAGCCTCCCTTGTAGGCCTCTTATTTGTTTCAAAATTATGGGTGCTTCCATCTACAGGATTTCCTTTACCTTAGTAGGATCTATTTCAATTCTTCTCATAGAAATGATGTATCCCAACAACTTACTTGATTTTATGCCAAAGACACACTTCTTTGGATTAAGGTAGACCTTGTACTCCTCCAATATATCAAAGATGGCACTCAATGCTGCTATATACGCATAAAAATGGTCATGTCTATAATCCTGGCAATTAATTAAATATTTATTATTTAATTAATTTTTCTAAAGTCCTCTACATATGATTAAATTTAATTAATTTAATTATATTGTTCATTCATCTTATTCTTCTTTCATAATTAAATAAATTTATTTTATTTAATTATTTTCATATGTCCACTTAATTAATTAAATAAATACATTTTATTTATTTAAATTAATTATCATTTGTTTAAATATAAATTAAATCTTTTGATTTCATTAAATTTAAATACCTCTTTTTCTTCTATTTTAATTTCTTCTTCTAATTAATTAAATGTTTCATTTAATTAATTTTATAAAAGTGATTTAATTAAATAAATCTTATTTAATTAAAAATATCTTATGGTTTCTTTCTAAATCACAATTAGGTATTTTACTTGATTGTGAAATCTTCTCATATCATAATTAAATATTTTATTTAATTATGAGATCTTCTGCTTTTTTTCAATAAAACATGATTAAAGCTTTATTCTTATCACAAACTTTCTTCTGCTTTTAAAAGCTTAATTAAATATTTTATCATTTTATCATTATCTTGTTATCATCACATTACCATTACCATGACATAAATATTATCAAACCTCTCATTTATCTTTTTCACCACTATCATTATTCATATCACATTCATTATCTATCATTTCACGATGCATTTCATACAATGAAAAATTCAAAAATCAACATCTCACATATATACATCATCGCAAATCATTGCATTCACATCATAATCACTAAAATCATCTTGCATCATAACGATTAGTCCACAAAAACAATAATAAAAACATATCAAAATCCATCTCATATCATACATGCATATAAATAACATCCATATCACATCACAAATGCATAAACATATCATCATCAAAAAAAACATCGCCGCTGCATATCATCGCTCATCAAAATAATACAAATGTCCAAATGTCCAATGAAGCTAAAAAGATCAGAACATAATACATAAGATATGATCAAAACTCAATATACATGACCTGCAATGTGCAAAAGGCATCAGCCCCAAGCAAATAGCTCGTAGATGCCCCTGAAGGAGCTGGTCCAGAAGGAGGCGGCCTGCCACTCGTACCTACATTAGGATCTTGTCGAGGCCCTGTAACCTCTTTGCCATGTGTCGATGTCCGTGATCGGGTCCTAGTCCTACTGTGAGATCTGGGATAAGACTCTCGCCACTCAGGAGGGCATAGCTCCTTGTATCGAACTCTGTAGTACTCGGCCTCTCTGGCTGCCTCAAATCCCTCTGCAATGGCCTTCCGTAATGAGGTACTCTCTACGGTACCCATAAGTCTCTAGGCCACACCCTCAGCCTCCAGTGCTCGGACACTAGTTCTGTAAGCCCACAAGGTGGGATTGAGTTGAAAATGCCAATCCTTCCCTGAGTCATTGACAGTCTTCTTCAAAATCTTTAGTATAGTCTTGTTTGAGGCCTCTGCTTGGCCATTCCCTTGTGGATAGTAAGGCATGGAATATCTGTGCTGAATATGGAATCTTTCACAAAGTTCATCGACATCCTGATTCTTGAAAGGCCGACCATTATCTGTAATAATGGCATTAGGAATACCATATCGACAAATAATGTAATTGAGTATGAAGGATGAAATCTATTTTCCAGTGACTTTAGAGAGAGGTACTGCATCAATCCACTTAGTGAAATATTCTGTCGCTCTTATAATGAACTTATGCCCATTTGAAGAAGAAGGATGAATTTTGCCCACTAGATCTAACCCCCATTGAGAGAATGGCCAGGTGGGTGTGAACGAGTGAAGTTCTTGTGCAGGAGCATGAATAAGATTCCCATGAATCTGACATTTTGAGCATGTTTTAACAAAAGTGAATGATTCCCTTTCCATTGTAGGCCAGTAGTAACCCATTCTAATCAATTTCTTGGATAAGGTTAGTCCACTCGAATGAGTACCACAAATGCCCCCATGAATTTCTTGTAAAGCTTTGTCGGATTCGTCACATTCAAGACATCGAAGTAAAGTACCATCAAGACCACGGCGATAAAGGGTATCAGCGATAAGGGTATATCGAGAGGATTGTCGAATAAAGTTACGTTTTTGGTTGCGAGATAAGTCAGGCAGTAAAATTTCATCTTTTAGGTAGGCATAAATCTTACCATACCAGGGTGAATTGGATCCTACCAGGTGACAGATAATTTGGCTTTCAAGTGTGTCATAGGTAGGTGTAAATAATTGTTCCACCAGAAATTCATAGCGAGTCTATTTTTCTGGAAGTTGTACCAATGAGGTGATTGTAGCCATAGCGTCAGCCGCTTTGTTGTCAATCCATGGAATTTGTGTGAACTGAATGTCCACAAAGTACTTTTTGAAGTCATCAATCATCTTCTTGTATGGCAACAACTTGTCATCTTTAGTTTGATAATCATTATTGATTTGATTTATAACTAGTTGTGAGTCACCATAAACTTGTAGCTCGGTAATCCTCCATTCCAATGCTGTTTTTAGTCCAGTGATTAGTGCCTCATATTCGGCTATGTTATTGGTGCATGGAAACATTAGCCTATATGACCGAGGAATGGTATCTCCTTGAGGGGTGACAAAGAGAATGCCTACCCCTGATCCATGTTGAGTAAAAGAACCATCGAAGTATAAGGACCATAGCTACTTAGAGTCTGTCATGAAAACATCAGCATCTAGAAACTCAATGTGTAAGGGGTGCTCTGTTTGTAGAGGAGCGTCTGCTAGTTGATCAGCAATAACTTGTCCTTTGATTGCTTTGCGATCAACATAGTGGATGTCAAACTCACTCAAAATCATGACCCATTTTGCTAACTTTCCTGTTAGCGATGCTTTACTTAGTAGATACTTGAGTGGATCAATTTTTGAAACAAGATTGATTGTATGAGTTAGCATGTAATGTCGAAATTTCTGTGAAGCAAAGACTACTGCTAAACAAGCCTTCTTAATAAAAGTGTAGTTAAGTTCATGACTTGTCAGTGTTTTTCTAATGTAATAGATTGCCCGTTCTTTCCCTTCATGGTCTTCTTGTGCTAATAATGCCCCCAAGGATGTTTTGGTTGCAGCAATATATAGGATCAATGGTTTGTCTGGATTTGGTGGTACTAGAACTAGTGGGTTCATCAGGTACTGCTTGATTTGTTGAAATTCCATTTCACATTTTTCATCCCATCTAAAAGGAACATTCTTATGCAGAAGGTGTGTGAACGGTAGACTTTTGTCAGCCAATTGTGCAATGAATCTTCTGATGGACTATAGTCGCCCTTGCAATGATCTCAATTGACTGATGTTCTTTGGAGGAGGCATCTTCATGATTACTTGAAATTTAGCAGGATCTATTTCAATTCCCTTTTGAAACAATATATCCTAACAGCTTTCCATGTGACCCTAAAAACACATTTCTTAGGATTTAGACGAACTTTGAATTTTTCCATCTGGTAAATATTTTTGATAGTATCTCCAAGTGTCCTTCTCTGGTGTATGATTTTGCCAATATGTCATCTACATAATCTTCCATGAATGTGTGCATCATGTCATGAAAGATCGTAGTCATAGCTCTTTGATAAGTAGCCCCAACATTCTTCAGGCCGAAAGGCATGACATTCCAACAGTACGTTCCCCATGGACAAGTGAAAGTTGTTTTCTCTTGGTCTTCTGGTGCAATCTTGATTTGGTTGTAACTAGAGAAACCATCCATTAATGAATACATGGCATGGCCAGTTGTTAAATCAACTATAGTGTCAATGCTTGGAAGCAGAAAGTCATCGTTTGGGCAAGCTTTGTTAAGATCTCTGAAATCAGTGCATACTCTTACACATTTTTCTGGCTTTGCTACTGGTACAATATTGGAGATCCATTCTGCATAGGCAATTGATCTTATAAAACCTGCATCTAGGAGCTTCTTGAGTTCTTCTTTAACCAGTAGTGCTACATGAGGATTCATCTTTTTGAGTTTTTGTTTTACTGGTTTAGCTCCTGGTTTGATAGACAAATGATGCATTATGAGATTAGGGTCAATACCTGGCATGTCTGCATATGACCAAGCAAAATTAACTTGATTTTCTTTGAGAAAATTCATGAACTCTGGGATTTCTTTATCTGTCATTGATTCAACTATCTGTAGAATCCTTGGATTATCTATAGTTGCAATATTAATTTCCTTTGTAGGCTCAATCAAGATGGGTGATCACTCATGATAGTACTTTGGGAGAGTGTCAAGAGTCCCATCAGGTGGTGCCTTAAAAAGGTTTTCACCCTCTGATACGCTCTTTATTTTATCTTTTGTTTGACCTAGTATTGCCAGTTTCTAGTTTTCACCACTAGATCGTTTTTCTTTATTTTCATTTTTGCAGCTAGGAGACTTGACACTTCCTGATTAAAGACTTCATACCAAAAATTGCTAGTGGAACAATTATTTACATCATCTATGGAAAGGAAGTTTATGATAGCTTCGTCATTTGGAAAAATAGGTATGTTAATAGGTTCAGTTAGATCCCAGTCAATGAGATCATGATGGATTAAAGGTAACGAGTCATTTGGTCATGTGAAATCGGCGATGGTTAGGGTCAAGACAGAGTTATCGGTAGGATCTGAGGTAGGAGGTAGGTCAATGATGGTACTATTCTCCTGATAGTCTAGTTCGTTAAAATCTGACTCAGTATCACTAGACTCATAGTTGCGTTGTGGTTCAGATTCTTGTGGTTGGGATCCTGAACCTTCTCCTTTGATTAAAGTGGGCGTATACTTGTGTATGATATCTACCTCTTTGTCTCTCCAAAATTCATCATCATGGATGGTATCCCATTCATATTCAGCAGAATCTGTATCAAAGTTATTTTCTATGAAATTCAGGATTGATGCCAAACATGCCTCATTCTTATCAAAACCTTCTTGTAGTGTAAAAACATTACCTTGTGATTGTTTGGATAGGGTAGCATCATAGCCTAGTCCAGTCTTATCATATGCGGCAAGTCCTGGGAGATGGATAGGCTCCACTACGCCTTCTTTTCTTTTTCCAAGAGGACCATTGTCATATCCCATCTTTTGCATGATGGAATACCCTTTTCCATATTGATCTGTTGGTAAAGTGACATTTAGAACTATTTCCCCTTCATCCTTATAGAGCCAATCCAGAATTGTCGTATCCTCAGGGTCTCCCATGGGAAATTTTTCTTTGATAAATTGTCCATTGAACTTGGTAGTTGGCTCTGTTTGTACTTGTGCTGATGTTGATACTGCTGATATATGTTGTTGTGTAATAGAAGGTTGTCCATGTGTTCGAGGAGATATAGGTAGATTAGGAAGACAAAGAGAATATTCCCCAACACCGCTTTCCTTGAACTACAGTTTCTTGTCAAAGCTTTTGGTTATTTGACTGATTTGAGTATCATATTTAGGAGAAGTATTAGTAAGTGCTTCTCAATTGTTTGGAACCAAAGTATCCTGATGACCTTTGACGTTGGCACAAGTTTGGGTATTTGAATTATCAGCTGGTATAGTGATTTCCTGTCCGTCATATGGAAACTTAAGACATTGATGGTAAGTGGACGGAACATCTTGCATTTCGTGAATCCAAGGACGACCCAAGAAGATATTGTATACAAGATCCCGGTCTAAAACTTGACAAAAGGTATTTTTGATAACAGGTCCCACTCTGACTGGTAGCATGATTATACCTTTAGACGTTCTTTCCTCATCATCATAGGCTTTGATGGTAATCTTCCTTCTAGGATCAATGGAGTCTTCTGCAAATCCTAATGCTTGAACCACCTTCAAGGTACATATATTTAGACTAGCCCCTCCATCTATTAGAACACGTTTAACACGGAACTTATGGATCATGACCTCTAAGTATAATGAAGAATTATGGGGATGAGTCACGGAAACATCATCTTTGTCAGAGAATGAAAAACATGTTGGTGAGGACAAATGTCCTACCATGGATTGAAATTGGTTCACATCCAAATCTGTGGATACAGTTGTTTCAAAAAGGGCTTTGTCTAAAATTTCCTTATGCACAGGAGAAATCCTCAGGAGTTCTAAAATGGAAATTTGGGCCGGAGTTTTTCGAAGTTGGTTAACTAAGTCATATTGAGGTTGAGGGAAGGTCTCAGTGGATTTCGAAGGGGTACCCTTCAAGACAACTTTAGCTTGCACTCTCGTTGTGACATTCACTTGTCCATTGTCCACTTTCTCTTTGATTTTTATAACGTTGACTCGCTCATCGTCCGTATAGAGGTGACGGATTATATTGTCATCAATTTTGTTCACATTTTTGTCAGAAAACTCTCCCTTTTGATAATTTGGTAGAGGATTGCAAAATGCCTGGTGATCTTCATTGGATTTTTGTTGTCCTACTGTGATAATTCCTTTGTCAATTAGGTCTTGAATAGCATGTTTCAAAGCTTGACAGTTGTTTGTATGATGACCTCTGCACCTATGGTAGTCACAAAAATAGGCTTCATTCCATGATGGAGGGTTCATAATTGCGTTGCAGTGGTAACATAAGGACATTCTTTTCCATAACCTCTTTGAAAGCAGATTCCAAGGAGTGCCCTAGCGGAGTGAAAGTTCTTCTATTAGAGAAGAATGAAAAGCATAGTGGGTTCGTGTTTGAGGTATTCCCTAAAGTGTTGTTGTTGTAGTTGTTCCCACGATAATGTTGGTTGTTGAAGGTCCCCTGATTGTTGTTTGTTGGAGGAGGAAGATTATTTCCTTGATTTGTGGCTGAATTGACATTGTTGTAATTGTTGTTACGAGTAGTATTTGGAATATTCAGAACAAATGGCTTAGATGTGACATGATTTGCATCTACAACACCATCGTTTACAATGTTTTTGTTGCGAGTCCAAGATTTTGACTTGTCTTGATTGTTGTAATGGTTAGACAAGCTAGGGTTGTCCCTATCAAGTTTTATTGTCCCTCTTTTGACCAATGCAATTTTGATGGTGATGGTGTTGGTATGTGGCGATTGATCATGCTATACTGTATAGCCCATGGTATACTATACACCCTGGCCCCCCGCCCTCTGAGGCGGGTTCGGGCAGCGAAATTTTTTTTTGCCATTTTTTTCGCGTCGTCAGCAAAAAAGGAAAAATCTCCGAAAAAGAAAGAAAATCGACATTGTAAAACCCTAATTCTGGAAGCTTCTAAAAGCTTGTTAAAAGGGGATGGGATGGGGGTTAGAGTATGAAGAAAAACGCGATTATTTGTGAGATTGTAATAGGTTTTGCACTAGATAATAAAAGTATTGGATGGTTGCGGTTTGATGGATGTAGCCTAGATTGGGTGAACCACGTTAAATTCTCTGTGTTATGATTTATTCTGTGTATGTTTTAGTTTCTCTATTTATTATTTAAATCTACATTTAATTGTTAGATATCTGCCATCTCTAACCCTAACAGATGGCATCCTCAATCAATTTCTCAAAGGAAGATGGACAATGTAGATTTAAGCAATAGCTCATTTCTGAGTTGAGGCTATTAATGAAAGTAACCATTTTTTCCTTTTCAGGGACATGCTGTGGGTACCTAGCGAACATTCTCCTCCATCTTTGAAGAAAGGTAGTGAAAGGTTCTCCAGGTTTTTGCGCAACTTTGTAAAGATCAATCATGGTGATTTGGTGCTAAATGTTGTAGGCATATTGTGTTATGAACAAATTGATCAATTCCTCAAATGTTTGAACAGGAGGTGTAATCTTAGATAACCATTCCATAGAGTTAACTCCAAGGCTCCGAGGGAATAATCACAGTAAATAAGTATCCTCATGGGCAAATTCCAATGTCATGTTTCGAAAGTCTCTAACGTGGTCAATTGGGTCTGATTTCCCATTATAACGATCAAATTTGGGAATTTCACAATGTTTAGGAAATGGAATCATGTTGAGACTCTTATCAAAAGGATAAGGACATATGTCATCCAAAGTGTATTTCTTGGTTGTGGTTCCCCCTTGTAATTCTTTGACTTGTCCTTGAAGTGCTTTAAACTGTTGTGTAAAGATAGCAAAATCAGATGGGGATGGTTCTTCTTCTTTGCTTTTTAATTTCTCAGTATCAAAATCCTTAGGCAATTTAGCTCCTTGATCTACTAAGAAGAGAAAATACTTTTCTTTGTCACATTGTAGAATATTTTCAAGGGCTTTAAGAAACTTGGGGTCTTGTTCAGCCTCTCTAAGTTGAAGTTCTTCCTCTTGCTCACCATCACTATCTACGGGAGTTTTGTTCATGTTTTTGTTCTTATGAAATGAATTTTCCTCTCTATTAGCCATATTGTCGTCACTGAAAAGGGGATTGCGACTCACACTAAAAAGAGGACTATCACGTTCACCTTCTTCTTGAATGTTGTGGGTGGGATTTTCTTGTTGAGATGTTTCTCCTAGTTTGTTGTGTTGAGATCTTGTAAAAATAGGCAAATGTAAGAAATCCTCAGATATGGTCAAAGGTCACTGAAGGATTTGACTAGGATGCGTTGAATATTCAATTGAAGGTTGTAGTATATTCTCAAACTCAAGAGGTTGATTAAGATTGTGATGTTGAGACAATGCTAATCTTTGATAATAAGCTTGGGTAGCCAAAGGTTCTACAGCGTAATCGTTGGTGTATCCTCTAATGTAGTCTTGGTACCTATGGAGAAATGTGCGATAATGGAGTAGGACGTCTCGACTCTTATACAAGAATTCTTTGCGATCTAAAGTCCTTTTGTAACTTAAGTTTGTTTTGGGCTTCTTAATCCTATTGAAAACTGATTTCTTGGTGAACTTGGTTGATTTCCACTTTCTCAACATGGGAGAGAAATCTCAGAGATTTGGGTCTGTGTACAAATTTTGACAGAAACCTAAAAGCGCTATTTTGTTTCCTAAATGCGCTGCAGAAAGAGGTACATGCGCTAGAGAAATAGTCAAATGCACTTCAGAATACCTTATATGCATAGAAACAGAGCACAGATGCGCTAAAACAGGTCCTAAACGCACCGAAAAATAACTCAGATGCGCTAGAACAGAGCTTAAATGCGTTGCAGTTTTTCCTAGATGCACTAAAACATTTTTCTAAAGACAGTTTTTGACCAGTTTCAGCTGAAGTTTTTCATGTTCATTTTTGGATGATCCTTTATCTGAATTAATGTTTTTGAAAGCACAACAAATAGTCTGATTTAAGTTGATCATAACCAAGCACAAAATAAGACAAGCACAACCTAGGTTAGGCCAGGACAATATCTGCTAGATTCCATGTAACCGCATATCTGTAGCGTGTGAATTCAGAAGCTTGGCTACACGGGCTCCCCCTTACAGTGCACTCTCTTCTCAGACCAACCAAGCTTCCAACCCCCATGAAACTCCCATGGTGAGCTGATCACCTCTACTACAAACTGCGAAAGTGTGGATGTCTTCACACCGACCGGTGCTGCGCTAGCAAATAGAAGGATTTTGGCTTACTAAACAAGAGTTTTTAGTTTAGGACCCCCATTCGAGTGGCCATATATGGGGCAAGAGATTAATCACCATTAAGGTGGCACTCTAGCCTGAAGAGGTTAAGCTCAACAGGGTTTAAGGGAGTACTACTCTGTCCGTATGACACATCCACATAAGCAACCTTAGGTTTTCCCTTAAGATTTACATTTATATACCAGTTGGGGGTAGCTTGGCCTTAGCTTCGTTTTCGGTTTGAGTCGTGTTGGGGTGATGAAATCCCCAGGCAGGCCCAATTTCTAGAGTCAATAACCGTTCTCCTGCACCCAAGATCGCACAAGTGTGCAAGGGAAGAGGATACTTCGATTATCAAATCAGGGTTACACAGGAAAAAAGTGGGTCTGATTTTCTGATCACCTAGTTTGCACAAGGTGAGAGCATAATCACCTACCACTTTCAAGCACACTCAAGAAGAGTAGACAAGTTCATTTTAGATGCACCAAAATCAAAAGTGATTTAATCTAAGTGAAGATTTTGCTTCACAACAGACATGGGATTCATTTTAACTGCATGATAAAGGTGTGGTGACTACCCTAGATTGATTCATTTTAAATCCAACAAGAAAGAAGAGAAAGAAATTCTGTCTGCGGAAGGCGTCAGACTCAGAATCCTTGTTACAATTCGGATGCGAAACTTTGTCACTCAAATGTGCTAAATCAGAACCCATATGCGCAACTCTCTTACTCAGATGCGCGAAAACATAACCTAAATGCGCAACTCTGTTACCCACATGCGCGAAAACAGAACCTAAATTCGCTAATCTACATGCAAATTTTTTTTTTAAAAAATTTTCTGAAACATATTTGAATGTGCTAAAGAAAGTCTTATATGCGGTAACTAAATCCCTATATGCACTGCAGAAATGCACGTATGTTCCACTCTATTTCCCAGATGCACTGCAGAAATGCCTAGATGCGCTGAAACAGTCTTCAAATGCGCCAAAGTACCTACAAAAGAAAAAAAAATCAGATCTTCTGGATGTGCTTTTGGATGCTAGAAAACCTGCAAGCAGACCTGCAAGAAAAACCTACAAGAAAGAAGTCTAAAATAGGGGCACGGGCCCCACGGTGGGCACCATTTAATGTGTGGTCAAAAATAATATGCATAAATGAATTGCAATAAAATACTATTTAAGCACACTGATAAAACATAGTATCAAAATAGAAGAAAAGAAATAAGTAAATGCAAACTCGGTATTCTGCTTCGATTGTCATCCTATCGTCCTCTATCTTTAGTGTTTTTGTCGATTCCAACTTTTGTGTTCTCAGATTGTAGGCTAGGCTCAACAAACTGTCTTCCTAAAGAACGAGATTTTGATATGATGTATGATGCAAGATTAAGCTATGATAATGATTTGAACTAATAAGCTTGAAATAAACAAGATGCTATGATAAATGAATACTAAATGAATTAAATGCATGAACTCTAATTAATTGCCTATTACCAATGCTTGGATTCACACAGGTATTTATAGAGTTTTTCGAATGATTTTGATTGACTGTCTCGAATAACAGTTGTGATAATTCCTGGCAGATCGAATGGCTGAAGAAAGATGAAACTGAAGAGAAAATAGAAGAAACCTAAAAACAAGATTTTTCTATTTTTATGAAAGAGGAAAAAGAAAAGAAGATAAGAAATCATCTTTCTTTAAAAAGATAAAAGAAAGATTTAAAAGTTGATAAATAATGAATTAAAAATTCAAATATTTATTTGTGGATGACATTAAGCTTTTCTTAATTAAATAAAATATTTAATTAAGCTTTTAAAAGCAGAAGAAAGTTTGTGATAAGAATAAAGCTTTAATCATGTTTTATTGAAAAAAAGTAGAAGATCTCATAATTATGATATGAGAAGATTGCACAATTAAATAAAATACCTAATTGTGATTTAGAAAGAAAGCATAAGATATTTTTAATTAAATAAGATTTTATTTAATTAAATCTCTTTTATGAAATTAATTAAATGAAACATTTAATTAATTAGAAGAAGAATTAAAATAGAAGAAAAAGAGGTATTTGAATTTAATGAAATCAAAAGATTTAATTTAAATTTAAACAAATGATAATTAATTTAAATAAATAAAATATATTTATTTAATTAATTAAGCAGACATATGAAAATAATTAAATAAAATAAATTTATTTAATTATGAAAGAAGAATAAGATGAATGAACAATATAATTAAATTAATTAAATTTAATCATATGTAGAGGACTTTAGAAAAATTAATTAAATAATAAATATTTAATTAATTTCTAGGATTATAGACATGACCATTTTTATGTGTATACAGCTGCCATGTGATCCTTCTGCTTCCTATATTTTTCCAATATGTCATTGAAATAATCCTCCACAGTCTTATAGATCATGTCATGAAATATTAAGGTCATGGCCCTCTAATATGTTGCTCCAATTATCATGTTCGAACAATATGTCCCCCATGGACATGTGAAAGTTGTTTTGTTCTAGTTGTCTTTGGTGATCATGATTTGGTTATACCTAGAGAATCCATCCATGAAAGAAAGCATCTCATGTCTCGCGGTCATGTCTACTATCATGTCAATGTTGGGTAGCATCTCATGTCTCGCGGTCATGTCTACTATCATGTCAATGTTGGGTAGCGGGAAGTCATCCTTGGGACATGCCTTGTTCAGGTCTCTAAAATTTGTGTAGATACATATTCCCCCAGTGGGCTTTGAGATGGGTACCAAGTTTGATACTCACTTTGGATAATTGATTAGCCGTATGAATCCTGCATCTAGGAGTTTTTGCAGTTACATCTTGACTAACAAGGAAATCTGAGGATGCATTTTTCTAAGCTTTTGTCTGATGAGCTTTGCTTTGGGGTAGCCTACTAGATGGTGGACCACAACCTCTAGGTCAAGCCCAAGCATATCTACATAGGTCCAAGAAAATTTGACCTTTCTTTCCCTTAAGAAGGTAGCTAGGCACTCCTATTCCTTTGACATCAATGATTTGACATAAAATGTGATATGTGAAGTCTCCTCTATTCCAAAGTTGACTAGGTTACACTTTTCAGCTAAGACTGCTAACTTTTCCTAATGTAGAGTGCTGAGAGGAAGATTGAATCCTTCATCCCTAAATGCCTTGAGCAGAGAGGTTTTCACTATTGGATATGTCCTTTCTTTTTACTTTTTTCTAGTCAGACAATGCCATGGTGTGGTTTTCACTCAAATACCTTAAGATTATTCTTAGATTTCATTTTTGTGACTAAAGGATTCAATCATCTCCGTGTAGTAGACTTCTATCTTCAGTATGATGTCAAATCTTGCCTTGTGGTCTCCATGTGGTATTGTGTCCCCCAGTCCCATGAATTTCAAAAGTGCTTCATCATTTTTGAAAGTGTCCAAAATTGTAGGTCCTCATTGGTCATACTTGATGAGTTGGGGGTATACTAGGTTTATCTTATGGATTTGATGGTCATTGGTCTCAAAGAATAAGGTGCTAATAATTAGCAAGGAGGTATCTTCAAAAAGCATGGGAAAGTTGGCTATAGGATCTTCCTCACTACTCACATCTATGACTTGATCTATGGATATAGGTACTTGATGGGTGGGTGTTGATTGCCAAGGAGGATTTTTGACCTTCCTAACCAAGATACCTCTACCAAGTATGGTCACCCTCAGAGGGGTACATCTGAGGCAAAGATTTTTCATTCGCGTCTTAGGCATGAGAGGCACTAGGAGCCCATTATCATTTTTCCCAATCTTTCTATTTCTGTCATAGCCCATGGAGAGTATCATTTGTAAGCCCTTACTACTATCATCCATAGGTAAGTGGGTATGTGCAGGGTCATGGTGTGCCAAAAAGTGGCAATATTATGGGTATTTGTAGGGTATGTGGCTGATGACTTTTTTTCACCCAAAATTAATGAAATGAAAAGGGTTTTTAGAGGAGATTCTCAGCTTTCCAAAAATATAAATTATGATTTAATTTGAATTTAATAAATAATTATTATTCATTTTCTATTAGATTTACAACTAAAGTCCTGATCGATAGGCTGATTGAAAAACATCTATAACTTTCAAAAGGTATCATATTTTTGAATCCAAAACATGTGTCACATTCTATGCTTCACATACTATAGGATTAAAAAAAGAAAAAATAAATTTCATGAAGTTTTGATCAAGTTAAGGTGGTCAGACAAAATATTTTTTATATTTTCTAAAAGTTGTAATAAAAAAATCATAATTAATTATTTACTTGGAAAAAAATTATTAAAAAAATGCATCACATCCAGACATGAGTCCTCTACTTATATATAAAATCTTACAAAAAAATATTATCATTTTATTATGGTTAGGGTGGTCAGACAGACACCTACTTCTTATTTTTTCCCTGAAATTTAAGTACTACTACATTGAAATTTCAATTTTTCACCAAATAGATTTATTTATTTTTAAATAAACCTATTATTTTAGAAACTAAATTCAATTTTCTACAAATTCTATTCTTACATATTTTTGAAATAATATAGATAACTTATTCAAATATTTATGTCAAGTTGCCTAACATTGATTTTTCTGAATTTTTTGCCACTTAAGGGACTGTTTTTTGCATGATGATCCTGCACATACCCAAGTTAGTTTTTGGTTTTTTTTCTTCTTATAAGAGGTTTGATGGGTCATCTTCTATTACTTGTTGACTTAGGTCTCCCCAACTCTTGAAGCTAGAGGAACCTGCTGTGAAGGTTTGGGATGATGTTTTAGCTTCTTAGGGTTGTCCACTAGATTTGGGAGATTGTGGTAATTCTCCCACCACAAAAGCACTTTTCTTCATTTTATAATTCCCACATTCATCATCTTGGACAATTACCTTGATATCAGAGATATCAGGGATGGCGGGTGTCTCTATTGTAGAAGTGGAGGTGAGAGTAGTTGGGCCAATGTGTGGGGTGGTGGGGCCTTCATTTTTTTTAGGCACTTGGGGAATTTCATAATATTTGGCTTCTAGGATTCTGCAGTATGCAAAGGGTTCAAGATCACCATGAATTGTGACCTCTTGATTATTGTATTGGAACGTAACACACTAATGGAATGTGGAAGCAACTACTTGCATCCCATGAATCCATAGATGTCCCAGGAGAATTTTGTAAGGTAGATCAAGGTCCAAGACTTGGCATGTGGTTTCCATTATGGTAGGGCCTACTTGAATAGGGATTTGGATAGTTCCTATAGACACTCTCTCCTAATCATCATAAGCTGTAATTGTGATGCTCTTACCTTTCTCAATGGAATCCTCTAAGAATCCCAGATTCTTTATTAATTTTAGGGAGCAAATGTTGAGACCCACAACCCCATCCACCAAGACCCTTTTGAATTTGTTCTTGTGAACTAGGACTTCAAGGTGTAGAGCATGGTTGTGAGATGGTTGGGATGGAAAATCCTAATCAAAGAATGTTAGGAGGCTAGGAATGGTGATATTTTTTACCATAGCTTGGAACTGGTCAACATCTAGGTCTATAGAGATAGTGAATCAGGCCAATGCTTCCTCTAGGATATTTCTTTGGGAGGGCCATATCTTTAGTAACTCCATGATGGAGATCTGAGTGGGAGTTCTTTTGAGTTGGTCGAGAACATTATAGCCATGAGGGGTGGATTTTGGAATGGATGCAGATGGCCTAGGTCGTTGTGATGGTCCAGTGATGGTGACCTTGTTGCCACATGTGGTGACTCCACAGTCAGCATTGGATCCCTTAATGTTAATCATGGGGACATATTCTTCAAGTGTTGCAACAACATGTTCATACACATGATTCACATTCTTGTATTTTCCTTTGCCCTTATCATTGTTTCCTTTTTTATGGTCTAGCATTGGATTGGTGTATATCTTTAGGTTTTGGTTTCTTGCGGGTTACTCCACATTTATAATCTTTTTGTCAATGAGGTCTTGGACTAGGTTCTTCAACCTCATGCAATTGTTAGTGGTGTTCCCCTTGATTTTGTGAGAGTCACAAAGTTGGCTTTCATTGTACTAGGGTGATTTCACTTGGGGTTCCTGGTAGTTTTCATAAGTGGGGATCTTGATGATATTTTAATTTATTAATTTTTCATGACTACCTCGAGTGGTTCCCCAAGGGTAGTGTACTTCCACTTGGGGAAATTTTTGTTTTGTGAGGGTGGTTCCCCTTGATTAATTAGGTTGTTGACCTGATTGTTGGTTGGTTGGCCATGTTGTTTTGGTTTTTGTTTTGACTATTATTTTGCAGTTGCTGGTAGGTTTGGGTGTTTTGCCTTAGAGCACTGATTACAACCTTAGCATCTACTACACCATCATTCATGACATTTTTTTTTGTTTCCCATGTGTGAGGTTTCTTATTATAGCTTGTCGAAGGGTGATTGTTTTGTTTTCTAGGATATGGAGGAGTCCCTCCTTGTGTGACAAGGGCTTGTTTGATATTAAGTTCCTTGCAGATTAGTTGGTCATAAGTGGTGATACCTTGCACCTTGAGATGAAATTCAAAGGTTCCCTCAAGATTGGAAATGATGGTGTAGACTTGTTAATCTTCAAGCTTGTCCCATTTACTCCTATTGCCTTGGATCACCATCGTAGGAAAGAAGAAAATGATTCTCCCTTAGATTGCTTAAGAGTTGATAATTCCTCTAGACTAACATCCATACCAATATTGAAGGTGTAATTTTTTATGAATGTGATTTGATTTAGGATCTAAGACGATTGCTTAAAGAATGCATAATGATTATGGTTCCAATCTCCAAATTACTAAAATGAAATCAAGACCACAACATAATTAAACTAATGGAATTGACAAAAAGATAGAATTCAGAATGAGACATAAGCAAGAGAGAACACAAATAGCTTGATAACAGAGTTTGCCATAAAAATGATGACGTCTTCAGGCCCCTCTCCAAAGAGTAGACTGATCCAATTAAAATTTTTAGAAATTGGGCATTACATTTTTTTACAAGATTTTCCCTTCAAGTACAACGAAATTCCAACATTCTCCTGATGTACAGGATCAACAATTTGTCTCTCCGGAAATTATCTCAAGTCTTCAACACCTGAATTATGTATAATCTAGATGCCCCTAGCCTCTAACTCCCCCTTTCTATACAAAAAAATTACTCAATTTGGTTCATAACCAATTGATTTTCAAAACCCCCCAATATCCCCTTTATGTAGAAAAATTATTTGAAAATCCCCCCTTATTTACATAAGGATATCTTCCTGTTAAAATAACCCATCCAATTTTACATGAAATATTCATAGATGGCCTCTTGTAATTTTATTCCATAATCCCTCCCAAGATTTATTAAGAGATCTTAATAATTCACCTTTGAATATAAATGGGCTTAATTTTGTTAAGGATTTAATCCTTAATTTTAGGGGTGAATTGGTTGGGAATTTTATGTTTTTTAAAAATAATGATTAAGTTCCCCTTAAAAAGGTGGATTCACCACCTACGTGGGTGGCTCCCCATTAAGTGTGGGCTCCTCCCATGTATAGGTGGCGCCCCAATTTATGTGAGTCACCTCCCATAGCATGGGTGGTGCCCCACGTAATGTGGGTCACCCCCCATGCGATGGGTGGCTTCGCACTTAATGTGGGTGTCCCCCCATATATATATTGTTATTTTATTTTGTTTTTATTTTTTATTTTATTTTTTGTAAACAAAAAATAATATTTCCAATTGGAGGGATGAGATGATTCCATGAGTGAAGGGCTAATTGGTTGTTGAGCTGACTGGGTGCTGATAACATCAGGCAACTTTGACCTTCCATAACTTCGTTATACGGACTCTGTTTTCTGTGAAACAAACTCTTCCAAAATCATGATGATGAGCACTACGTAATGCATTGACTTTGGCCAGTTTTGATGAATTTTATTTTTGGCCCTCTCTTTTTTTTCTTTGACCTACCTCCAAGGTTGACCAAGGTTTGAATGAGCATATATTGAGCTTCGTAGCTCTTTTTAACTCCATTCAAGTTGTGTTGGAGTCATAATTTTTCCCTCTTTCTGATGATGTCAATCTTGAAGATAAAAGAGAAACTTCAATTTTTGATGAAGATCCTCCAGATCTGTCCTCCCCACTGGAGAGCTTTTGGACCTCTAAAATATTGACTACTTAGAAAGTAAGTGAGGGTAAATTTCCCTCACTTTACCAATCTCCATCCATTTTTCTTTGCTTGTATTCATCCCCTTCAGTCCCACTCTAAGGTACTCAACTGCTCCTCTTCATGAAGTCTTGGTTTTCTTGTCTAGGATGACATCCTCTAGAAACTCTGACATGTACTCTAGTGAAATATCATCAACTGATAGAACCTGTATGTCATTCTCCTCGTCCAATATCATCGGAGGTTCATACAACTTCAAGTTCTCAACATTTATAGCTGAATAGATCTGCATGTATGGAGGAAGATTAAGGTGGAAGGCATTGGTTCTAATCTTTTCTAAGATATCAAAGGGACCATATGGAATTGGCTTGAGCTTCCTTCCTTTGCCTTGCATTCTTTCCTTGTTGATATGTAACCAAACATGGTCACTGACTTGAAAATGATGATCAGTGCGATGTTTATCATGTCGAGCCTTGTATTTGGCTTGACTCTTTTCCAACTATGCTTCCATTTCCTGATGGATGGCTTGGACTTTCTGGATGAACTTCAAAGCCTTCTTTGAATCATGGCATCCATCTTCAACATCATCTTTCCCAAAATCAAAATCCATTGGAGTCTTGGGCACATAACCAAAAGAGGTCTCAAAGGGAGACCTCTTTGTAGAAGAGTGTGCCACATGGTTGTAAGCATGTTGCACATAATGAAGACTCTCATCCCACAATTTGGGATGCTTGCTGCAGTAGCCTCTAAGTAGATGCACAATTGTCCTATTTACTACCTCTGTATGTCCATCAATTTGTGGATGGATGGTTGTACTCTTCTTGAGTTTGAGGTCCATGAGTCCCCACAAAGCTATCCAAAATTCCCCTAGGAATCGAGAATCTTGATATGATACAATAGAAGTAGGTATTCCAAAATGAACCCATACAAATTGGAAGTACATTTGAGCTATCAGTTCAGCAGTGACTTGCTTTTTACATGGCATTAAGATACACATTTTGTTGAACTGATCAACTACTACATAAATATAATCATGACCCCTCCTAGACATAGGTGAACCCCCAACAAAATGCACAGACACACTTTCTGATGGATAAGATGGAATAGGTAATGGTGTGTACAACCCTAGTTTTCTATTACTTGGTTTACTAGTTGCACACATAATACAACCCTTAATGTATTTGGTGACAGTTTCCTACATTTTAGGCTATTAACAATATTTCTGCAATTGAGTAACTATTTTACTTACCCCAAAATTTCTTATAATCAAAAAGGCATGAGCTTCACGAATTAGCATATTGTTCCTGAAAGCTTGCATGCACCATGGAACTACCTTTAAGGATAATCAATGCATTCATTATGGGAGGCCTAGAAAGCATATATGCTACTTTATTATGGGTACCTTTCTTGTACTTAATTACTAAGTGAAATTGTTGTAAAAATCCCATCCATTTGAAATGCCTACTTTGCTGCAGTTTAGACTATGAGTGCAAGTATTGTAGTGGTTGGTGATCAGTGTGGATTATAGTTTCTTTCCCCATTAAGTAATTTTTCCATTTCTTAACACTCTGAACTAATGCATAAATTTCCTTATCATAAGTAGGGTAGTTACTTACTACTCCTGAAAAGGTTTCAGAGTGGTAGCAGACTAGTTTACCTCCTTGCATAAGAACAACTCCCATGGAAAACCCTCTTGCATCAGTCTCGATCTCAAATGGTTGATCTAGATTCGGTAAAGCCAAAACTGGTGTAGTGCTTAACTTTTCCTTCAAAGTGTTGAAGGCCTTCTGATGTGGACCTCCCCATTGAAAATTTGTCTCCGTACTTGTTAATGCGTGCAATGGTGATGCAATGTAGAAGTTTGCAATGAACTTTCTCCAATATTGGAATGCACCTAAGAAACTTCTGACTTCTGTTATAGTACTTGGCTTAGGCCAGTTTACAATAGCTTTGACCTTCATAGGGTCTACTTTCAATTGACCATTCCCTACGACATAGCCTAAGTACACTAGAGATGTCTTTGCAAATTCACACTTAGACATCTTTACATAGAGTTTTTCTTTTCTCAAAACATCAAAAAATTTCTTTACATGACTTACATGATCATCCCAAGACTTGCTAAATATAAGAATATCATCTAGATAGACAATGAAAAAATCATCAATGAAAGGACGAAAGACATCATTCATGACTCTCATGAACATGGCAGGTGCATTACAAAGCCCAAAGGGCATAACCAACCATTCATAAAGTCCCTATTTTGTCTTGAAAGCAGTTTTCCAAATGTCATCTTCTACAATTCTAATATGATGATAACCACTTTGCAAATCTAATTTAGTAAAATAAACTGCATGTTTCAACTGATCAAGTAAATCATATTTTCTTGGAAGAGGGTACCTATTTTTTACCGTTATCTTGTTCAGGGCATGGTATTCAATGCACATTCTCCAAGATCCATCTTTCTTTGGAACCAACACAATTGGAGAACCACAAGGAGATGTACTAGGATGAATGACTCCTTTCTCCACTAACTCCTAAACCTGTTTCTTAATTTCTTCATTTTGCGTAATGGACAAATGGTACAAGTCGATATTAGGCAATGGCACATCCTGCTGCAACTGGATTTCATGTTGTATTTCCCTCTTGGGTGCCAACCCCTTTGGTTTCTGAAATAAGTAATCATAAGTGGAAACAATTTTGACCATTTCAACCTTATGTTTTGGATCACACCCCTTAAATGCCTCAGATATTTCTTCTTTGGCTTTTACAAGCATTAAAACAAAGTTCTTACTAGATTTGACTAACCTTTTCATTTGACCAGCATTAACTAGTGTGAGATTAGTCTTTACCTTGTGTGCATGTACAATATATTCTACCCCATCTTTAAAAAGATGATACTTGTTCTCCCCCCTGTAAAATATTTCCTTTCTATCATATAGATAAGGACTACCTAATACAAGCCCACAAATATCCAAAGGTACAACATCTACTTCTACTTCATCAATCAAATTAGCAGTGATGAAAAAACACAATTTGCATTGTTTTACCACCTAGAATATTGAATCATTACATACCCATCCAAGTGGATAGGGCTTAGGATGAGTAGTAGTTAGATTCAATTTCTTAACAACCTCTTCAGAAATCAAGTTGACTTGAGAGCCTTAATCAAATAGTGTATCAATCTTTGTGTGTTTAGTTACCACACGAATGTGAAACATTTCATTCCTCTATTTATCAACTTTAGGAGTGGATACTTTACTTGCATTACTTGTACTTGCATTAGAAATACTTGAACCAAAAGAGAGAATTATACCTTTCCCGTTACCTTGGATCCTGGTAGCAATGATCTTTGTCTCATCTCTGGAATCAGATCCAAGATCCTGTTGAATGATAGCAGCACTAGTCTTTTGTTTTCCTTTATTGCCTCCAAATCCTTTTGGCCTTGCTTGCGGATGCAATTTCCAACACCTTGATTCATCATGCCCCTCTTTCTTACAATGTCAGCATGTGGGTTTTTCACCCTCTTTCTTCACTATAGTTTTCTTCTTTCCTTTACCTTTATCTTTTTCTTTATCTTTACCCTTAGACTTTCCCTCAGACTTAGATTTTTTTTATCAAACTTATCAATGAATGATCCCTTACCTCTAGACTCTAAGTGGGTAGCTTGAACACAAACTTCATCAAGGTTATTGGGATTCAAAACCAAAATTGAATGTCTAAGGTAGGAATGAAGACCTCCTATGTACTTCAACAAAGTATCCTAGGTGTACAAAGGAACATCTAATGCAATAGCCCTTTTATGAAATTCAAGAGTACTCCTAAACGGACTGACCTTTCCCTTGCCTAAACATCTTCCAGTTCATCATCAACTGTTGCATGTAGCCTAAGGGATAGAATTGCATTTTAAGAGCACTTGCAAATTATGTCCAAGAAAAATTGACTTTACCATGTTGGGAGATTTCTGTCCTAGTCCTACTCTCCCACCAAGTTAGAGTTGTACCCCCTAACTGAAAAGTAGCAAGTTGGATCCTATCAACATCATCTACGAGGTTTTGGACTCTACAACAGACTTAAACTTGTTGAATCCAGTCACCTAGTTTTTCAGCATTTAATTCACCACAATACTTTGGTAAGTCAAATTTTACATCCAACTTAATCTTGGGCTTATGTGCACCCTTAAAAGGATTAACAGGCATAGAATGAGTAGAAGAAGGAGAAGAAGGAGAAGAGGGAGGTGTCTTCAGAGTCTCGGGATCATCTCCTGATTTCTTTCCTTTTCCTGCATGAGCTTCATGTCTTTGCATCCTTTCTTGCCTCTGCTGCAATAAGACTTCAACCATGGCCTTCATGTCGAGAAAAGCATTCTGAAATTCATTCTCACCAAGCTCAGAACTTTTTCCATTGTTTGGATCTGCCATCCGTGTTCGTGAATGAGCTCTTCGTCTTCCAATCTCTAGATTATACTCTTCAAGTTTTCCTTTTCCTTGTTGAAGCTGGGAGAGTGTAAGCATTTGAATTTGCAATACTAGTCAAAACACAACTCTAATACCAATTTGATTTGATTTAGGATCTAGGACAATTGCTTAAAGAATGCATAATGATTCCAGTTCCAATCTCCAAATTACTAAAATGAAATCAACACCACAACATAATTAAACTAATGGAATTGACAAAAAGATATAATTCAGAATGAGACATAAGCAAGAGAGAACACAAACAGCTTGATAACAGAGTTTGCCATAAAAATGATGACGTCTTCAGGCCCCTCTCCAAAGAGTAGACTGATCTGATTAAAATATTCAGAAATTCGGCATTACATCTATTTACAAGATTTTCCCTTAAAGCACGATGAAATTCTAGCATTCTCCCGACGTACAGGATCAAGAATTCGTCTCTTCAAAAATTATCTTAAGTCTTCAACACTTGAATTATGTATAATCTAGATGCCCCTAAGCCTCTAGCTCCCAATTTTTATACAAAAAAATTACTCAATTTGGTTCATAACCAATTTATTTTCAAAACCTCCCAATATCCCCTTTACATAGAAAAATTATTTGAAACTCCCCCATTATTTACATAGGGATATCTTCCCGTTAAAATAACCCATCCAATTTTACATGAAATCTTCACAAATGGCCTCTTGTAATTTTCTTCCATAATCCCTTCTGGGATTTATTAAGAGATCTTAATAATTCACCTTTCAATATAAATGAGCTTAATTTTGTTAAGGATTTAATCCTTAATTATAGGGGTGAATTGGTTGGCAATTTTATGTTTTTTTAAAATAATGATTAAGTTCCCCTTAAAAAGGGGGATTCCCCACCTACATGGGTGGCTCCCCATTAAGTGTGGGCTCCTCCCATGTATAGGTGGCACCCCACTTTATGTGGGCCAACTCCCATAGCATGGGTGGCACCCCACTTAATGTGGGTCGTCCCTTTGGGATGGGTGGCTTCCCACTTAATGTGGGCGTTCCCCCATATATATATATTGTTATTTTATTTTGTTTTTATTTTTTATTTTATTTTTTGTAAATAAACAATAATATTTCCAATTGGAGGGATGAGGTGATGCCATGTGTCAAGGGCTAATTGGTCATTGAGCTGACTAGGCGCTGATATCATCATGCAACTTTGACCTTCCGTAACTTCATGATACAAACTTCATTTTCTGTGAAACAAACTCTATCGAAATCGTGACGATGAGCACTACGCAATTGTGTTGACTTTGGATAGTTTTGATGAGTTTGATTTTTGGCCCCTTTTTTTTCTCTCTACCCTTGCTCCAAGGTTGACCAAGGTTTGACTAAGTGTATATTGAGCTTCGTAGCTCTGTTTGACTTCGTTCAAGTTGCGTTGGAGTCAAAAATTTTCCTTCTTTCTGATGATGCCAATTCTAAAGATAAAAGAGAAACTTCAATTTTTGATGGAGATCCTCCAGATCAGAATGCGTCTACTATCTCTTGGAACTTCTTTATGCTTGGAGGAAGGTGAGAGAACCACTCCATGGTTTGGCAAGCCAAACTCCGTGGAAATAGCTACATCAGATATATATCATCATACGCGACTTTCATGCAATGCACCTAGATTCCCTAATGTGATCTTCAAGGTTTCTCAACCTACGATATTTATCAAATTTGGGGATTTTTAATCCCTTTGGGAATGGTCTCATTACAAGTCTCATGTATAACAAGTAAGGTCACAAGTTGCTAGGTGTCTTGGAGGTTTTCCCTGATTGAAGATCAAGCACTTGTTGCGAGAGAAAATTGATTTTTTTTGTTACATCATATTATGGATTAGGGGGTGGAGTGAATGTGTTTTGGAGTGGTTGTTGTGTTTGAATGATTGGTGGAATGTTGGATGTGTTGGTGGTGTTTTTTTGCAAGCTTTGCTGATACGCCTACATTTTTTATTGCACCAACAATGCTTGTTGTTGGTCATGATGTTGTTTTGCTAATAGCGCTTGTTGTTGTTCTTGCTGCTGCTGTGCCAATAGGGCCTATTGTTGGGCTTGCAATGCTACCTCTTGTTGTGCTTGATAATGCTACAAGGCTTGTTGATACGCTTGTTGGTAGGCTTCTTGTAGTTGTGCCTGATATTGAGCTTGTTCTTGCGCTTGTAGAGTTTGGTATTGGGCTTGATCTTGTGATTGAGCTTGTTGTCTGGCTTAAGTAGCTTGAGCAGCTTGAGCAACTTGCTAAGCATCTAACTGTACAGCTTGTTGATTTTGAATTTGCTAAAGTTCTTTTTGATAGGTAGCTTGTTGAGCTACTTGCAACATGATGCTATATTTATTTGATGTATTTTTCTTTGGTGGTAGGTTCAAAATGTTGTTCTTGATGAGAGGCACTATTATATTGATGATTGGGATTGTAGTGAATGGTGTACTTGATATGTTTGGTTCCTAGGAGATTGTTGTTGTAGATATTTGGGGTGTGGCTGATGATGGGATGATTTCTTGGGTTGTATGAACGGTTTCCATATGTTGTTGCGATATCGATGGAATGTTTAAAGGATTGATGTGATGAATTAATTCATGATTGGGGGGTTGTTTTGAATGAGTGGAAACAATGGAGATATCCCCAAACCAAGAGGATGTGGATATTAATGGTAAAGGTGGGAGTGGAAAAAATGTGAGTGGCATACTCCCTTGGGGAAATGATGAAGAGGAAGGGTCAAAGATGCCCCCTAGTTTGAATAGCCAACCTTCTCCTTGTGAGGTCATAAGGAGAGAGGTTTGAGGTGTTGTGCGAAATGATGATGATGTAATGGATTTTAAGGAATGGATTGACCCAAGATGGTGTTTGTGTCCAATTCTTGATTATTCACAAGGGGGTGTGTTTGTAATACATTAAGAAATAAGCTCCCCTTGTTAACAATGGGTTGAGTTGGAGCAATGGATGACATGATTTGTGGAATGCTTTGGGTAATGCTTTGAAATAGAGGTATGGATGATATTGGGAGTGTGAATGATTTCTGGACAAGATCCCAAGAGGTTGTTCCACAATGGTACTCACATTGTAATCAAAAGGGAGTTTAGCCCCTTGTTTTGCTAATTCAAGCATATATTGTGAGGGATGGAGCTTCATTATGGCATTGACAATTCCATGATTTTCAAGATTTTGAACCATTTTAGTTATCTCATCTTGTCATTCCCAAGAAACTATTTGTGATGTCTTCCACTTGACATCCCTCTTGATGGTGGGTGATCCCACAATAGTGGTTTACAATTTTTGGCCAAACTAGAAACTAATTTTTTTTAACTAAATCTTCACATTCAAGCACCTATAGCGGTTAAACCATAAGGAATTTGAAGATGATGCAAACTAGAGTCTTCTCACATTTTGTCTATAGATTCTAAAAATATTTTATTCAAAATTTTTGGAATCAGATTGCACTTCTTTTTCCATCTCCTATGAAAACTAGATTTTTTCAAAAAACAACATTTTTAAAAAGTGACGCACATCGTATAATGCATAATTTTTTTTCCTTCAAAGATAAAATTCTAATTCTTTCAAATTTAGATTCATAACTACAATATCTAGTGCACTCATATTTTTCAATTTTTTTTTTGATAATCTTCTATTTTTCCACATGTACAGAACAAAGAGTTTTGCTTTTAGTGAAAAACATATATTTAATCAAACTTAAAAAACAAATAGATAATATAATCAAAACATATTAAAATTATATTCATTGGATAGCTCGTTTTGAGGGAAACCTAATACCAGTTGTGTTTTTGAGATCTCCATTTTCATTCTCAAATTGATCTTTGAAGTGCAAAATTTTGAGCAATTTTGGTGCCTAAGAGGATTTTGGTGAAAATGAGGGGGTTCGGTCAAACATAAATTAAATGTTCGATTGAATGGGGGTTCGACCGAACCCATTTAACATACAATAAAAAAATAGATTCAAATTGGGTTTAGTCAAACGTGCTAATCATGTTTGGTTGAACCCCCTCTATTAAAAATTAGTATTTAATATTAATATAAATATAAATTATATTCTTTTTAAATTATAGTAAATAATATACTTATTATTGAACTATATTTTAATAGTTATATTATTATTATAATATATAACTATTATTATAATATTAAAAGTATATTACTATTGACTTGAGAAAGAGATATGGAGGGAGTGGGAGAGGAAGGGAGTGTGGGGGTGGGAGGGAG
>VDFB02000017.1:531476145-531700054 GCA_007258455.2 Sequoia sempervirens
CTAATTTATCTTTAGTTAGTAACAAGCTATCTATTTTCCATCCAATCAATTAAAATCTATTGGCAATAATATTTACCCTTCACGTCATTGGGATAATTATCTTTGAACAACTAATAATTTATTAATTATTATCGAATATCATTAAAAGAATACTTTTTTTCAAAACAATTAGTTTGTTTATTTATTAATAACTATTTACTTAATATTTTATAAAACTAATTTATTTAATTTTCACCTTAATTTCTAGCTTTATTTACTCAATGCTATTTTAATTAATTGAGTACACAATTCCATCAAATATTATGTTAACTGCACACAAAACAACAATAACACAATTAAACACTTACACAAAATTTGGAAAGGTCACAAGGCAGGGCACTACAAAAGGCACAAAATAAGTTCAAAATGAAGAAGAAAAGAAAGACAATATAAAAACAAGACCTAATAAAAATGAAAAGGAAACAAAGAAACAAAAAATGTAAAGGGGAGTCTTTATATTGTCCAAGAAAAATGAGACATATGTGCAAGGACAACAAATCTCTCCTATTCTTTCAATTAGGATTTCATGGTCTTGGATGTATATCTCCACAGTGAAATCTTACAAAAACTTCAAGATGGATAATTGTAAACTAATAGACCTACTCCAATAAATGATGGTAAGAAACCTTCAAAACAAATGTGTGTTAAGACATAAAAATAATAATCTATCATATAACTATTATTCCTTGGCACCATATAGCTTGAGTTTTGATGTATACATGTGTTAGTCTATATAAAACTTGACATTGCATTGGCTTTAAGGATAATTTGAGCTCTAATTTTCAAATAATTCTAGAGCTTAGAATTGGGAATTTATTAAAAATATTTAAAAATATTTTTTAGGAGCTATTAATCATTAGATTAAATTTAATGGGAGTTTAGAAAAATATTAAGCTAATTAGATGTTGCAATGTAGATTGGATAGGGGATATTGATCACCAAATATCAACATTAGAATGCTACTTCATTGTACATGAAGGTGTAGTTTCATGAATAATTAAGAAAAAATAATGGTTTCTTTCAAAGTGAAAAGTTAGAATATATAGGAATTTGCAAAGCCATAAAATAATTAATGTGGTTGAAAAATTATGAAAATCAAAGTGGCATAGTGAGGGACACAAAATTTAAGGTTTCATTGGAGAACTAAGCATGTATTGAAGTACACTATCATTTTCTTCATGAACAAAGTAAAGAGAAAATTGTGTAGATGCAATACTCAACAATGATAATGTGATGACAAAAATATTAAACAAAGGTATTGGTAAAAGATAAGTGTAAGGTTTGTAGGGAAGGATTTAATGTACATTATTTTAGTTTAAGAGTACATTTTAAGTTGGGGTATTGTAAGTTGAAAAATGGTCATACATTAAACATTTCTAATTTTAATAAGAAATCCAATGCAAAATGTATGCACATACAAATTTATGTTTAGGTTTACTAACCAAATTATTGGGTGGATTAATGCACATTATGGATTTCATCCCATCAAATGAATACTCATGTTTTTTCAAAGTAAAAGTCCTAAACACACTTGAGAGTGATAGAGAAGAAAAAAGCATGTACCTTGTTTCTTTCTATGATAATTTTCCAAGTTTTGTTCATGCCTCTTTTGTTCTTCTTTTGACAATTTTCATTGAGACACATTTTTTCCTTTTCTTTGTTGTCCCATTTTCTTCTTCAACTTAAAGATGACTCAAAACAAGTCCTCTACCAACTTAGTTAAATTCTCCTCCAAAATTTTCCTTGATTGATAAAAATTAAAAGTTGTCGAGCTCCAATATTTTCCTCCTTGATAAATGTGCAAAAACTTCTCCAAAATCTACTCTCCAAGTGATGTAAATGAGAATTAATCTTGCAATTTGATATCCAAAATAATGAAAAATAAGCTTCTATTTATATGCATATGGGATGGGAAAAAAATTATTCTAGTGTACATGGAATAACTAGATCCTAGTTTAAATTAATCAAGTAGTAAACAAACAGGTTATTTCATTGTGGAGTTTGTTGTTATTTAATTCGTAGGTGTATACGCATAAAATTGGTCATGTCTATAATCCTGGCAATTAATTAAATATTTATTATTTAATTATTTCTTCTAAAGTCCTCTACATATGATTAAATTTAATTAATTTAATTATATTGTTCATTCATCTTATTTCTCTTTCCATAATTAAATAAATTTATTTTATTTAATTATTTTCATATGTCCACTTAATTGATTAAATAAATACATTTTATTTATTTAAATTAATTATCATTGTTTGAATTTAAAATTAAATCTTTTGATTTAATTAAATTTAAATATTTCTCTTTCTTCTATTTTTAATTCTTCTTCTAATTAATTAAATGTTTCATTTAATTAATTTCATAAAAGTGATTTAATTAAATAAATCTTATTTAATTAAAAATATCTTATGCTTTCTTCCTAAATCAAAATTAGGTATTCTATGGATGGCTCATCTAGGGGAAATCTTGGACCTGCTAAGATTGGCGGGGTTGGTAGGGATTCTTCAGGATCAGTGGTTTTTTTTTTTTGCTAATGAAGGGATACAAACTGTCAATAGGATGGAAGGCTTGGCTATTCTCTATGCCTTGAAACAGGCATATGCTTTAGGGTGGCGTAAGGTTATTTGTGAGTCAGACTCTCAGGTCTTGGTCAATTTACTTCATGGAAAGAATATTTCTGATGTTAGCTGGCAGTTGGCTATGTTGGTGCAACAGATATTGCAGGTTAGCTCTTTGATGGAGTCGGTATCTTATGTCCATATTCCAAGGGAATGGAATAGGGCAGTTGATTGTCTAGCCAAATGGGCGTCAGAGAATATTGATGGTGGGAAGATTGATGGGTGGGAGAAAATTCCCCATGAGTTATGTCAGGATTTGGAGAGGATTCTTGCAGAGGATGGGAGGGCTATTGGGGAAGAGTGATTTTGTTTCTGGCTTTTCTTGTGGTTTTTGTTGGTTCCTGGGGCTTTGGCCCTTTGCTGTTATGTAATGCTTTGCTCTGATTTTCAATAAAGTTTTTACCCCTTTTATAAAAAATAAAATAAAATTAGGTATTCTACCTGATTGTGAAATCTTCTCATATCATAATTAAATATTTTATTTAATTATGAGATATTCTGCTTTTTTCAATAAAACATGATTAAAGCTCTTTCCTCACCACAAGCTTTCTTCTGCTTTTAAAAGTTTAATTAAATATTTTATTTAATTAAGAAAAGCTGAATGTCCTCCACAAATAAATATTTGAATTTTTAATTCATTATTTATCAGCTTTTAAATCTTTCTTTCATTCTTTTAAAGAAAGATGATTTCTTATCTTCTTGTCTTTTTTTCATCTTTCATAAAAATAGAAAAATCTTGTTTTTAGGTTTCTTCTATTCTCTCTTCAGTTTCATCCATCTTCAACCATTCGATCTGCCAGGAATTATCACAACCGTCAATCGAGACAGCCAATCAAAATCATTCGAAAAACTCTATAAATACCTGTGTGAATCCAAACATTGGTAATAAGCAATTAATTAGAGTTCATGCATTTAGTTTATTTAGTATTTTAATCTCCTAGCATCATGTTTATTTCAAGTTTATTAGTTCAAATCATCATCATAGCTTAATCTTGCATCTACATCATAGCAAAATCTCATTCTTTAGGAAGACAGTTTGTTGAGCCTAGCCTACAATATGAGAACACAAAGCTGGAATCGACGAAAACACTAAAGATAGAGGACAATAGGACGACAATGGAAACATGATACTGAGTTTGCACTTCTTTACCT
This sequence comes from Sequoia sempervirens, assembly GCA_007258455.2. NCBI lineage: Eukaryota > Viridiplantae > Streptophyta > Pinopsida > Cupressales > Cupressaceae > Sequoia > Sequoia sempervirens. The sequence continues at coordinate 531,479,961 of VDFB02000017.1, forward strand.
TTTATATTCTGTTTTGTTATAATGTCCTATTGGTGTGTTTGAACAGGTATTTTTATTCTACGCATCTAATTTTCATACACATTAAATGGCGCCCACCGTGGGGCCTATGCCCCTATTTTAGACTTTTTTCTTACAGGTTTTTCTTTGCAGGTTTGCTCGCAGGTTTTCTGACATCCGAAAACGTATCTAGAAGATCCAATTTTTTTTCTTTTTGCAGGTACTTCGGCACATTTAAAGACTATTCCGACGCATCTGGGCATTTTTGTGGCGCATCTGGGAAATAGAGTGGTGCATTCATGCATTTCTATAGCGCATCTAGGGGATTAGTCACCGCATATAGGACTTTTAGCGCATTTAAATATTGTTGAAAAAAATTAAAAAAAATTTTTTTGCATGTAGATTGGTGCATTTAGGTTCTGTTTTCACGCATCTGGGTAACAGAGCGGCACATTTAGTTTCTATTATTGCGCATTTAGATTATTGTTATCACACATTTAGGTACTGTTATTGCGCATCTATGTTCTATTTTCGCGCATCTGAGTAACAGAGTTGCGCTTTTAGGTTATGTTTCAGTGCATTTAAGTGACAGAGTTATGCATTCGGGTTGTAACAGGGATTCTGAGTATGACGCCTTCCGTAGATAGAATTCCTTTCTTTCTTTCTTGCTGGGTTAAAATGAATCAATCTAGGGTAGCCACCACACTTTTATCATGTAGTTAAAAAGAACCCCATGTCTGTTGTGAAGCAAAATCTTCACTTAGATTAAATCACTTTTGATTTTGGTGAACATAAAATGAATTTGTCTTCTCTTATTGACTGTGCTTGAAAGTGGTAGGTGATTATGCTCTCACCCTATGCAAACTAGGTGATCAGAAAACTAGACCCACTTTTCCCTATGTAACCCTGACTTGATAATCGAAGTATCCTCTCCCCTTGCGCACTTGTGCGATCTTGGGTGCAAGAGAAATGGTTATTGACTCTAGAAATTGGGCCTGCTTGGGGATTTCATCACCCCAATGCGACTCAAACTGGCAATCGAGCTAAAGCCAACTACCCCCAACCGGTATATAAATGTAAATCTTAAGGGAAAACCTAAGGTTGCTTGTGTGGATGTGTCATACGGACGGAGTAGTACTCCCTTAAACCCTGTTGAGCTTAACCTCTTCAGGCTGGAGTGCCACCTTAATGGTGATTAATCTCTTGCCCCATCTATGGCCACTCGAACGGGGGTCCCGAACTAAATACCATTGTTTAGAAAGCCAAAAACCTTCTATCTGCTAGTCCAGCACCAGTCGGTGTGAAGCCTTCCACACTTTCGCAGTCTGTAGTAGAGGTGATCAGCTCACCATGGGAGTTTCATGGGGGTTGGAAGCTTGGTTGGCCTGAGAAGAGAGTGCACTATAAGGGGGAGCTCGTGCAGTCAAGCTTCTGGATTCACACGCTACTGATATGTGGTTGGGGAAACCCACGTGGAGTCTAGCGGATATTGTCCTAGCCTAACCTAGGTTGTTCTTGTCTTATTCTATGCTTGGTTACGAATCAACTTAAATCAAACTATTTGTTGTGCTTTCAAAAACATTAATTCAGATAAAGGATCATCCAAAAACGAACATGAAAAACTTCAGCTGAAACTGGTCAAAACTGTCTTTAGAAAACTGTTTTAGCGCATCTAGGAAAAACTGCAGCGCATTTAAACTCTGTTCTAGTGCATTTGTGTTATGTTTCGGCGCGTATATGGTATTCTGCTATGCATATGTGCTCTATTTCTGTGCATCTGAGGTATTCTACAGTGCATTTAACTCTTTCTCTAGCGCATTTACCTCTTTCTGCAGCGCATTTAGGAAACAAAATAGCGCTTTTAGGTTTCTGTCAAAATTTGTACATAGACCCCAATCTCTGAGATTTTACTCCCATGTTGAGAAAGTGGAAATCAACCAAGTTCGCCAAGAAATCAGTTTTCAATAGGATCAAAAAGCTCAAAATGAACTTAAGTTACAAAAGACTTTAGATCGTAGAGAATTCTTATATAAGAGTCGAGACATCTTGCTCCATTATCGCACATTCCTCCATAGATACCAAGACTACATTAGGGAATTCACCGACAATTACGCTGTAGAACCTTTGGCTACCCAAGCTTATTATCAAATATTAGCATTATCTCAACGTCACAATCTTAATCAACCTCTTGAGTTCGAGAATATACCACAACCTTCAATTGAATATTCAACGCATCCTAATCAAATCCTTCAGTGACTTTTGATCATATCATAGGATTTCTTACATATGCCTGTTTTGACAAGATCTCAACACAACAAGCTAGGAGAAACATCTCAACAAGAAACTCCCACACACAAGATTCAAGAAGAAGGTGAACGTGAAAGTCCTCTTTTTAGTGTGAGTCGCAATCCCCTTTTCAGTGACAACAATATGGCTGATAGAGAGGAAAATCTGTTTCATAGGAACAAAAACATGAAAAAACTCTCGTAGATAGTGATGATGGGCAAGAGGAAGAACTTCAACTTAGAGAGGCGGAACAAAATCCCAAGTTTCTTAAAATCCTTGAACAGATTCTACAACGTGACAAAGAGAAGTATTTTCTTTTCTTAGTAGATCAAGGAGCTAAATTGCCTAAAGACTTTGATACGGAGAAATTAAAAAGCAAGGAAGAAGAACCATCCCTATCTGATTTAGCTTTTTTTAAACAAGAGTTTAAAGAACTCCAAGGAATAGTCAAAGAATTATGAGGAGGAACCACAACCAAGAAATACACTTTGGATGACATATGTCCTTATCTTTTTGATAGAAGTCTCAACATGATTTCATTTCCTAAACACTGTGAAATTCCCAAATTTGATCGTTATAATGGGAAATCAGACCCAATTGACCACGTTAGAGACTTTCGAAACATGACATTGGAATTTTCCCATGAGGATACATATTTATTGCGATTATTTCCTCGAAGCCTTGGAGTCAACTCTATGGAATGGTTATCTAAGATTACACCTCCTGTTCGAACATTTGAGGAATTGATCAATTTGTTCATAACACAATACGCCTACAACATTCAACACCAAATCACCATGATTGATCTTTACAAAGTTGCACAAAAACCTAGGGAATCTTTCACTACCTTTCTTCAAAGATGGAGGAGAATGTTCGCTAGATACCCATGACATGTCCCTGAAAAGGAGAAAATGGTTACTTTCATCAATAGCCTCAACTCAGAAATGAGCTATCGTTTAAATTTACATTGTCCACTTTCCTTTGAGAAATTGATTGAGGATGCCATCACCATCGAAAGTGCTTTGGTCAAAAGAGGGACAATAAAAATTGATAGGGATAACCCTAGCTCATCTAACCATTACAACAATCAAGACAAGTCTAAATTTTGGACTCACAACAAAAACATTGTAAACGATGGTGTTGTAGACGCAAATCATGTCACACCTAAGCCATTTGTTCTGAGTGTTCCAAATGCAACTCAACACAATAATTACAACAATGTCAATTCAGTCATGAATCAAGGAAACAATCATCCCCCTACAACGAACAACAATCAAGGGATTGCCAACAACCAAAACTATCGAGGAAACAACACCTTAGGAAATACCTCAAACACAAACCCACAACGTTTTTCATTCTTCTCCAATAGAAGAAATTTCACACCACTAGGACAATCCTTGGAATCAGCTTTCAAAGAGGTTATGGAAAAAAATGTCCTTATGCTACCACCTCAATGCAATTATGAACCTAGTGTAAAACCTTCATCATGGAATGAAGCCTATTTCTGTGATTACCATAGATGCAGAGGTCATCGTACAAACAACTGTCAAGCTTTGAAACATGCTATTCAAGACCTAATTGACAAAGGCATTATCACAGTAGAAGGACAACAAAAATCCAATGAAGATCACCAAGCATTTCGCAATCCTCTACCAAATTATCAAAAGGGAGAGTTTTCTGACAAAAATGTGAACCAAATTGATGACAACGTAATCCGTCACCTTTATACGGATGATGAGCGAGTCAACGTTATAAAAATCAAAGAGAAAGTGGACAATGGACAAGTGAATGTCACAACAAGAGCACAAGCTAAAGTTGTCTTCAAGGGTACCTCTTCAAAATCCACTAAGACCTTCCCTCAACATCAATATGACTTAGTTAACCAACTTCGAAAAACTCTGGCTCAAATCTCCATTTTAGAACTCCTGAAGATTTCCCCTGCACATAAGGAAATTTTAGAAAAAGCCCTTTTTGAAACGACTGTATCCACGGATTTGGATGTGAACCGATTGCAGGCCATGGTAGGAAATTTTTCCTTATCCACATGCCTTTCATTCTCAGACAAAGATGATGTTTCCATGACTCATCCCCACAATTCATCATTATACTTAGAGGTCATGATCCATAAGTTCCATGTTAAATGTGTCCTAATAGATGGAGGGGATGGTTTAAATATATTCACCTTGAAAGTAGTCCAAGCATTAGGATTTGCAGAAGACTCCATTGATCCTAGAAGGAAGATTACCATCAAAGCCTATGATGATGAGGAGAGAACATCTAAAGGTCTAATCATGCTACCAATCAAAGTGGGACCTGTTATCAAAAATACCTTTTGTCAAGTTTTAGATCGAGATCTTGCATACAACATCTTGTTGGGTCGTCCTTGGATCCATGACATGCAAGCTGTTCCGTCCACTTACCATCAATGTCTTAAGTTTTTGAATAATCGAGAAGCACTTGCTAATACTCCTCTTAAACATGATACACACATAATTCAAGTAACCAAAAGCTTTGACAAGAAACTACAGTTCAAGGAAAGTGGTGTTGGAGAATATTCTCTTTGTCTTGCTAATCTACCTACATCTCCTCGATCACATGGACAACCTTCTATTACACAACAACAGATATCAGCAGCATCAACATCAGCACAAGTACAAACAGAGCCAACTACCAAGTTCAATGGAAAATTTATCAAAGAAAAATTCCCCATGGGAGATCTTGAAGATACAACAATTTTGGATTGGCTCTATAAGGATGAAGAGGAAACGGTTCTAAATGTCACCTTACCAACTGACAGATATGGGAAAGGATATTCCATCATGCAAAAGATGGGATATGATAATGGTTCTCTTGGAAAAAGAAAAGAAGGCGTAGTTGAGCCTATCCATCTCCCAGGGCTTGCTGCATATGATAAAACTGGAATAGGCTATGACGCTACCCCATCCAAACAATCACAAGATAATGTTTTTACACTGCAAGAAGGTTCCGATAAGAAAGAGACATGTTTGGCATCAATCCTGAATTGCATAGAAAATAACTCTGATATAGATTCTACTGAATATGAATGGGATACCATCCATGATGACAAATTTTGGAGAGACAAAGAGGTAGATTTCATACACAAGTATACGCCTGCTTTAATCAAAGGAGAAGGTTCAGGGTCCCAACCACAAGAATCTTAACCACAATGCAACTATGAGTGTAATGATACTTAGTCATATTTTAACAAACAAGACTATCAGGAGAATAGTACCATCATTGACCTACCTCATACCTTAGATCCTACCAATAACTCTGTCTTTACCCTAACCATCGCCGATTTCACACGACCAAATGATGCATTACCTTTAATCCATCCTGATCTCATTGACTGGGATCTAACCGAACCTATTGATATACTTATTTTTCCAAATGATGAAGCTATCATAAACTTCCTTTCTGCAGACGACATAAATAATTGTTCCGCTAGCGATTTTCGGTATGAAGTCTTTAATCAGGAGAGTGTCAAGACTCCTAGCTGCAAAAATGAAAATAAAGAAAAATGATCTAGTGGTGAAAACCAGAATCTGGTAGTACTAGATCAAGCAAAAGATAAAATAAAGAGGGTATCAGATGGTGAAAACCTTTTTGAGGCACCACCTGATGGGAAATTTGACACTCCCCTGGAGCACTATCATGAGCGATCATCCATCTTGACTGAGCCTACAAAGGAAATCAACATTGCAACTACCGATAATCCAAGGATTCTACAGGTAGTCGAATCAATGATAGAAAAAGAAATTCCAGAGTTCATGAAATTTCTCAAAGAAAATCAAATCAATTTTGCGTAGTCATATGCAGACATGCCAGGCCTTGATCCTGATCTCATAATGCATCATTTAACTATCAAACCAGGAGCTAAGCCAGTAAAACAAAAACTCAAAAAGATGAATCCTCATGTTGCATTACTGGTTAAAGAAGAACTCAAGAAACTCCTAGATGCAGGATTCATAAGATCGATTACCTATGCAAAATGGATCTCCAATATTGTACTAGTAGCAAAGCTAGACAAACGCGTAAGAGTATGCACTGATTTTAGAGATCTTAACAAAACTTGCCCAAAGGATGACTTTCCGCTTCCAAGTATTGACACTATAGTTGATCTAACAGCTGGCCATGCCATGTATTCATTAATGGATGGTTTCTCTGGTTACAACCAAATCAAGATTGCACTAGAAGACCAAGAGAAAATAGCTTTCACTTGTCCGTGGGGAACATATTGTTGGAATGTCATGCCTTTCAGTTTAAATAATGCTGGGGCTACTTATCAAAGAGCTATGACTACGATCTTTCATGACATGATGCACACATTCATGGAGGATTATGTAGATGACATATTAGCAAAATCATACACCAGATAAGGACACTTGGAGGTACTGTCTAAAATATTTACCAGATTGGAGAAATTCAAAGTTTGCCTAAATCCTAAGAAATGTGTTTTTGGGGTCACATCCGGAAAGATGCTAGGATATATTGTTTTAGAAAAGGGAATTGAAGTAGATCCTGCTAAAGTTCGAGCAATCATGGAGATGCCTCCCCCAAAGAACATTAGCCAATTGAGATCATTACAAGGGCGACTACAGTCCATCAGAAGATTCATTGCACAATTGGCTGACAAAAGTCTACCATTCACACATCTCCTACATAAGAATGTTCCTTTTAGATGGGATGACAAATGTGAAATGGCATTTCAACAAATCAAGCAGTACCTGATGAACCCACCAGTTCTCGTACCACCAAATCCAGACAAACCATTGATCCTGTATATTGCTGCAACCGAGACATCCTTGGGAGCATTATTATCACAAGAAGACTATGAAGGGAAAGAGCGTGCAATCTATTACATTATCTGAACACTGACAAGTTATGAGCTTAACTACACTTTCATTGAGAAGGCTTGTTTAGCAGTAGTCTTTGCTTCACAAAAATTCTAACATTACATGCTAACTCATACAATCAATCTTGTTTCAAAAATTGATCCACTCAAGTATCTACTAAGTAAAGCATCACTAATAGGAAGGTTAGAAAAATGGGTCATGATTTTGAGTGAGTTTGACATCCACTATGTTGATCGCAAAGCAATCAAAGGACAAGTTATTGCGGATCAACTAGCAGATGCTCCTCTACAAACAGAGCACCCCTTACACATTGAGTTTTTAGATGCTGATGTTTTCACGGTAGACTCTAAGCAGTTATGGTCCTTATACTTCGATGGTTCTTTTACTCAACATGGATCGGGGGCAGGCATTCTCTTCATCACCCCTCAAGGACATACCATTCCTCGGTCATATAGGCTAATGTTCCCATGCACCAATAACATAGCCGAATATGAGGCACTAATTACTAGACTAAAAACAACATTGGAATGGAGGATTACTGAGCTACAAGTTTATGGTGACTCACAACTAGTTATTAATCAAATCAATGATGATTATCAGACTAAAGATGACAAGTTGTTTCCGTACAAGAAAATGATTGATGACTTCAAAAAGTACTTTGTGAACATTTAGTTCACACAAATTCCAAGGATTGACAACAAAGTGGTTGACGCTATGGCTACGATCGCCTCATTGATACAACTCCAAGAAAAATAGACTCGCTATGAATTTCTGGTGGAACAATTATTTACACCTACCTATGACACACCTAAAAGCCAAATTATCTGTCAATTGGTAGGATCTGATTCACCCTGGTATGGTAAGATTTATGCCTACCTAAAAGATGATACTTTACCACTTGACTTATCCCGCAACCAAAAACATAACTTTATCCGACAATCCTCTCGATATACCCTTATTGCTGATACCCTTTATCGCCATGGTCTTGATGGTACTTTACTCCGATGTCTTGAACGTGATGAATCCGACAAAGCTTTACAAGAAGTTCATGGGGGCATTTGTGGTACTCATTCGAGTGGACTAACCTTATCCAAGAAATTGATTAGAATGGGTTACTACTGGCCTACAATGGAAAGGGAATCATTCACTTTTGTTAAAACATGCTCAAAATGTCAGATTCATGGGAATCTTATTCATGCTCCTGCACAAGAACTTCATTCGTTCACACCCACCTGGCCATTCTCTCAGTGGGGGTTAGATCTAGTGGGAAAAATTCATCCTTCTTCTTCAAATGGGCATAGGTTCATTATCACAGCGACATAATATTTCACTAAGTGGATTGAGGCAGTACCTCTCTCTAAAGTCATTGGAAAACAGATTTCATCCTTCATACTCAACTACATTATTTGTCGATATGGTATTCCTAATGCTATTATTATAGATAATGGTCGACCTTTCAAAAATCAGGATGTCGAAGAACTTTGTGAAAGATTCCATATTCAGCACAGATATTCCATGCCTTACTATCCACAAGGGAATGGCCAAGCAGAGGCCTCAAACAAGACTATACTAAAGATTTTGAAGAAGACTATCAATGACTCAGGGAAGGATTGGCATGTTCAACTCAATCCCGCCTTGTGGGCTTACAGAACTAGTGTCTGAATGCCGACAGGAGCAACACCTTTTGCTCTCATCTATGGAGCAGAAGCCATATTGCCTTTAGAGGTAGAAATACCTTCATTAAGAGTATCACTAAAAGGTCTCATAACAGATTAGGAATACAGAGTTTTCTGACTACAAGAGTTAGAAATTTTAGATGAAAAGAGACAGAGAGCAGCAGACCATTTCAAAGCATACCAACAGATGATGTCTCGTAGCTATAATCACAAAGTAAAGCCACGTACCTTTCAGGTGGGTGATCTAGTTCTAAAAGAGAACCCGCGCAATCAACAAGACAAAGAAAAGAAAGGAAAGTTTGAACCAATTTGGTTAGGCCCTTATGTGGTTATTACAGTCTATGGTTCAGGAGCATACAAGTTATCAACGCTAGAAGGAGACCTATTTGATGAACCCATCAAAAGTATACATCTTAAGAAGTATTATGTTTAAGTCAGAAAAAGTCCTGAAGAAATCCAAAAACAGCAGAAAAGTCCTGAAGAAATCCAAAAATAGCAGAAAAAGTCCTGAAGAAATCCAAAAACAGCAGAAAAAGTCCTGAAGAAATCCAAAAAATAGTAGAAAAAGTCCTGAAGAAATTCAAAAACAGCAGAAAAAGTCCTGAAAAAAAACAAAAAACAAAAACAAAAAATCAAAAGAGAATGTCATAGGGTGAAAAACGGCAAACACTATCTATTACAGAAAAATACAAAAAAATCAAAGAGAATGTCATAGGGTGAAAACCTGGCAAATAGGCAGTCTATTGACAGCAAAATACAAAAAAATCAAAAAGAATGTCATAGGGTGAAAACCTGGCAAACAGGCAGTCTATTGACAGAAAAATACAAAAAAATCAAAAAGAAATCAGAAAAATGCAATAAACACGGATAGTGAAAATCTGGCAAATAGACGCTACCTGTACCTCTCCATTTATTAGTTCCTGTTTTGCACTTTGCCTTTTCAGCTTTTCCTTTTTTTCGCATCTTTTTCCGCATCTTAGAGTCATAAATTGCATCATCCTGCTGCCATTTGCCTAGAGTGTTAAAACGTCTTACCATGGCTTGATCGTTTGTACATATTCCTTTCCGCAAGTTCGGTCAATAAATGGGGCAAAACTCAACTGGGGGCACTTAACTTTTAGAGCATACCAAAACAGCTAGACAATGACATAGGATCTGATCATGCAAACAAACAACAAACTCATGCAACAACTTTATCCGATCATGACGCACTTTTCAGCAAGATATCATATCATTGTCTATTGGATGATCCAAAAATCTAAATAATGTATGAAATAACAGTATTACATGTTTGACCAAAAGTTGTTTGATTTTTGATATCATTACTCTGGAGCACACTCAATGATGTATTGAACTAGAGTGGCAAGGAACAAGAATGATTTTTCTTTTGTTTGCTGTCTGGAGGTTAACAATCAATCTAATGCAAATATGTCATAGGACATGACAACCAAAGCAATATCATCGATGACAGTTCCACATTTGCATCAGAAGGGGGGTTAATCTTTGTCTGTTTATGCAAGAAATGCTCAGGTCATCTCGGTTCAATTATACCTCGATGCTTGCGTTTGCTTGCTATATCAAAATTCATGAAAGTTGTACTCTGGTCATCATTGGCGCTAATTTCCCCTCTGATGCTTGTACATACTTCCAACATTTTAAAACGTTCTATGATGATTCACGAAGGCTTATAACAGGCTCAACAAACTGGTTAATTTCATATAGATCATTGCATATAGCTGCATATTGGATTCACATCAGTATCTTACAAGGCTGAATGAACGCAGTAACGGTTGTCATATAGTTTTGAGCTTTTGTGGAGGACATTTGGACATTTGATTCATTGCATCCATTCATTGTTCATTTATCATTTTATCATTCATTTTCTCATTCATTCTCATATTTATCTTTATCATTCCCATATCATTTATTATTCATTATCATTCTCATTATCATCATCCTTCTCATATATCATTATCATTGTATCATTATCATTTACCATTTAATCATTTCATTTCATTTCATCATTGTCATTATCATCTTTTCATTATTCATTTCATTATTATCCTCATCATTATTATTATCATGTCATTCCTTTTATCATTAACATTTATCCTCATTCATTCATCATCTTTATCATTACCATATCATTCAATATTCATTATCATTCCATCACTATCATTTACCATTATTATTATCATTTATCATTTTATCATTTATTCATCATTTAATCATTTATCATTTACCATTATCATTTATCATTTTACCATTTATCATTTCATCATTTAATCATTTTATCATCTCATATCATTTCGTTTCCATTATCATTTATCATTTTACCATTTATCATTTCATCATTTAATCATTTTATCATCTCATATCATTTCACTACCATTATCATTTATCATTTTATCATTCATTTATCATTTTATCATCTCATACCGCTTCATTACCATTCGCATTTATCATTTTATCATCATCTCATTATCCTCATATTACCATTTTCATTACATAAAAATTACACAAACATTTATCTTTTCATCATTATTTAGACCACATTCATTATCTATCATGTCACGATGCATCGCATACATTGAAAAATTCAAAAATAAATTAACATCTCACATATATACATACATCATCACAAAATCATTGCATTCACATCATACTTACAAAACCATCCTGCATCATAATGATTAGTCTGCAAAAATAATAATAAAAACATATCTAAATCCATCTCATGTCATACATGCATACAAGTAATATCCATATCATATCACAAATGCATCAACATATCATCATAAAAAAAAAAAACAGTCGCCGCTGCATATCATCGCTCATCAAAATAATACAAATGTCCAAAGTCCAATGAAACTACAAAGTTCAACACATAGTACATAAGACATGATCAAAACTCAATATACATAATAAATCAGTCCCCAATGGCTAACTGGTGGATACCCTTGAAGGAGCTGGTCCAGAAGGAGGTGGCCTACCACTCATACCTGCATCAGGATCCCGTCGAGGTAACCTCTCTACCATGTGTCGGTGTCCGTGATCGGGTCCTGGTCTTACTGTGCGATCTGGGATATGGCTCTCGCCGCTCGGGAGGGCATAACTCCTCATATCGAACTCTATAGTACTCAGCCTCCCTAGTAGCCTCAAACCCCTCTATAATGGCCTCTCTCAAGGAGGTACTCTCTACGGTACCCATCAGCCTCTGTGCCACACCCTCGGCCTCCAGTGCTCACCGTCTAAGGGCATCCCTCTCTGCTATCAACTGTGACACCTGGGAATTTGGGGCAGGTACCTGTGCCTGTGCCTATACCTGTGCCTGTACCTGTGCCTGTGCCTGTGCCTATGTCTGGGCCTATGCAAGCTGTGCCTGTAACTGCACTATCATGCTCTGAGCCTGCGCTAACTGACTCTATAGCTGTGCCTGCTGCCCCTGCAAGGCATCTATCTGTGTCTGCTGCGATGAGGATGATACCCTAATCACTATCTGTGGTCTACCACCAGACCTGGCCCGCCACAGAATCTGTGCTCTACCTAGGCTGTCCAACCTCTGCTGTCTCCCCTCATCTCCCTCATCCCCTCCATCATCCCCATCATCTGAGTTGTCCTTCTCCTCCCCATCTCCACTCTCCTCTCCTCCTCACTCTCCTCTCCCTCTTCCTCCTCTCCTCCACGCATCACCTGCTCTCCACCGGCCACCTCCCCCTGTATCCCTACCCTTGGCTGTGGTGAAACCCTGATCGCCTATGCCTCATCTAGCACTGTGAACCATGGAAACAGATGCGTATGAAAATACTGTGCATAATCATCCATCATCCCTGCATCCTGTACCTCTGGCCTGTCCGCCCATACCTCGGGCTGTAATGTGGAGTACTCTGTATATGCTGCCTGGTAGGGAATGCATGGTCCCCATCCTACATCCCCCTTGCACCGCCCATAATGAGCAACGCCCTGGGGCATCCCCTGGGTGAATCCAAACTGCCTCAAAACACATAGTGCCAGAAATCTCTCAATAATAAAGGGCATCCGCCCTATCAGATATCGTGGTTGACAAACAAACGGCATCTCCAAATGATCTGTCACCCATGCCTCAAAATCTATGTAAGGTCTCCATATCACCGTGTCCACGTCATCTAACACCCGTCGCCAGTACTCTACCTTGCCCAGCCTCTGCTGAACAACTACACCAGAATAGGCATATACATAGGGCCGCCCTGCAGGTCTAGCTCTTGTGCACAATGGTCTCGTGACTGCTATGTGCTCCCATGCCCAGATCTGTAGCAAGGTCACTCCACTCCCCAGGCTGGTGGATCCTCTGTAGACTATCTGATGGAGATCGTGGTACATGTCGGCCAAGACACAGCTACCCCAGGAAAATCTCTGTGGCTGCGTGATCATCCACTCCAACATCCTCCCCCAACCCACTGCAAATCCCTTCAACCGATGGTCTGGTCCAAGGAAGCCTCTGACAAAAGCAGCCAACACCGCAACCAGAGCGGGATACCTGCTGAAATCATCCCAGTCTATCCAGTATCCATATATACCGGGATCACCACATATCTGCTGAAGCGCTGCGGTCCCACCAATCTCCTTGTGGTCATAAACCACAAGGGCTCCAATAACTGGAATCCCAAGAATCTGGTACACGTCCTCAGGCGTCACACTCATGTCACCTGTCGGCAGGTGGAAGGTGTTATGCTCTGAATGCCATCTCTCAGCCAAGGCTGTCAATAGCCCCCTATTGGCCCGAATGCCTCGCGGCATGGCCAACAATGGTCCCAATCCATAATCTGCTATCACCTGTAACTCTGCAGGAGTCAGCTCTCCTATCCACTCCCAACATAGTGGGAACCGCTCTCTGATCTGGAGGCTTTTGAAAGCCTCCTATTTTGTTCAACCATCACAACAAATACATCAAATCAGACTCATATCACATGATCTATCTAGCCAACATATCATATCACTAACCCATATCAAGTGCTACATCAATCTATCAACATGTCAAATTAATCTACTCTATCATCATTTACTATTTATTTTTCTTTTCAGGAAAGCAAATTTATCAACACACATCATTTGCTATTTTGTATTTCAATCATGAATGCAAATTTATCAAACATCTACTCTTTGTTTTTCAATCGCGAGAAGCAAAGTTATCACACTCAAATCACTCAATCAATCAGTCTACTCTTTGTCGTTCGTCACAAAGTTATCAGCTATCTACTCTTTGTTTTCTATTTTGAAGGCAACATTATCAGTTCTCTATTAGATTTTCTATCCTATTAGCATGATGGCCTTACAATTTATCTATCTATTGACTAAGGAAGCAATTTTAATCATCATTTTTCATCACACAAGCATTCTAGGGAAAATTTCCTAAATGCACAATTCTGTTACCCATATGCGCTAAAAACCCATATGCGCTAAAGTTTTTCTCAATTGCACTAAACTGTTTCCTAGATGTGCTCAAACTCTGTATGCGCTACTCTATCTCTTGGATGTGCTACTCTAACTCCCAGATGCGCAACTCTATCATTTTTGGACCAAACCCTAGATGTGCAGTTCTGTGCCCTAGATGCGCTAAAGAACCTACCTAGCCGATTTCGCCCTAAATGCACAACTCTATCTATCGGATGCGCTAGAGGATCAGTTTTAGCCCTATTCCTAGATGCGCTACGAAATTTCTTAGATGCACTAAAGGATTTGTCGAATGCGCTAAAACTATTCCTAGATGCGCTAAAAAGTTTAAAAAAATTGCAATCCGATTGAAAAATGATTCAAAATCAATCTAAAAAGTAAAATTTGAGAACATAGACAGTTTGAATCACTCACTGGTGGTCCATACGCCGCTGGTCTCTGATATCGTCGCACTCGCTTGAACCTATGTCTGTGCACGGGGATAACCATCTCTCCAAGTCACTCTCAGAGCTCAAGTTTTACTGTAGCAGCTGGGTGAAAATGACACTTCATTTTACCCCTTTTACCTTATATTGGTCTTTTTAGGATGGGCATTAATGGAATTTTCTATTTTTTCATCCTCTTCTTCATTGGGGCGTCGGACACATCATCTATCAAGAGCTAAATCACTGTTCCCCTATCACTATCAACTTCTTCTTCCGTGATTTACCTCCCGAGGGGGCATCATCGACAATAAAAAATCAGAAACATATAAGGGGCAAATTTTTTTTATTTTTCTTTGAAGCAATGCGTTTCACACATCACTTCAAAGAGGGGCAAATGTATACGCATAAAATTGGTCATGTGTATAATCCTGACAATTAATTAAAGATTTATTATTTAATTATTTCTTCTAAAGTCCTCTACATATGATTAAATTCAATTAATTTAATTATATTGTTCATTCATCTTATTTCTCTTTCTTCTATTTTTAATTCTTCTTCTAATTAATTAAATGTTTCATTTAATTAATTTCATAAAAGTGATTTAATTAAATAAATCTTATTTAATTAAAAATATCTTATGCTTTCTTCCTAAATCAAAATTAGGTATTCTACCTAATTGTGAAATCTTCTCATATCATAATTAAATATTTTATTTAATTATGAGATATTCTGCTTTTTCCAATAAAACATGATTAAAGCTCTTTTCTCACCACAAGCTTTCTTCTACTTTTAAAAGCTTAATTAAATATTTTATTTAATTAAGAAAAGCTGAATGTCTTCTACAAATAAATATTTGAATTTTTAATTCATTATTTATCAGCTTTTAAATCTTTCTCTTATTTTTTTAAAGAAAGATGATTTCTTATCTTCTTGTCTTTTTTTCATCTTTCATAAAAATAGAAAAATCTTGTTTTTAGGTTTCTTCTATTCTCTCTTCAGTTTCATCCATCTTCAACCATTCGATCTGCCAGGAATTATCACAACCGTTAATCGAGATAGCCAATCAAAATCATTCGAAAAACTCTATAAATACCTGTGTGAATCCAAACATTGGTAATAGGCAATTAATTAGAGTTCATGCATTTAGTTTATTTAGTATTTTAATCTCCTAGCATCATGTTTATTTCAAGTTTATTAGTTCAAATCATCATCATAGCTTAATCTTGCATCTACATCATAGCAAAATCTCATTCTTTAGGAAGACAGTTTGTTGAGCCTAGCCTACAATCTGAGAACACAAAGCTGGAATCGACGAAAACACTAAAGATAGAGGACAATAGGATGACAATGGAAACAGGATACTGAGTTTGCACTTCTTTACCTTTTATATTCTATTTTGTTATAATGTCCTATTGGTGTGTTTGAACAGGTATTTTTATTCATCTACGCATCTAATTTTCATACACACAGTAGGTATGCACAACATATCTAGTAATTTTAGAATTTTGTTAAAGTGTCAAAAATGTATATTAGAGGTATAATTTGAATTGAATTTTCTTAATTAAATTTGAATTGAATTTCAAGTTACTTGTCAAAAATGTATAATAGAGGTATAATTTGAATTAAATTTTCTTAATTAAATTTGAATTGAATTTCAAGTTACTTGTAAAAAATGTATAATCTAAAGGTATAATTTGAATTGAATTTTCTTAATTATATTTGAATTGAATTTCAAGTTACTTTTCAAAAAGATTATATTTGGTTCTCAACTCGATGGTTCATGTTGGTTAAGTCATTTAAAAAAATATATTTATTGTGATCAACATGAATGAACTTAATTATAAAGTGGCATTGATTTCCCTAAAATTCTACTAGAGATAAAATGCATATTGAATATAAGGAAATGTAAGTTATGTAAGAGATCATAAAATAAGAAAACATGTATGTATATTGAATATTTAAAGCAAATGCATACATATAAATTATGTCTAAACATGTTTAAACCATAAGAAAACACATGTACATACATGTAAAGGGATTCAATGTATAAACATAACACATATTATAAGCAAAGAGGAAAATGTATGTATATATCATATAAGAAAATATATGTACATATCATATAAGAAAAATGTAAATTAAAGATCATCAAATATTGAATACTAAAGATCAACAAATAAGCAAATGTAAGTTAGAGATCATCAAATCTTGAATACTAAAGATCATCATATAGCAAATACATGTGATAAATATCATAAATCTAGTGTGCAGGGCCTAATATGAATGTTTACTCCTAGTGGAATGACCATCTAAATGAGAATGGTCCTACTCTGATGGATGTGTTGATCCCTGCAAATAAAATTGTGTACATGATGTGTTAAATACATATAATTTATATTAAATACATTTTATAAAAGTTATTTTTAAATAAACTTTTATTTTTAAATATCAATCTAGATCTATGCATACATAAATATTGCATGTACATATACATGTGTGATTAAATAAAAATGTAAAACTCACATGTCCACTGGCAGCAGATTCATCCACAGAGTCACGTCGATCATGCACATGATCAGGACCAAGGCTAGGAGTGATATGAGATATGTCCACTTGTAACAATATATATACATATATATCAACTTACATGAATATCAAGTTAAAAGAAAATAATAATAATGAAAAATGAATTGAAACATGGACACACACACATACATGCACTTCATCTAAAATCGGATGACCTAAGTCCTCTGCAAGGGCCACCTCCACCATATCCACCACATGGTCAAGTGATGAATCAAAATCTGCATCCATCTGATTTATCCAATGTCATGCCATAAATGATGAATGTAGAGGACTATGAAGGTGAGATGGCATCAGCGATGATGAACCAAAACCAATCAACATATCAGTAAAACCAATAGTATGTGCAACCATCAAATGATCTGTAGGTGGATCCTAATGTGCACTAGTGCTGGGCTAAGAGTGATGGGATCCTAGAACTAAACGACCTCTACATCTCAAATGATCTCTAACATGCTCTATACTGATCCCATTATCTAATGCAATGTGGGAATATGCCTCCAACAAGTCCTCAACCAAACAATGCAGAGTCATGCATGCCATATCTCCTGTAAGTGCATCAAGCTATGTAGGAGTAGGGATGTTGACCACTATAAAAGGATCCATGGTAGTCCACTGTGCTGAAAATGGCATGGATCAGGGATGTCTGGATATCAAATACTGACCTACATGATCATCAGATATCCTAGTGGTGGTAGCCACAATGTCACCTATTGTAACGTCCCAAAAATGTACAAAAACAGATCAGAGCAAACATGCAATGCAATCTACGCTAAGCAACAGAGAAAAAAGGAAAGCCAAAACATAAATAAATTGAACAATCTCACCCAATATGTACGTAATTCCATGTATCATCTCGATTGCCCTTCTCCATTTTTTCTGTTGTACTATAATTGCCCTCATATTTTCAAAAGTTTGTGCAAGTATAGCCTATGATAGTGATTTATCAAAACATCGAAGATTCAAGATAGTTGCTCTAAAAAGTCATAAGATTTTGAGAGAGATTGGAATGAAGAATGGCAAATCAATTTATAGAAATTGATCATTCGAACAACAGGCCAAGATCGAAAGATCAAAAGATGATTGAGATCGATAGATTAGACATGCATTCTAATAACTGTTAATAGTGACATGAGTGATACAAATTAGAAATAGAATTAAAGATTAAATAAATCATTTAATCTTCAAGTTTGGTATTAGAAAAAAAAAAGAATTATCTTTGCATTACAAAGATAAAGATGGATTAAAGCAACTCTTTGTTCAAATGCATGCACGAGATTTAATTAATTAAATAGGAATATTTAATTAATCTGCATGTACATGCAATTGAGTTAGCACTGGACGATTGAATGATTTGACGAATAGATTACTCGAGAAAGCCACCCAAACATTAAATCAACAGTTAACTGAGTGATTTAAATAGATCTTTAAGTCGAGGAAAAGTGAATACTTAGATAATTTGTACAATTATCTAAATATAGAGGAATACGTTAAAATAGGATTTATGAATTAAATAATTGATTTAATTCAAGATTTGATATTTGAACAATAATTAAATAAATAAGATTTATTTAATTAACTGACAAAGGGATTAAATGAATAATTAAATAAATAAAGAATTTATTTAATTATAGCTGAAGTATGATAAAGAGTAAATTAAATAAGAATTTATTTAATTTGACAAGAAATATAAGGTTAATTAGTAACATAATTAAATAAAAAGTGTTTATTTAATTAATCAGATGGAATAAAGAAAATGTGAATCAATTAAATAATTAAGATTATTTAATTAATAGAAGAATTAAAGTTAAAGTGAATTAATTAAATAATTGACATTATTGAATCATGACCATGGAAGAAATACGAATTATTAAGAATATTGAAGTCATAGGCTTAAACCAAATTTTGGTGTCTACATTTGCCCCTCTTTGATACAATGTCTTTTTGAGATTGTGTCAAAGATTTGCCCCTCTTTGATACAATGTCATTTCGAGATTGTGTCAAAGAAAATCAATAAAAAAAAAATTCCCTAGTCATGCCTCGGTGTAAACAGGTGAAGGTTTGCCCCCTTGGGAAAATTGACAAATTTTCAAAAAAAATTAATTTTTTTTGGAAATGATCCCGATTAGTCCATTGGATAGCCAGAAATGTAGTGGAGTTGATGGAATTGAAGTTGGAAATGGTATGGATGGGTACAGGTCGATTGAAGGTGGAAGTTGACATGGCCAGTAGAAAAGAATGCCACCAAAAACCTAGGTATAAATACAAATTGGGGTAAAAACCAATTCATTTTCACCCACCTAGCTTTGAGAATTGATATTTTGCTCCGCACCCACAACGACGATGTCTCCTATTCCGAACACCCACCATTGAGCATATAGGATTCGAACCTTCAGGTGGCGAGCTGACGTGGACCCCCTGGTACATACCTTAAACTTGACTTTTGAATTTTTTTAATTTTGTGCCTTTTTATGCATTTAATTGAAATTTTTCCTATGCGTCATTTAATTAAAAAGCCGCATGTGAGTGTGCAATCGACACATTTGCATGTAGATCAACGCATGTGTAATATCACATAGATAGGTAGCGTAGGTTTTTTTGCAGTTCAATGCATGTGTAACTTAGTTCAACACATTTGATAAAGATCATTGCATTTGCATTTAAATTAGTCGCATATGTCTATTTTTCAATGCATTTGCATTTAATTCGATGCACTTGCTATTTAATTTATGCAGGTGTGTGTGATAGTTAATTGTTCGCAGACACATTTTTTTATTATGTACACATATGCATTTTAATGTTACACATTTGAAAAAGAGTGACACATATGTGTAATTGAATGACATTTGATTTGTCTGTAATGCATTTGTAAAATAATGACGCATGTGCAAAAGAATGACACATTTGATTAGCAGTTAATTTAGTCATTTTGCACTAGGATAGATTTTTGATGCTGACATGAGGCATGTATAATACAATTGTAGGTTGTGTTAGACATGATATATACATGAGAGTCAAGACCTATGACTTTCCACTTCCAAGACAGCTTGCAGAGTGTCGAGTGATGATTCTTATGGAACCTAGGTCTTCTACATGTTACAAACATGCCCCAGATTTGGGTGAACTAGGGTTTACTGCCTATCTTATGTGAGTGGTGGCACTCAAAGACATCTTTCTTTCACCTTTCTATTGGAGAGGCTATAGTTACTTTGGAGGATCTTTACAAGATCCTGAGACTTCCCATTAGAGGCATGTGGGTGAGGTATGATACCCAAAGGGGTGTTGCTGAGATGTGCAGATACTACCCTCACGTTGATGTCAGACAACTAGGGTTTGATCACTATGAGATTAGATGGTGTGTACTAGCATAGAGGTATACGCGGCTAGACTGTCTAGTGTGTACATTGATAGGTGGGATAGTGCTTCCTGACCGTCGAGGTCATGGTTTTCCTATGGGTTGGGGGGAGATGCTAGTAGGTATGCTAGAGGGGCGGGAGGTATATGCATGGGGTCCCTATCTCCTTGGCATATTGTATTTTCACTTGCATGATATAGCCTATCGAGAGGCCCAGTCCATGAGTTGTGGTACCATGCTCCTGATGGTATGGGTGTGGGAGCACATTCCTATTTTTTGGCCACCAGTGACAGTAGATGTACAACACAGAGCTCCTTATGCCTTATGCTATGCGAGGGAAAACACTCAGTACCACATGGGGGATACTGGATATTTCAAGCATGTCATAGACACTATGGTTCAGTTTACATGGAGACCATACTTGGGATGTGTAGAGTGGTCAAATGAGGATGAGCACTTGCCTTTTTGTTGGAATACATAGTACTTGATTGGGTAGACTATTTCACACGTCCACATTATAGAGCGTCACTTGCCAAGTTGTGTATTGCAGCAGTTCGGAGAGGTATAGGATGTGCTGAGAGGACGGGCCGAGTTCATGAGGTCTTCGTGAGAGATACCTCTGTGGGGTCCAAAGATTCCAGTGGCTACAATTGAGGCAGATATTGATGGTTTTCATACAGTTCCATGGGGATGGGGAGATGGTCTGACAGACCCAGGTACCACAAAGGCTTATGATCAGTGGTGGGTCGTGCATAGGTTGATTCCCTCTATAGATCCAGATCATCTGGTGCCTATAGAGCGGCAAGAGACAGGACCGTGGGGCAAGCATGGTAGAGGCAGAGGTTGGAGAGGTGGATGGGGCCGTGGTGATGATGGAGATGATGGTGGAGGTGGTCAGCGAGGTGGTAGGAGAGGGAGACATGGATGGAGGGGCCAAGGGCCACCATTGTCACCCATCCATGAGGAGGCACAGGGAGAGGAGGATGTTCCCATGCCAGATATTGGCAGAGGTGGGGAGGAGGTGGATGTTGAGATTGGTGAAGAGGAGTAGCCCAAAGAGGAGGCTATTCAAGATGTTCCTGTAGAGGAGGAGGCAAAGATTGATGCCTTGGGCTTGTTGGGTGCCTATCATGATGATGATGAGGAGGATAATGATCATGAGTGAGAGATTCAGGATAGGATTTTGGAGGATGAGGAGGATGGTGTGTTGAGGGTTAGACAGGTTGACACAGAGGTAGTTGATTCCAACACTGCTACACTTTGGGACTAGATTGCATCCTTGGAGGAGCAGATGAGGGTTATGATGTTTGAGAGGGATAGAGCCATCATGGATAGAGATCGGGCCATAGCTCAGAGGCAGGAGACTGAGCATAGATTCATAGTGATCAGAGCTCTATGTACTGGGCTAGCAGTTTCATTTTCTAGAGAGTTAGTCAGAGCCAGAGAGAGGGAGGCCTATTATCTAGATTTCTATGAGATAAAGGTTCCTCCAGAGAGACGGGCTCCTAGCTTCTCAGAGGCATGTACTAGTAGGTCATAGACTAGGACCCACACTAGGATAGTTAGTAAAGAGGGTGTGGAGCAGCCACATAGATCAGGTCCATATGACAGGCCCCAGTTAGCTCATAGGTCATCAGGTTCTTGGTATTAGTCATCTGCACACTCTAGTCATGATAACAATGGTAGTTTAGGATAGGGACATCTATTGATATGTATCGAGACATTTTATTATGATCCTATAGCCTACGGGATTTCATATTTATTGATACATTATGACATTATGATGGGACACTATTGAGTGATATATATATATATGATTTTGGCGGTAATCCTCATAATATGCATTTCTATTTATTGATTATGCAGTTTTTTATTTATACATGTTATGTTTATATGATATGCCTTGTGATGGATGATTGTATCTACTTTATGATGTGTTTATGCAACCTATGATGTGATGTTGATTCTATGTGATGTATGCATTTTATAGTGATGAGATGCAATATGATGTTATATGTACACTGCTTTCTACATGTGATTCCATAAAGATGTAATGCAATGCATGTATTTACATTTTTTATGTACATGAAATGCTTATGATACGTAATCTATGATGAGAAATGTCTATTATGCCATGATGTCCTAGATATAATAAATGCCTAGATGTTTGTATATTTTCTAATGCAAGATGTATGTATGATTGATGATGTATGATTTGGAAATGATATTTTTTAACATGAATGTGTATGCAGGATGACTTATATTGTTGTGTGTCATAGGACTCCATCATAATACAAGAAGGAAGAATTGTTAGTGCGGAAAGAAATATTGAGAAATAATAAAAGAAATGAGATGGATGTTAGCATTAACAATCTTTGACATTTCGCTGTATCACAAAAGGTGTTGCACTTTATCATCATTGGGTGAGACTAATACAAATGGATACAAACACCATGATATGACATAGATCAAGGTGTGAAAGGTCATCCACTTGCTAACAACAGATAGTCGCAGACAAGGATTGTCGTTATCTCATACTAAGGGCACAAGTTGCCCTAGTCTTTTTGTTAGGACAAACCACAGATAGCAAACAAAGTAAAAGACAAGTCATGAGATTTCATCACTCCTCTAAATCCTTCATGGGACATCCTTGAGGAAACTAGTAACATGACTCAAAATCCAATTTAAAAGACAGTTGACAAACAACAGTCAAAGAAAATAGAATTCAGATACATCATTGCTTCTCTAAATCCTTCATGGGACATCCTGGAGAAAGCTAGTATCATAATTCCCATCATAAAGTCAAAGAAAAATCATAAAATAAATAAGCCATAAAGTTAGAAAGCCAATAAAATATTTTCTAGAACTTGATCTGTTTGTTGAATTTTTTTTGACTGATAAAGCCTGATTTTAGGAGATACACATATTGGATAAGACTTTGAGTCTAGTTTTGATGTTATGACTATTTGCATAAGGCATGACAAAGCTTGGTTTTAGAAAGACATGTATCATATAAAACGTTGAGGCAGATTTCGTTGATGTGATAACCTGTGTAAGGCTATGTTTGATTTTTTGACAATGTCGATCATGCAGGAAGGACTCATCCTATATAAGACATAGATTGGTTTACTGAAATCTGTATTCAAGGACTCATTTTGAACAAGACATAGGTTGATTGTTTTGATGATGTCTATTTCTAGGAAGGACACATCCTATAGCAGGCATTAGTTGATATGTTTGGATTATTTCATTTGTTAAGTTATTTGATTTGACTTAGAGACATTGTTGACTTGTTCACCAGATTGATGCATGACTTGATATGATGTGCTAACAATTGACTACGTGTGATGACAAACCCTAAAGGACTGACCTAGTGCGGCCTTAGGGGATCATTCATTCATGGCCTTTCCTATATTATACATGCAGAGACCTCAGAGTTTGACTTGACCTTCACTGACAAGACTGACTACAAATAGAAGACATGTGTGATAGTGAATGCAACGAACCTTAATGGACTGACATAGTGCAGCCTCGAGGGCTGATTGATTGATGGCCTTACCTATGTTATACATGTAGAGACCTCGTAGTTCGACACAACCAATGACCTTGTCATATAGACATACAGACTGAGTCATGATTTTATATAGACTAACCTAATGCCTCGGGGGCACATCGGTAGATGGCCTTGCCTACGTCTAGTCGTAGAGGCAACGTAGTTTGAAAAATGACAAAGACTGACAAGTGCGACTCACTTTGACTCTATTTTTTGGATTTTTGAAATGTTTTGATTTTTTGTCTTTTTGAAGTTTTTTGATATTTTTTGTGTTTTCTCAGGTTAGTTTATGATGTTTTTTGGATTTTTCTATGGTTTTACGTCTTCAAGAAAGCCAATATAAGAACCAATATGACGCACGTCAAGTATTTTCCCCTAGTCGAATATAAGACCAAATGATTATGAATAGGGTAAAATGGGGGATATGAAATGCACTCGATGTGAATCATTCCAAGTTATGGGAAAGACTACCACTTATTACTAATGGTATGTACAAGTGATGGATAGGAAGGATAAGAAATATGTATAGGAAACCAATAGATATATAGGGATAGGGTGTATGTATAGGGATGTGATTTATGTACAGGGATGTGGATTATGTATAGGGTATGCTAGATTAGAATAATAGTAGACAAAAAGATTAGAGTCAACTATAGATGGCGCTTGTTTGCCAGTTTTTCACCATGGTACTTATCCAAAGTGCCACCAAAGTCGTTTTCACTATTGGACAAATTATTTTTCTTTCCTATTTTCTGGATTATCTAATTTTTTTGGTGTTACCAAGACGCTTGTTTGCTAGGTTTTCACCTTGGTAATGATCTTTTTGATTTTTTGATTTGTTTTTGCTAATTAAGACAAGGCTCTCAGAAGCTATGTGTAGAACTTCTTCAGATGAAGACTATTGATTGGCAAGGACAATGGTTCCCCTTCAGGAGTAGAGAGTTTGTACACTCCTGATCCAAAGGCTTCTGTAACAATATAAGGTCCTAACCAATTTGGTTCAAACTTTCCTGGTTTTTCTCTTTTTGCTTGATTCTTTGGGTTCTCCATTAAAACTATGTCACCAATGTCAAAGTTTCTTTTCAAGACCTTCCTATTATAGCTACAATGAATGCGATTTTGATATGCTTGGAGATGGTCTAGTGCCTTCTGTCTTTGCTCATCTAGGAATTCTAGCTCATGGAGTCTCGACACTCAGTACTCTTCATCATCAATGTGGCCTTTCAAGGATACCCTCAGGGAAGGAATCTCGACCTCAATAGGAAGAATGGCTTTAGAACCAAAAACTAGTGAATAGGGAGTGGCACCAGTGGGAGTACATATACTTGTACGATAAGCCCATAAGGCAGGATTAAGTTGTAAATGCTAGTCATGGCCAACATCATTGACAATCTTCTTGAGGATTCTAATGATGGTTTTGTTATATACCTTTGCTTGGCCATTACCTTGTGGGTAGTATGGAGTGGAAAAGTGATGTTGAATATGAAATTCATCACACAGATGGTAGACTTCTTGATTCTTAAATGGGCAGCCATTATCAGTAATTATGGACTGAGGGACACCATACCGATAGATGATATAGTTCAGGATAAATTTAGAAATTTGTGTGTCAGTAATGTATGTCATAGGAATGGATTAAATCCATTTTTTAAAGTATTTAGTGGCAGTGATGATGAATTTGTGGCCATTAGATGATGTGGGGTGGATCTTACCTATGAGGTAGAGTCCCCATTGCGAAAAGGGCCATGGTGATATTATAGGATGGAGCTCCTGTGCTAGCGCATGTATCAAGTCTCCATGAACTTGGAATTGATGACATTTCATTACAAAGACATATGAGTCCTTTTCCATAGTAGGCCAATAATAACCCAGTCTCATAATCTTTTTGGCTAAGGTAGGACTACTAGAATGGGAACCACATAGACCCTCATGCACCCCATGCAAGGTTGCTTGTGCTTCATTAGAATCAAGACATCTCAGTAGGGTATTATATAAGGTGCATCTATATAGGGTGTCTCTGACGATGGTGTATTTGGCTGACTTGCAGAGGAATGTCCTACGTTGGTTGTTTGATAGGCCAGTGGGTATGACTTCGACATGAAGGTAGTCATATATTTCTTTGTACCATTAGGAATCAAGACCAACAATGTCACATACCATTTCAGAATCTAGGATATCATAAGCTGGGACCAAAACTTGTTCTACCAAAAACTCAAACTTAGGCACGTTGTTAGGAATGTCTAGAAGTGATGCAATTGTAGCCATAACATCTGTTGCCCTATTTAAAACACTAGGTATCTGGTGAAATTTGACTTTGTCAAAGTAATTTTTAAAGCTATCAGCCATGTGTTTGTATGGAGCAAGCTTCTCATCCTTAGTCTCATAATCATCATTTACCTATCTGATTACTAGTTTAAAATCACCATATACCTGTAGGTTCTTAATTTTCCACTTGACTGCCATGTGTAATCCTGTCAGTAGAGCTTCATACTCTGCTATGTTGTTAGTACATGGGAATGCAATCCTCAATGACTTGGGGATGGAATCACCCTGTGGTGTGATAAATAGTATACTAGCCGCTGAGGCATGATTTGTATGTGAGCCATCAAAGTACAGTTTCCATATTATGTTTGTGTCAATTGTAAATATAAAATCATTAGGAAAGTCTAAAACTAATGGGTGATTTGCTTGTAGTGGTGCATCAGCTGATTGATCAACAATGACTTGTCCCTTAATAGCCTTTCTCTCCACATACTAGATATCATACTCACTAAGTATCATAACCCATTTAGCCAGTCACCTTATTAATGATGCCTTGTTGAGAAGATATTTTAGAGGATCTATTTTAGCAATCCACATTGTTTGATGGTTTAGCAGATAGTGCCTTATTTTTTGGGTAGAAAATACTACTACAAGATAAGCATGTTCAATGGTACTATAGTTGAGCTCATAACCTACCAAAGTCTGACTGATATAGTAGACTACCCTTTCATGACCTTCATCACCATTTTGTGCAAGCAATGCTCTGAGTGATGAATGGGTTGTTGTAATATAAAGAATCAATGGTCATCCTTCAACAGGTGGCATTAAGACTAGTGGTGTGAGTAAATATTTCATAATTAGTTGAAAAGCCTCTCTGCACCTAGATGTCCAAGCAAAAGGGTACCCCTTTCTTAAGTAGATGTTGAAAAGGATGTGTCTTATCTGCTAACTGCACTATAAATCTTCTAATGGATTGTAGTCTTCCTTGTAATTCCCTTAGTTGACTGAGATTAGTTGGCTAGGGAATGTCTATGATTGCTATTACCTTGGCCAAATCCACTTCAATGCCTCATCTGGAAATGATATAGCCTAAAAGATTTCTTGACTTTACTCCAAACACACATTTCTTGGGATTGACTCTCACTTTATACTTATCCAACCTTCGAAATATCTTGTCTAAAACCTATAAATTTTTGTCCCTTGTCTTGGATTTAACTATAAGGTCATCGACATAATCCCCCATAAGAGTGTGTACTAGATCATGAAAGATGGTGGTCATGGCATGTTGATAGGTTGCTCCAAAATTTTTGAGTCCAAAGGGCATAACATTCAAACAATACATTCCCCAAGGACAAGTGAAAGCTATCTTAGGTTGGTCTTCAGTTGCAATTCTGTTATGATTATATCCTGAAAATCCATCCATAAGGGACAACATCTCATAACTTGTTGTCATGTCAACTATCATGTCTATGTTAGGCAAAAGGAAGTTATCCTTAGGAAAAGCCTTGTTGATATCTCTAAAATCAGTGTAGATTTGGATGCCCCCTATTGGTTTAGTGACCAGTACAAGATTGGAAATCCAATTGGCATAGTCGATTGATCAAATGAAACCAACATCTAATAGTTTCTTGAGTTCTGCCTTGACTAGTAAAGCAATCTATGGATGCATTTTCCTCAATTTTTGTTTCACTGGTTTAACACCTGGTTGTAAGGGTAAGTGATCTAGAACAAGTTCAAGATCCAACCCAAGAGTGTCTACATATGTTTAGGAAAAATTTATCTATCTCTGTGCAAAGAAGTTGTGGAATTCTAGTTGTTCTTTTGTTGTCAATGACGCTGCAGAATAAACTAGTTGAGGATTCTCTTTTGTACCTATGTTGACTTCTACTGATTCTTCAATGAGCATGGGTGACTTTTCTTGTACAATAGGGAGAATGTTCAAACCTCCATCCTTAGGTGCCTCATAGAGGTTTTCGCCTTTAGATGTGTCCTTTCATTTTACTTTTTCATTGTCTAAAGGTGCCTTTCGGTTTTCACCTAGAGACTTGTCCTTTTTATCTTATTTAGTATTTTTCTCATTTTTGCGACTGGAGGGTTGAACATATTCCCCAAAATATGATTTGTTGTCCAAGTCAATGGTAAAACCAGCCTTGTGATTACTGCTAGGTATGCCTTCTCGTAATCCCAGGAACTCAACAATTGCTTCGTCGTTCTCAAAATGTCTAAGATGAGTGTGTCTTATTGGTCCCAATCAATGAGTTGGGGATAGAATAAGGGAATGTCATCGTCAGAGTTATCAAAGTTTAATGGGGTCAAGGTAAGGACTGAGTTATTAATATGGTCACAAAATTCTTGTACTAAGTCATGTTTTCTCTTAGGTTTAGTTCTAGGCGGATTGAGAGGTGAGCCTGATGCCAAGGTTTGGTTATCTGAAACATATGTATCAAGTTGCGAAGAGGTAGGATCAATTGATTCCCAATAGTAGTGTTTAAACCACTCCTCCTTTGTCATTTTCTTTGGCGAATAGGAATTCAATGGATTTGATGAGGATCTTAACATTAAGTCAAGCTCTCCAAATAACTTGTCAAGGTCCATGGAAGAGGTAGAGGATAGGGAATCCCACTCATAGTTGTTAGAGTTAGGGGAGTCACAATGGTATTGGTTAGATGGTTCATGAGATGTCTCAATATCTTCTAAAGAATGTACTTCCTCAATTAAGGGTGATGTGGTACTAGGAACACCAATTTGAATAAGTTGAAACCCTATCCCTAAGCCTTTTGGCCACTGAGAAAAAAAGATTGGTTCAATCCTCCTATCTTGATTTAAGCCTAAACCACTTTGTCCATTATATCCCTTGCTCTGCATGATTGTGAAACCATTTCCATATAGATCTATAGGAATGTGAGCAAGTGAGAGAGGTTCTTCATCATCTTCTCTATACAACCATGAGGTGACATACTCTGTATTTATGGCCTCTTTGCTTAATTATCCCCATTTAGTGAAATTTGTTGTGGGAGGAATGTGTATAGTGACCATAGATTGTCTCCTATCTAATGTAGGTAAACCATATGACTTAGGAGGAATCAAATGGCTAACACAATAAGATTTCTTCATGTAATACTCTCCACAACCCTAGGAGTGGTAGGAATTGAGGGTGAAATAAATGTTTAAGTGAGTGTAGACGGATCAACATAGGGAGACGTATTGGAAGATGAAGCCTCTTGGTTTACTGGAACTAGGCATTGGGGGATCTCTTTCAAATTGGTCCAATATTGGAATGGATCTGGGTCACCATCTATAGTTATTTCAGTGCCATTGTAAGGGAATTTGAGACACTGATGATATGTGGAAGGAACCATCTTCATGGCATGAATCCATGGTCTACCTAATACAAGGTTATAAGGAAGGGTGATATCCAAGACCTGGAACTTTGTCTCCATTACTGCAGGACCAATTCTAATAGGAAGTATTACCACCCCCTTTGATTTTCATTCCTCATCATCATAAGCTTTAATGAAAATAATTTTGGTTGTGTCTATGCATGCTTTTGAAAAACCTAATGCCTTAATCAATTTTAAAGTGCACATATTTAACCCTACTCCTCCATCTACCAAAACTCGTCTAACTTTGGTGTCATCAACAAGGACTTCAAGATGTAAAGGTTCATTATGATTCATCTTTTTAGTTGGATAATCTTGTTCAGAAAATGTGGCATGATGGTTATTGGTCAAATAGCCCACCATTTCTTGGAAATGATTGACATCAAGATCATTGGGGACCGTGGTGTTTTGTAAAGCTTTATCTAAGATAGCTCAATCCTCAGGGGAAATACGCAATAGTTCCAAGATTGAGATTTGAGCTAAGGTCTTCCCCAACTGGTCAAGTAGGTTATATTGTGACTTCGAAGGTTGTGGTGTTTTCTATGATGGAGGGACTTGGATAGTGATCTTCGTATGATGAGTATTGACCGTGCACTCAGGATTTGTATTGATAGTAATGGTATTGATATTCTCATCACTAGCACGAAGGTGATGAATGGTTTTGCCACTATTATAATCACGCTTGATACTCGCATAGTTGTCTAACATATTGGTCTTAGTACTCAAACTGGAAACAGTTCCTTTCCCATGGTCATGTAGTGGATCAAAAAAGACTTGATGATCAGTGTTTGATGACTTTAGTTTCTTTCCACTAACTTCAATTATTCTCCTTTTGACAAGATCTTGTATGATATTTTTTAGTTGGCAAAAATTTTGTAGGTTATGTCCCTTAGTTCTATGAAAATCACAAAAGGCATTGTCATCCCACCAAACTAGTTTAAATTGTCCTAGATTGTATTGTCTTGGCTCTTGCAGTTGTATAAGATTATGTTGTAACAGTTGTTTGAATACATACTCAATGGGTTCCCCTAAGGGAGTGAACTCACATTTTTGAAACCTCCTTTATTGTCGTGGAAATTGAGTATTTTGGACCATGTTAGGAGGTTGATTGACAACATTAAGCATGTTGGCAGAAGTGTGAGGTCCTTGTAATGTGATGATTTGTCCTGCTTGTATCGTTTTAGCATCAACTACCCCATCATTGGTGACATTTTTGTTATGAGACCAAAATCTGTTTCTGTCAATGGGGGTGTTTTGCATGATTGAATTTCTATTGGATGTTGATGTCTTAAGTTTTCCGTTTTCAACGAGATCCTTTTCTATTATAACCCCTTTTTCCACTAGTTCTGAAAAAAGATGTACAACAATGTACCCTTAAGTTACTCCTTAGTTTTGCATGAAGATTTTCCTAGAACATAGTAACTTTTTGTTTTTTAGGGATCTCGACAAGACACTGGCTAGCTATAGTCCTCCATCTCTAGAAGAAAGCGATAAATGTTTCACCTTTGACTTGTGTTGTGTGACACAAGGTTGCTATATTTATCTTGTGGTCTATGTTGAAGGAGAATTGTTTAAAAAATTTCTCAGCCAGTTCACCCCAAGATCGGATGCCATAGTCTAGACCTAAAAACCACTCTAGTGCAATTCCTACAAGACTTCTTGGAAACAACCACATAAGATACATGGGATCATAAGTGTCATCTATGCATGTGGTAGAAAATTCCCTTATATGTTCTATTGGATGCCCTTTTCCATTGTACTTAGGGAGATTCGATATGACATACCTGTGAGGGAAAGGGGTCATGTACAATGATCTATCAGAAGGAAATGGGCATATGTCCTTTATTGAAAAGGATTTCTTAGTTGACACTGCCATGTTGTCCATTTGTGTTTGTAGTGCCTGCATTTGTGTTTGTAAGATGTCAACTTGGGTCAATGATGTGCTGGACAGATTATGTGGATCTGAGTATGTATTATGAAATCCAAGGTCTCGTGATGGGTTTGGATTTGGAATGTTGGTAAATGTGTTCTAGTCCAGAATCTGCATAAATTGGTTTTGACTTGAGATTTATGTGAATGGATTCTAAGTACTGTGCTGGGAAAAGGGATTCAGATTCAGAATCTATGTAAATTGGTGTTGACTTGGAATCTGGGAGAATGGGGTCTGATTCAGAATCTATGTGAATGGATTTAGATTGCCATATTGGAATGAGGGAATGCCTCCTATTTGAGTTAACCATGGTATAGTACTAGTGACTTGAGCACTAGGTATGGCCATCGATTGTGGTATGGTTCTCGTGGCATTGGCATTAGGTATGGTTGTTGACTAGGATATTGTACTTGTGACACTAACATATGGTGTAGAAGCTGACGTTTTAGATATTTTACTCCCAACAAGAGGACCGAAGGGAGTGGACGATGGTGTCCCTATAGTGAAATTAAATCCTAATGTCATGCCAGATGTACCAAATGGAGATGTATGGACCGTCGTACTCTGTGTATGTATGCCAAATGGTATGGTTGTATTTACCTGAGGTATAGTATTACTAGAAATTGTTGTATTTGTCCACTATGTATGTTGAGTTTGTAAGGTGCTAATATTGAATCATGTGGGTAAGGTAGCACCTTTAGCTAGCAATTTGGCTAAGTATCGTTGTTGACCATTTGCTAGGTACTCATCTACAAAAGAGGAAAACTCAATGTCCTATGCCACAGCCTCTATGTCCTCTACTGTAATGTGTCCTTGAGTGTTTCTAGTGGTGAATTTGTCTAATAAAGTCCTATGAGTTCTTGTGGAGAATGGATTGATGAATTCATTTGGTTTCGACATCTTTTCTCTTTCTCTTCTCTTAGACCTAGTTTCAACCATGTAAGATAAGCACAATATGATAGGAATGCAAAAATACGTCTATGGACTGTATGACCCTAGTCTATGTTTTTTGGGATTTTCTAAATGAAAAATAAGGAATGTTCTAGGATGACACTAGTCTAAAATGAAAAAATCTAAAGATGCAAAGTCTAAGCAAAAATTCTAAGGTAATCAAATCTGTAAACCCAAGACAGGGGGACCAACTACCTAAAGTCTAACCAAGGCGTCAATTTAGTTAAGTCAAGGAACCAATGTAGGATGAGGATCAAAGACAAGTTGAGTTTCCTAACTAGATTGATGAGCTAGTAGGAATCTCTGTAGGACAAAGGATAAGATGATAGGACTAGGTTCAATGACAAATTTTGTTAATGCCATGATTTTTCTAGAGTGTAGATGGTGGATCTATCCTAAAGTTTGTAAAACTGCCTTTCCTAGAAGTTTGATCTAAAGGTAAAATGTATTCTAAGATGATACTAAACTCAAAACTAGGATGACCATAGTTATGAATAAATGAACCTAAAGGATGCAAAATTGAGAAAATCATTTCAGGTTTTTGTTCAAAGTGTGCTTGTGGGAAGACAACTGAAAGATTGGTATAACCATGTTGACTGGACATTGATTTTGAATTATGGTTTTCTGATAATCTGGAAGATGCATTGTAGAATTTATCAAATGCGGTAATGTTTCACAGTTGTGGTTTTTTGTTAAACAATTGTGTGTTTCTAGAAAATGTTCAGTATCTAGTGTCAAACAGATGCGGTGAAGTTTCTAATGGATGTGACTTGTAATAGCAATTGTGACTCAAAATATAACATGTGGTTTTCCATAAAAAAAGGTGAGCTAATTTGGCAGATGCGACTCTACGCTAAAAAGATGTGATTGATAATGATAGATGCAACTCAAAGTTAAACAAATGCAACTCTAAAAATCAATTGTGACCTTCTGGTGAACACTTGTGACTCTGTTTTATTTTTTAGTGAATTGAGATATAAAACTGATGTTGTTTTCTATGATCAAGTTCTAGTAAACAAAGACAATCATAAGACAAAGTGTTTTTAGTTTGAATTTGGACTCAAAGAATGCATAATTTGACAACAAACAAGTACAATACTATTAGGCCAATAGGCCAAGGGTTTGTATAGTTGGTATAGCCCACCAATATACCCCAGATTGGTGCTAAACACCTTTCCTTTTCAAGAGAAAATAGCTTAGAAGTTTGGTGGCATTGGCTCCCCTCCACATCTCATTAACATCATTTGAGTACACCAACTTCATATTATTGGGTAGTGACTTCCCAAGAACTAATATATCTACTCAAGGGGATCAGTAGTGAGTGTCTTTGAGCATGATACTGTACCCTACACTATGCCAAGTAGTGGCCAAAAAAATGGTTGGTCTCTAAAACAAAAGGTGTTTAGTATGGGCATTCCATTTGTAGAGCATGATCCATGTGGTGAGAGTCCCCTTTCAGATCCATCTTGTCAGAACCATAAGCGTGATTCTTGGGCTTTCCCCAAGAATCCACTTTTATATATTGGCTAGAAGTCTGTCGGGTTCAGGGTGCTATCGGTTCGAGTCATCTTGGGGTGAGTACTTTTTCCCACCAGAACAAGCCCAAGTTCTAGAGTTGGTAACTGTTTCTCTTACACCCATGATCGCATGGATACACAAGGGGAGAGGATACTTCAATGTACTAAATCATGAGGGTAATTACAATTTATGTTTTCACACCAAACATAGTAGACACTTGTTAATTTTAATCCAAATGAAATATTTGCTACACTACCAAATAATCTGTTTCAAAAATTTAACTAGGGTCTTCGACATGCATTCTGCAGAAAGATTCATTAGTAGTTTTTAGTATTGTCTTTGTCAATCATCCTATAAAAACTTGTTAACTCCTCAAGACACATGTTAAAATAGAAGATTAGCGAAAATAAAAACACGAAAGGTAACTGTAAATTAAAAAGTCTAAAACCTAAAAATATACCAGTCAGATGCGTTGTTTTCTTTATCAAATGCATATTAGTATTTTACTAGTCAATTGCGGCTCAGAAAATGACAGATGCATAGGAATTTGTCAGATGCGTCATTTCTAATGTCGGATGTGGTTCAAAAATTCAGTTGTCACTTTGTCACACTGATGCATCTTCAAATGTCAATTGTGACGTTTCATCAAATAGATGTGTCGTTCTGTTCAAAAACCTGCAAAATGAAATAAAATTCTATAGATACGTGAAGATGGTGTCTTCACGTCGGGTTCACCAAATGTAATGTCCAGAAAATGTAGAGAAACACATTAGAGCAAACATGAATGCAATCTAAAAATCTAATGCAATCTAAGTTAAGCAACAAAGAACAAAGGAAATCCAAAATGTAAGTAAACTAAACAATCTCACCCAATATGTACGTAATTCCATGTATCATCTCGATTTCCCTTCTCCATTTTTTCGTTGTATAATTTCCCTCAGATTTTCAAAAGTTCGTGCAAGTATAGCCTATGATAGTGATTTAGCAAAACATCGAAGATTCAAGATAGTTTCTCTAAAAAGTCATAATATTTTGAGAGAGATTGGAATGAAGAATGACAGATCAATTTATAGAAAATTGATCATTCGAATGACAAGCCAGGATCAAAAGATCAACAGATAGTTGAGATCGACAGATTAGACATGCATTCTAATAACTGTTAATAGTGACATGAGTGATGCAAATTAGAAATAGAATTAAAGATTAAATAAATCATTTAATCTTCAAGTTTGGTTTTCAAAAACAGAAGAATTATCTTTACATGACAAAGATAAAGATGGATTAAAAAGAAAATCTTTGTTCGAATGCATGCATAAGATTTAATTAATTAAATAGGAATATTTAATTAATCTGCATGTACACACAATTGAGTTAGCATTGGATGATTGAATGATTTGATGAAGAAATTACTTGAGAAAGCCACTCAGACATTAAATCAAGAGTTAGCTGAGCGATTTAAATAGATCTTTGAGTTGAGTAAAAGTGAATACTTAGATAATTTGCACAATTATCTAAATATAGAGGAATGTGTTAAAATATGATTTATGAATTAAATAATTGATTTAATTCAAGATTTGATATTTGAACAGCAATTAAATAAATAAGATTTATTTAATTAACTAACAAAGGGATTAAATGAATAATTAAATAAATAAAGAATTTATTTAATTATAGTTGAAGTATGATAAAGAGTAAATTAAATAAGAATTTATTTAATTTGACAAGAAGGATAAGGTTAATTAGTAACATAATTAAATAAAAAAGTGTTTATTTAATTAATCAGATAGAATAAAGAAAATGTGAATCAATTAAATAATTAAGATTATTTAATTAATAGAAGAATTAAAGTTAAAGTGAATTAATTAAATAATTGACATTATTTAATCAAGACCATGGAAGAAATATGAATTATTAAGAATATTGAAGTCGCGGGCTTAAACCAGATTTTGGTGTCTACACCTACAATGTCAATTGCTTCCTTTTGGGAAGCAACGACAACCTCATCTACTATGGGGGATAGAACTGGGGTGAGAGCAGGAGACCTCTAACCAACCAATACCCTAAACACTGGGGGTGGTCTATCTACTCGATGATAGATGGGCCTATCAGCAATCGTGCCACGCCCATGACCAGCATATGATGGAATGTCCAGGTAGTTCACTTTGAGGCCCAAATGGACCTCAACATACAACTACTAAACAAAATAAAATGGAATCTGGTCATTTTTTGGGTATAGACCATGTGTTGTGATAAATCATGGGTATATCAATGAGGCCATAGCATGATCGACACATCTAGTGACCTGGTATCCCCTAACCTTACACACATTTTGATAAAAAAGAAAACAAGTGGCTTTTATAATTTCTTTGGTAACACTATCCTATATTTGTTTAAGGGGAATGTTACCATGTACTTCTTCTCGCATGCAAGAAAGAATAGTAGCTACTCTATCTGGGGAATATGCACTAGTCCTCTCAAGTTGATCTTTTAGTTTTTCTAGAATATGCAATATTAACATGCATGGTTCACTATATATCCTCGAGTTTGCACCCTTTGCTTATGAATCTCTCAATTTTTTAATCTCATTAGTGGTATTTGCAAACAAAGAATTTGGCGTAGGTGGAAAATGATCTTCATTTTCCATGTATATATATACAGTACAACTAAAAGAGCATTGAGACTTTGGTAAATAATATATCTAGATAAAGGGAATACAAATCTAAAATAGTTGTAATAATTCATCTACTCATCAATAATATTTTCATACCATTAACAATTTAAAAAGAATTGGAAGAAAACTATAATCTATAACATAGCATCCTTAAATGGTTCAAATTTTAAATGAAACGATGAAAGAAATAATAATAAAACAAAGATTAGTGTAAAATTATTTGAAAATAATTTGGGATAAAAATATTTAATCTAATAGTTGTTAACATAAATGAACTTCAAAATAGGATTATGTAATTGAAAAAAAAGTTCTATTTCCTTCATTGAACCTAAATTTATCTAGTTAAGATATGTCTAAAATTAAGAATCCACACTAGAATATCAATATTCCATAAGAATCTCATAAAGAGGATGAATTTAATGGAAGATAATATAAAATCCTCCATATGAGAATGAATTTTATCATTACATTATGAGTGAATCATCTCAATTATATAGCCAAGAGCATCAAAAAATTATAGATTGGAAAGCAAAATAATCATACATTTATCATATTTTTATATGTATAAAGTTTAGATACCATCAAACTATTTAAACTTATAGATTGCGTAAAGCTATAAATTGAATTGTTAAAACTAATTTATTAAGAATCAAATCTAATAAAGTTTGACTTCATATTGCATACTTGATATAAATATCTCACTAATCCGACCATAAATTTTAAATATGTTAAAAAATATATAATTGTTATGCCCATAATTTTTCACTAGAAAAACCCAATAATTTTTTTTTAATCTTTTAATTATGCTAATTAATGCTTTAAGTGTTTATGATGCAACAATAACCATCTCCAATATAATTAACATCCTTTATTTAATTAATTTGTTGGTTTAACTTGCTAACGTGATACTATTATTAATGCATCTCTCACTATTAACTATACTTTAAATATTAAATTTGCAAATATCACAATTTAATGGTTACAGTAATAATATTCTCATTATAATTTGGTTATGTCATCGTAATCCACAATGAGTTGTTCCTACTTCTATTTCTTGTTGACAGTAAGGTCAATATTGTATTATGATTATTAGGATAGTTCCTCATGACCCAATGATGGCATTTAAAGTACTGAATATGTAACTTTTGATGGTAATAACAACATGAATAATTATATGGTTTGCATTTATTTATTTATTTTCCTCTCATATTTGCAACATCTATAAAAGGTTTTTCCAAAAATGCTATCCAATTATCGATGGCATTAATAAGGTTAAGTATGCTAACATTAGTATTAAGGTAACTATCGATATGAATATATTGATAAGAGTATTAACAATACTCGATGATATTAAGGCTCCCTCTACAATTAATACAAACATTCTATCAATTTTATTACTAAGGATCATTTGGTTATATATATTTTCATAGATTTAAAATTTGAATATTTATTACTATAACATGTTCATTACAATTAGATTTTTAAATAATATTGTAATAATTTATTATGTCTTTGAAATTTGTTTTGTGGATTTTAATGTTGTTTTTTAAATTTAAGTTAGAGTAAGTAGAATCTAATGAGATACCTTAAAAAGATTCAAGTTTTATAATTTAAATCTCCCTCTTATATAAATATAGTTTTTTCTAGTCATACAATTTCTTGTGTCATTTATTCAATTATTTTAGCTATGGATTTAGCCACAATCTTGTAGGAGGTATTAAGAAGAGTAATTAGTATCCACCCTCAGATAAAAAAATTTATTTTTCCTTTAGGAATTAATCAATCAACCCTTGATTAATAGAATTTAAATGATGGATCCCTTTGATAAATCTACTTTTTATACCTCATAGAGTCCTCCTTGATGAATGGACATATTGTTTTAAGGAATTGTGTAGCTAAACCATCTATTCAAATACTTTTTGAGTATTCAAATCCTTCTAGGAAATATCAACCTCCTCAAGGGTGAATAAATTCTCTAAATGTCCCTATTTTTTTAGACCAATTATTTTGGATATGCAAGTACCAATCAATTCCTCAACTATATCTTGAAGTGGATCTCCTTCAACTAGATCAATTAAAAATTATTTGTAATGTTGGAGGAAAATGGATTTAATATTATTATCTAGTTTTCATGAAACTACCTCTCTTGATCAATGATAGATATTATCCACTCTTGAGAATGTAAATATGTTCGAGATAACTAAAAAATAATTTGTATGGACGTTATATCCTTTCCTCCAATGTATCCTATCTCTTAATTGAGATCCTCTACAAGAATTAAGTTCAAATCTTCTATGTTTTATTTCAATGGGAGCAACCACTCATTGTATAAAATTTATTAGTAAGTGCTAAAGCCAAAACCAGTTTATTTTTTTCTATTTGGATCCATATTTTTTTTCCATTCTAGATCTTTTTCTAGCCATATATTCTTATTGTAAGATCATAGTAAGGTGGTGTGCAATTGATTTAATCACATCATTCCATAATTGTATCCACTTACCATTTTGTTGAGGTCTAGGAAGATCAACCAAAGGGATATTAGGGAAGCAAGGTGATCAATTTGATTGATGTGGGAAGTGTTGAGCTTGAAGGATAGATTATTAGGTATGAGGATTAAGAAGTTTGAAAATTTAAAGAATTGGGAGGTGATATGTGAGATAGGTTTAATAGAATCTACTTAAATAAGGGTGTTTTGAAGAGAGGGGACAATGGAAAGAGAAATAACTAAGTAAAATCTATCAATACAACTAAGTTTCCCTTAGTTCACCATCTCTTTATTTTTTCCAAGTGAACTAGTGATGAGTAGAAGAATATTTTTTGTCTAAAATGGGATCTAAACCCCTCATGGTATTTCTAGTTAGAATGTAGGAATTCAATTATTTTTTAGAGAGTTTATTAGAACTAAACCAACTTGTATCTTGGTTTTTTCCACCATATCATATTCACTTCCTTGTAGCCATTTATTCATAGGGAGGACATAAAAATCCATTCCCATAATTTAAATTGAGATGAGGAGTCATTAGGCATACAATAAAGAAAAAATGAATAGGTATTCCTCGGATTAGTAGTAAGCACTAAGCACAATTGTTGTTGGGATCCACTCCTCAATAGATGATAAACTTAGCCAAGTATTGGGAAAGGTGGATTGAAACCTTGCATCCTAATATTTTAATTTATTATTTTTCCATCATATTAGGAAATGAGGCATCTCACTTTGGTTGGTAGTTATTTGTCATTTGTTGAATGCTTTGGGAGGTGTCTAAGATTTTCTAAGAGCATATAATATCATTATAGCTTTATAAGATGAAACCCTCTTATGACATATTCTTATGAAATTTAAGAGCATGACTATAGAATATTTATAGTAAAGTATTGACTAGCATTATGAAAAATCATAAGAAATATTTTAATGGGTTTTAATATATCAAAGTGGAATACAAAAATTGTGGTTGAATTATTTTTACTCATGGTTTCAATAAACCACTTTTAATGTATAATTTCAAAACATCCCATTTATTAGTGTAGGAATATTTTTACACCACTACTTTCTTTCATTTGGTATTAAGCCTTGGTCATCTTACATTATAGGTGTTACGGGTATAGTTTTTTTGTACTAATCTTGGAGTGAGTGGGACCTTGCATAAAAGAAAATCTTGTTGTAGGAAAAATAGCAAATTCACATGTCAAGCAAAAAGATGTGGACATTTACAAGAACTTTTTTTTTAAGCAAAAGTGGGAGACCACTTATAATTTTATTTATATATAATATTTTACATATAGCTAGTTCAGGCAGACACACTAGCGGGAAAGAACCAGCAAGAAAAGCCCCAGTTGTAGTCCGAGTATCAAATTTTAAAAAATATCAAAAAGACCAGTGAGGTCCTAGTACAAATGACCAATTTTCTAATTACAACGTTACATAAGAACATTGGTTGAATACATCAGTACATATGCATATTCTCTTATGCACCCAAAATACCCAAAAGAAGACATCATACTAGATATACCCATGACCTAA
This sequence comes from Sequoia sempervirens, assembly GCA_007258455.2. Taxonomy (NCBI): domain Eukaryota; kingdom Viridiplantae; phylum Streptophyta; class Pinopsida; order Cupressales; family Cupressaceae; genus Sequoia; species Sequoia sempervirens. The sequence goes on from VDFB02000017.1 coordinate 531,520,873, forward strand.
ATACATAACATTGGATATTACAAAGCCTTACTAAACATAAGATTGATAAGTTGGGAAGCCACTTTCAAAAAGATGTAGATTTTCCACTAACATGTTGAAATCCATTAATCGAGCTTTCTTTTTTTTCCACTCGTTTACCTTTGTGTTGGTGATCATGCTCAAAAGAGGGTTTTGATTTGTTAATATCATGCACATAACGATAAAAAAATTTCCTTTTGGATGAAGATGGAAATTGCAAATCATAAATGCAAACATGACTTCTCAAGAAAGAAATGGCATGTGATATTTTCTTTTTAAATCATCAATCTCCTCCATGGAAATGGCAGATTTGTATCTTTTTAGAACTTGGTATAGATGTGAAGAAGTCTCATGCATTTTGGATAATAACATGCCTTGGAATATGTTAGCATACCTCTTCTTATGAAACAAAACCTGCTTTCAATAATTAACATTATAAATTAATACTTGGCTCACATTGTATAATCACACTAGAAACCAACAATGGAATATTGAGAGTCTCAACTAAGAATTCCACCTTATAGATAACATTCATACTAGAAGCCAACAACTAAAGACCAAATTTCATAAATAAGGAACTTTCATGTGTTTTATATCATGCCTTTGAGGGGTCCACAAGTACCATGAGCCTTTTGAAATCCTTCTCCATCTAAATCCATCCATTCCAAGACCATTGGGAGGTGGGTATATACAATATGAGCCAAGTATTAATTTCTAATGTTAATTATTGAAAGAAGGTATATAAATTATTCGAGCATCTTAATTCTCATACAAAGTTACATCTTAGTCAATTTATCAATGTATGAGTTCCATATATTTGTAATTTTTTCTTAATATAAAAACATAATATTTTATTTCATTAATTAAACTATCTATTCCATGTTACAAATGATGCTCTTATTTTAAATTATAAGTATATAATTCAAAATTAATTAGTAATTTTCAAGATAGAGAACACAATTTCTTTAGTTAAAATAAAATAATATTCTTATTTCCATGTGAGAGTTATGTAGAATGGTAGCTTGATGTCTCAAAAATATTTCTTTCATTTACATACTAAATTTTTATCATTACATTAAATGAGTGAATCATCTCAATTATATAGCCAAGCACATCAAAAATTTATAGATTGGAAAGAAAAATAATCACACATTTATCATATTTTTATATGTATAAAGTTTCTACTATCAAACTATTTATACTTATAGATTAAATTATTTTTTAATTTGGTTATTTGGGTTCAACATGCCATGCTATAGAATTTTCTTTTGTTTTCACCATGTTGTCATGTGTAGATAGCTAGATGTATTTTATAGGTTTAGGAAATTTAGAGGAAGGAAAGGTTAAACAAAATGCATAAGGATGAGATGGAGCCTTGTTTACCTTAGGATTTTGTTGAGGCTCCCTTTGAGCATAATCGAGGGGTGGTTGGTCCTCTCGTAGACATGACTAATTTATAAGGTCTTGTCAAGAGAAAATTAGAGGATATTGGTAGAGACAAGAATCATGTTAGAGATGTATTAGTTGGATTTCATTGCCTCTACCATTCTCTTCAATTGCAACATTCACCTCTTGGTATTTCTTCTAATAATTTAAAAATATGAAGAAGGTTCAAGTTTAGAAGATTATAGGAACCCTTTATTCCCTTTGGTCTCAAGTTTGGAAACTAAAGATGGAAACTCCATTACAAAACTTGAAACTAGGTTCATTCATGGAAAAGGATAAGGTTGACAATAAGATATAGTTCCTTGAAGAATTTTGGATTCAAGTTGTGAAATGATAGATCTACTAATGTTTTTGGGAAAATGACCCTCTTTATTAGATACATTGCCACTATTGGTGGAGTATTTCTAATTGGATGTTATTTTTCTAACTTACAACATATATTTTTCTTGTTGTTGTTCCATGCCAATATGATTGATCATTTTTTGTTTCTCTAAATTTGCCTTTGTAAAAGGGTGGGGCCCTTTCAAAATTTCTATTTCTAATTCTTAAATTCAAACAAAAGTATTTACCCTAAAATTAAAATATAAATTTAAACTTTAAACTATCATTTACTCCAATTAATGGTATTGTCATTTGTTCCAAAATTGACAATTTTTAATGTTTAACAACATTACTATTCGGTTCTCCAAGGTCATGCCCTAAAACCAACAATAAAAGAAATATTTATTAGTTCTTTCTCTTAATGCAAATGGTTTTGTTTGTTCTACATTGGGCACTATATATTGGATAATAACACGTGCAATGCTTATATTACTAATATATAACAACATTATTATCATTTCATAACATTAATGGTAAATACTATTATTGCAATATTAAAATTTACTCTAAATAATAATATTACAATTTATAATACATACTAACATTTCCCTTGCATGTTCATATGAAATAAGTTTCAATTTATTATGTTTTATTATAATTATTATCCATAACATAATATTTTCATGAATGTTAATATTTGTATTTATGATACATAATGTGATTATAACCCAATTATTAGTGTTAAGTATGTTATTGGAGATGACATTCCTTAATATAAATATTACCTATTAGTATTATTTTCTTTTATCTTGTAACCACAATAATTTTTCATTTACAACCTTACTATTAAATATTAATAGAGTTTATTCATCTACTCAAAGGAATAAGCTTTACCTAATTTATATTAAAAAAAAAAATCCTAATATGTAGTTCATCTGCTAATATTCAATGCTGATTTGAAAGAGTATATATATATATGTATATATATATATACATATATATATATATATATATATATAATGTTCCTTTGGGGTTTGCACAGTGGGGCATTACAATATCACTGGTAGATTTTGACCCATTTTTCGATGATGGCCCATCAAAATTTTGATGGTTGTTTGTTGCTATTTTTGTGTCAGAATTTCGTATTTTCAAATGTCTTCAAAATTTTGATACAAAAATAGCGACAAACAGCCATCGAAATTCTAACAGGACATCATTGAAAAATGGGTCAAAATCTACCAATGTATATATATACATATATATATACATATATATATATATACATATATATATACATATATATATACATATATGTATATGTATATATATATGTATATATATATGTATATATATATGTATATATATACATATATATACATATATATAATGTTGATTTGAAAGAGTATGTATATATACACTGGTAGATTTTGACCCATTTTTCAATGATGTCCTGTCAGAATTTCGACGACTGTTTGTCACTATTTTTGTGTCAAAATTTTGATGACATTTGAAATGATGAAATTCTGACATAAAAATAGCAACAAACAGCCGTCTAAATTCTGACGGGCCATCGTCGAAAAATGGGTCAAAATCTACCAGTGATATTGTAACGCCCCGCTACGCAAACCCCAAAGGAACTTAATAAAGACACAACAATTTTTTTTAAAGGAACATATTAAATGTATTTAAGTATTCCAACCTTACAACATGTTCTAAGCTCTACAACTAAATCCCTTGAGGTACACGAGGACATTACTACACTAACCCATAACAAAGATAATAGATTAACAATAATTAAACAATTACATAAAGCCATTCATTCTCATATCATCATTTAAAATATCCATTAACAATAACCATATTAATACCATATGTACAAATGACAATAAAAGAAATTATAGAGATATAAAGTGTTACATATTTCGATAGATATAACACAACATAAACAGCTATTACCAATAATCATTCCTGAATAAATACATGGCCTGAATATACCTTACATCAAGATGATATTACAACATCATAAACATATAACAAATTACATCAAGGTCTTCCCATCACAAGTGGGAGATACATCAATAATAATATACATCAGAAGTGTAAACATACATTTGATACATACGAACACTGGACCATCAGCATCTTCCACAAACCCTGCAATGAAAGAAACATCTACATCCAAAGGGAACCCAATGGGGTGCGAAGCACGTTCCACCCAACCACCCTCATGCTAGGAGTAGACAAGGAAGGATTTCTGACCAAGCACGTCTAACAATAACAAAGACTAAAATCCATACAAAATAACATAATATCACTAGACAACACTGAAGATGAAACAATGACAAATCACCAAACGATATAACAATGGACCACTATCAAACCTTAACATTAAATCACTTACAGATAATACAATAGTTACTCATGACAGACACATCTTCAATAAATCTCAAGACGTAATATCAAAGGACTACTTCAAGAGGACTTCAATAAATCAACACAAATGGAATGTTAGAGGAGAGTGTCATCGCATGGTTTCACATGGATTATCCAGACATCCTATTACAAGGTGCCACCTCCATCTCTACATGGATTATCTTGACTACCTAGTAAAGGTGCTACCTCCATCTATGGTTGTCCTGACAGTGTAACACCCCTCCATTTTGGCTCTTTGATCAGTAGTGTTTTCTTTGTAATGGTTGTGTTTGATTATGTTTTGACTTTGGAACTAAGTTGCTTTTGATTGCAATTGTTATACAATGTGGATGTTATATTTCAATGTGATGTTATCCTGATGTTACCCTTATGGCATGTTTTGGATTAACTTAGAAGATATTTGATTTAACGATGTTTTATGATGTTGATCATATTATTGATGTTAGATGCGTCAGTTAGTGATATTGTATTGGTGAAGGGGACAGGATTGTATCACTCGCTTGCGAGTGCCCTACAATTCTGAGATTTCCTCTTCATGGTTTGATTGATCATATTATGTATATATGCACGTTCGACATGCTCTTTGTTGTAGGTTGGCAGGTACATGACATCGACTCCACCTGGTTTCCAGGTTTGAGTGTGTCCATTGACCAACGGAAATTAATTGGGAGATAGTAGCTAAGTTTTTGTATGTCAAGTCGTTACCCTAGTCACCTTGTGTCATCGGGTTGTAGTCGGGTTTGGTTGTTTCATATTGCCCTGATCACCTTGGTCTTTAATTAAATTCAAGTTAAATGGCTTAGGTTGCTTAATTATTGATTAAATGCTTTTGATTATAATGCTAGGAATGTTACTTTATTAATTAATTTAATTTAGTTAATAAAATAATCTAATACTGAATTAGATTTATTTTATTGATTAATTAAATTAATTGTGGAATTGATTAAGTTATTTTGAATTAAAAGTGTTAAAAGATTTAAATTAGTTTGTGTGAAAAGAAGGTTTTAAAATATGTTGAATTCTATTTAGAAATGGGAATTTTGTTTTGAGTTATTTAAAATTCAAAATATCTTCAAAATGCTATAACTTTGGGTGGAAAAGATATTTTTAGGGGAGTTGACTAAAATTGGAAAACATAATTTTTGGAGAGAAAATGTGAAAGAAAAGAAAAACCCTCTTTTTGAAGGAAAATTGATTTGTTCATTGTGGGAGCAATTGGGCATGAAATTGCATGGGATCAATTGCATTTGGATAGGAATGGGGAAAGGAAGTGATGGCTGCGATCTTACGTGCTCTCGTTGCTTATGTGCAAACATCCTCTTATTTGAATTTCTTGCTTGGGAATGGAGGTATTTTATCATTTCTTCATATTTACTTGATCTTAAATGGTTTGAATGATTCTAATTGTATTGGTAGTATGTTGGAATCCTTTCATGTATTTTATTTGAATCAAGTTGATAGTGTAGAATTTATTTTGAGAAAATTTTGAGAATTTTTCCAAATACAAGGTTACCATGCCCAATTTTTAATTAGAGGCTCAAATTGGTGTTTTTATGTTAAAAGTGTGTTGTTGGGCACTTTTGAATCAAAAGGGTATTCTTACATTATTTTATTTTTGAATTTTAAATTTTAAGTTTTTTCATACTTCATCAATGGTGGAACCTGGATATTTGTGAAAATTGGTTTAAAATTAATTGGTGTTTTTATGTTAAAAGTGTGTTGTTGGGCACTTTTGAATCAAAAGGGTATTCTTACATTATTATATTTTTGAATTTTAAATTTTAAGCTTTTTCATACTTCATCAATGGTGGAACCTGGATATTTGTGAAAATTGGTTTAAAATTAATTGGTGTTTTTACGTTAAAAGTGTGTTGTTGGGAACTTTTGAATCAAAAGGGTATTCTTACATTATTATATTTTTGAATTTTAAATTTTAAGCTTTTTCATACCTCATCAATGGTGGAACCTGAATATTTGTGAAAATTAGACTTTGTTTAAAGGTGGATTTTGAGAATAATATTTCATATTATAATAGGGAATGATAGAAAATGCATATGAATTCTTTGAATGAGATCATTTCAGATCTATTCGCTTGTTCAAATTTCTGATTTGTTATTTTAGTGTAAAAATGTGATTTGATTTATTTTTGAGAATTTGCAAAGAATGGTAATCATTTAAATTGATTACATGCAAGGTGTCCTCACATGACTTGGATTTAAGAAATCATAATATTAGCTTATTTAGCTGCTTAGAATGTTTTCTAGTGGTGTTTTCATTCATTCTCAGTGTATGGGCAATATCATATGATTGTATATTTGTGAGTGTGCTTTGGTTGTACTAAGTTTGGTTTCCAGAGGTTAGGGAACCCTTGATCGAGTTGTTTATTCTTTTGGAGTTATTTGTTCATGTAAGTCTTCTAGTTGTGTGTTTTTGAGATGATGTTATGTCTCTTGTGTTTTGTTATTGTCTCTCTTGGGTAGTGCATGAGATATGCTTCAAAAGAAACCTGGTTACTATGAACGGGTTTTGTGACCTTATGGTTTAAGGTTGAGTCTTGTTATCAGTTCTTTATGTGGGATGTCATTATGTTAGTCAACCTTGTGTTAGTCTTGGGTAGTGCACGCTTTGGTTTCATTTTTGGACATCCGTAGTGATGTGTTACCTGTTGAGGTGTATTGATTATTTGTGATAAGTGTTAGTGCATTGTCTACCCTTTGCATGTGGTTATGTGTTGTCAGTAGGAGAGTGGCCCTTTGTGGGGGTCCGACGCCCAAAGAGGTTTCAGGGTAACTCACTTAGAGTTTAATCAAGTGATAATCTAAAAGAATTAATGGGGAACTTCACACTAATAAAGTTAAAGAATGTCTCTCTCATGGAACATGCATTGTTAAGACTTGAGATGAGATGAGATGCATAGTTTTGCATGAGGGTCCGGCGCCGGTAGAGGCAAGCCAGGGTAACCCATGATGGGGGTCCGGTAGCCTAGGAAGGTTGAGCTAGGGTAACTCATGGCAATTTATGTATGAAACTCTCCCTACATCAATAGTTAGTCAGTTATTGTGTGTTGTACAATGGTGTACTTGTTCTATGTAACCTGGAAGCAATGTTTTGTCTTGCGAGTTTTCGTACTGCGTTAAGTGATGTTGGTATTTGAGTCAGTTCAGTTATGTTTAGCATTTGTCTAGAGGTAGTTGGTCTTGACCTGAAATCCTTGTTACTATCTCCTAGCACAGAGGGAGCGGGGCCTTTGGGTTCCACGTGGTCGGGTGGTGTGCATTCTTTTCTGTTGGTTCTTCTTCTTGCTTGCATGGTCATGATTTCCAGTTGGAGAGCTCGTTGGATGCTGTTGCTTTTCTGGCTTCGTTCTTTTCAGTTAATCTTATTCTTTACCCATCATTTGTTATCGAGGTGGAATTTGTAAATTGTAATCATGATTATTAGAATTACCTCATTCGGGGAATGAGTGTTGTAATCATCTTGTTTAAGTGTTGTTAATTGGAATCTTGAGGTATTTATTATCCTTGTTGTAATTTATCTTGAATGGAATGTATGTTGTCTCATTTCCTTAAGTGATTAATGTTTCAGTTTATATTAATGTTTTTTGTTGTTTGGGTTTTAATGTAATATTTGTCTCGTGGCCTTAGAGGTTGTTGGCAATGTGTATTTGTCTTACATGTTATTTGTACTTAAACAAAAAAAAAATTGGCATGTTTAAGTAGTGAATTGCAACTTCCTCTAGGGTTGCGTGGCGGGGCATTACAGACAGCCTATCTCAAGGCGCGGCTCCATAGGGTTATTCATGTGGAATCGTTAACCTTTCATGAAGACAAGGCAACGACCTTACCAACCACAGCCTTCTTGGTCCCCTTTAGTCTGTGGTAGCACTAACAGGAAGACAAGGCATCACAATTATCTTATTAATGTTTAATCCCCACCCATGGTTTATTACTTAGGTTATCACTGATTACTCTAACTCTAGGTGGGTTACCCTGACAGTCCCTTTGTGCGCCGACCTCCACTAGAGCCACTCTCTCTAGACACTCAAGCACATAAATACCCAACACAATAAGATTGTATCAACAAGAAATACTGAACCAATCAAATAGTTTATCCGCAAGGCTTAACCATCTTGCCCACAATCTTATGCATAACATTCACAAAGCGGTAGAATCCCAGTGCAAACTAAATCACAACCATGGTCAAAACATAAACCAAGCATCAAAATACAAGATCACAATTACACAACCAGGTGTACATTAACCAAAACCAAAACATAAGAACAACATCAAATTACTAGATTGAATATAAATAACAGCATCCCCATCTCTGGAAGTTCCCAAACAATAACTTAGGTTCCTACAACATGACACATTAACTCTAGGGTTTTCCTGCAAGACATAACCCAAATAACAAAAAATCACAATAGATTCAATGGATAGTCGCAAGAGTAATCCAAAAATGCTATACAATTCATTTCAAAACATAATAAATTTCGTGAATAAAACAAATCAATCAGTTGAGGATATTTAATTAATTAACACATATTTTACCTCTCATTTTCACAATTATACTATAATAATACAAATTTATACAATTATACCTTTTACATGTATATACATATATATAAATATATATACAATATATATATTTATATAAAGCATATATTTTAAACCATTAATATATATATATATATATTTAAATACCCACAAAGAGATATATATATATATATATATATACAAATTAAACTTTACATTCAATTTAAATTAAATTTATTAAAACTTAAAAAAAAATTAAAAAAACGTTTAAAAAGAAAGTACTTGATGCCCCCACCTAGCCTGTGGTACACAGTACCACAGGGGCAAGCCGTAGCCTCCATAGGATTCGACCAGCAACCTTGGTTACCGTGTGCAGCCTTGACTATTGTGCATAGCCTATGGTGGTTGCATACAGCCACCACAAGGGCTGTGGGGGTACGGCTTCGGCCGACCTCCCACCCCCTTGTAAATTTTTAATAATAATTTTAATTTTAATTTTTTCTTTATTATTTTTTTTTTGTGATTTAAATTTTATTTTATATTTCACTTATATATAAAATTCATACTTAATAAAGGAACATGAATTTCAATAATAAATAAAATTCGCCCATAATAATTTTTAAGTATTTTTTTTTATATTAAGTTTTAAATTCATATGTATACCAAAAAAAATACAGAAGAACATGCAAATAACACAAAATTAATTAAATATAATTTATTGAGTATTCTCAATACAAAATCTCTAATATAAATGTAGACTCATTCAAATGGTTCAAACAAAATAATAATATATAACTATATTTAGTTTTGTTTAAATATATATATATATACATATATAAGTGTATATATATATGTTTAACCAGACATTCAGAACAATAATTATGACTAGTAAATCCAACCTTCAATTCTAAATTATTTTTATTTCAAACAATAAATTTTACAACTAAATTATATTGAAGAAGTTTAAGAAGGTTTTACCAAAATTTTCCACAAAAGATTCAAGGGTTTCATGCAAATGAATTTCAAATCATAGAACTTCTTTCAATATTTTTTTCAAAACACAACAACCAGATTTGTTTACATAACAATAAGATAATAATAAATTAAAAGAATAAAACATGGAGTCCTTTATTCGATGAAGAATCCCTTCTGTAGCCTCCTCTCGATTTCCTCCTATAGCTCCCTTTTCAAATCTATCTTTCTTCAAAACAATTATTTTACCCAGAAGCACAAACAAAACTATTTTTCATTTTTTTTTCTTTTACAAATCAAAACAACAGAAAAATCCTCTCTGTGTGAAAAACGCTCCCATCAAAATCATAAATCAAAACCAATATAGCTCTTAAGCTTTTTCCTCAAAAATCCTCCTTTCTCATTGGTCCTTTTTCCAGCTTTTAAAAGCACAAACTTATCTACAATTTTTAATTAAAAATAAATTATTTACACAAGATATTATCCACACAAGATTTTCTAATTTAATATTAATAAAAATATAATATTTAATTATCTTCATCAATATTCATTTAAATTTAATTTCTTACACTTTAATTAATTAAATAACTTTTTAATTTACAATATATTTAAATTTAACATTTTACTAACTCACAATTAAGTCAAGTAACAATGCAACGTTAATTAATTATCTTATAAAATAAGATTAATTAAATAAATGCTAACCATAAATAAAAATAAATACTCAACAATCAATCAACACAACGACAAGGACAAAACCTCAATCATGACACAACCACTCATAATAGAATGATGAACTTGGGACGAGGATACTTCCAAATCAACTCCCTTTTTACAACATTTAACCCATTGGGTTAAATTAATGCTTGCCCTGTCCTGCCGAAGTAGGTGGAATTGAGACTTATTCCTACAATCCTGTATCCAAATAAATGTCAAGTAGCACATGTATATATAATCAAAATATCATATCGTGAGAAGGAATTGCAGCGTAGCAGGGCATTCGTAAATGAGTGGTGCTACACTATCCCCTCACCTCATCTATCCTAACAATTACAATATCAATGATGAAATAACATTACTAAACAACTAATCATATGATAACATGATTACTTATTTGCTACATCATAAAATAATACTGAATCCAATTAACATCACCATAGAATCATCACAATGACACATAAAACATTAAGGAGAAATCATTACATAATAAAATAATCCAAACGCTACATAAAGTATCATAAATCAGCATAGTAGTGTCAATTGTTGCAATCAACTAAACTATGCATCCACACACATCAAACAATAAGTAATAACAATCACAGTCACAATGCAACAATAAAAACCACAGAAGTATCAAGTCCAAACAACATGAGCGGTATTATAGATATAATGTTGATTTGAAGAGTGTGTGTGTATATATATATATATTCTTAATGTTTAATTTCAAAATTTTAATGCTCTCAAGTATAGGTTACAAGTGCATTCTTTACATTAATTCTCTTTCTTTTGTACTATTTTGTATGGGTGTCTTATATGCATTGCCTCAACCATATAATTTTAGTTTCAATTTATCTTTCAAATGCAAGATTTAAACTTAAGCTTGTACTTAAATAATATCATGTTATCCTTGCAAATGGGTTTGTTGAAAAGACATTAAAAACTTTCAAGCAAATGCAATTGATAGTTGTAAAGCCAAATTCCAGAACCTTCCCCCTACTTGTGCCTAAATGGGAGCTTTGGACAGGGTATGGAAATCAATCAAATCATCAAGGGGGAATTTTACTAGATGTTGTAGTTGCAATTGCAAGTGCCTTGGTAGAAATGTATGCAAAATGTGGAAGGTACATGAACTATTTGATATAATGCCTCAAAAAAATATGTTAACAAAGTAAGGCTTTAGAAACATTCAAGCAAATGAAATTAGTAGTGCCTTGGTAGAAATGTATGCAAAATGTGGAAGCATAGACAAGACATGTTAATTGTTTGACAAATTTTAAAAATGGGTATGCAAAATCTTCCAAACAAATGGACTACAAAGTCAAATTCGACACTCCCTGCCCATGCCAAAATTGGAGCTTTAAAACATGGTATGAAAATTCATCAAAGCATAATAGAAATTAAGTTTGTTGTTCTTGAAAGGCTTTAGAAACTTTAAAGCAAATGCAATTTCAATTTCAACAAACTTAATTTCAAATCTACTATAAATTTTAACCACTTGATTCCATTTAGGGTTTAATTTTTTTTCAAAATAAATTCAATTTGAAATGCAATTTCAATCACCAACCTATTGCTCACTATGGCTCAGTCAAGAGTTTGATGAACTTAGAAATGTGGTGCACATTTTTCCCCTAGGTTCGCCGCCTTCACTGTTCACGTTCATTGTCCTCCTTTGTTCATGTTCACCACTTTACAAATAGTCATGTGAAAGTGACTTTTTTTTTATTTTCCCTAATTCAAGGGGTTCGGTCAAACCCAGGTTCAACTAAACCCTATAAAATATGTTTATTTTATTGGGTTGTTGAGTGGTTCGATCGAACATATAATAGTGTTTGATCAAACTTATAAGTTCGGTCGAACCCCTTGATATGGTGAAATAAAATAAAAAAGAGAATTCCTTCCTCAAAATAATTGTAAACCACTATTATAATTTAACCCTAGTCTTGAGAAAGTGGAAGAGTGATTGTGGGGTTTCCTGCCCCAACAAGATTGATCTTTGGAAAATTTTGACTTAGGTCACTTGAAGTTGATGCTTCTTTGTTGTTCTCCATGTCCTTATTGTGTTGTGATCTAGTTTGAACCATAAAATAAGGCTCAAAAGAGAAAATTTAGGATAACTAAGGATCAAAGTGTGATGGTGAAATGTGTGAAAGATGGATGATATGGGTGGTTGAACTCTTAGAAGAGCTTGAAGAGGATGCTAGAATTTTGGGACTTATTCAATTTGATTTGATTCTTGGTTTTTAGATTCTTGGATTTTTTTATTTTGACCTTGATTTGGTTTTGGATTGTTTTGATTTGGATTGATTTTGGATAATGAACAAATGAATCCTAAGATGTTGGATGTTATCTATGTGATAGAATTTCTCACAAGATGATAGTTTTGGCTAAATGTAGGGAAAAGGATGCATCTACCTATACCTAACCAAACAAGGATGATTTGATGATAATTCAACTAAGCATATGGAGAAGGATGCATCTACACCTACCCAGTTGAACAAGATGATTTGATGTTTGTTTCAAGGATTTAAGGATTTTGATTCATGGATTTTCCAAAAAGTCTAGCATAAAGGATGGTTTCAAGATTTTCAAGAGTTTTTTGTGAAACAATTTTGGTTTGATGTTTGAAAGATGGATGAAGGTTAATTTTGATCCTATGTGTACCTAAAAAGACTCTTGTTTACAAGACCTTGGTTTTGAAGAACACGCTTTACTCTAAACAAGATGCTTAAATTCCCAAAAGAGATTTGTATTTTGACAATAATAAAATGAGTACAAATTGGAATTGTTTCTTGAAGCTCTCCTGTAAAAGTTAAAGAACAATCTTTGTCTAAATTCATAGATCGTTGAGAGACGCTTTTGATGAGCTTTTGGACTAAGATAGTTGACCTTAGGTTTTTGGATTTTGATATTTTTTGAAATCATTTTATATGGCACATTTGTGAGATTCAATTGTTCTTATCTTTACTTAATGAATTCCTTTTACCACAAACACTTCTTGATTAGGTTTTAAAAATAGATGTCTAATGTTCTAACTTCTTCTCATCCCACAAAGTATATCATGTGGAAATCAAGGAAATAAAAGAAAAAGTTACCTATGGTTGAATCTAGTAGGAGAAAATTGAGATGAAAACCAAATGCCTAGAAACCTCTAAGGATATAAATCCCAAGGGAAATCAATAGCATGTGAATTTGTTCAAGGATATTTTCTTCTCCTAAAGGTTTTGAAATTTGGTGATAATATTGAGTGTTTATTTTTCCAATGTTTTTTATCAAGAAAAGTGTTTTGATTTTAAGAACATACACAACCCTATGGATATTTGAGATAGTATTTATTGAGTCCCCACTTGGACAAGTCCATCTACACTTACTTGCAATGGATGGTTAGATACTTGACCACATAGGATCCCCCTTATAGTGCACTCACTTCTTGGGTTAGCCAAGCATCAATACCCATGAATATCCCATGGCATACTTTCCATCTCTACTAAAAGTCATAAAAGTGTGGGGTAGCTTCAGAATGACCGTTCTTGCACCAACAAATAGATAGGGATTTTGTCCTTTCTAAACAAGGGTTTTAATGTGGTAATTCCATTTGTGGGGGACCATCCTTGTGGCAAGAGACCATTGTTTCCCTTCTCATCAAAATAATCCTCATGATACTTGTGTTTCTTCAAGTCCCCACACTTATATCCTGGGTGGAAGTAGCTTTCCTTTAGTGTGTTCCTAGTTGGGTGGTTCCCTTGGGTGATTACTTTTTCCCACAAGGAAAACCCTCTAAGATAACACAATAGTGGGAAAACACATCCGTAGTTCGATCGATATTTGTTTAGAAACAAAGATAGAACACATGCGATATGTTACACTCACAATAAGAAGATTTGTTCAATTTTAGGATCCAAATTGAAGTTTGTGGGTAATTACTTACACAACTTAATGTCACCAAAAGGAATTTTGATTCTCAATATTGTCAGGTGCAAGAGAAGTGCATACATCCTTTTAATGATATTACTTTGGGTAACTAAAAAAAAAAGAAGCACTTGTTCATTTTAAATCCACAAAGAAATATTTTGATTCTTTTTAGAGCACTAAAACAAAATATGGAGATTGCCTTACTCAATTACTAATCCTCAAACCAAATCTAGTGAGTTTGTCCTAAAGTTATTTTTAACCCTTTGTAGTAAAAATTGGAAGCTTTTGTAGTGTTCTTTTTAGAGCCCAAAATAAATTTAGTGTATCCTAAGCACATGAAAGATAACAAATTCATAAGAGATTATAAGTTCTCTAAAAGTGTTAAACAACACTAAAGTGTTTAAAAACACTTGATGGAATAAGAGAATGATGTCATAATGCCACTTTCAACCTTGTTTTCCTCCTTCACCTTGATTAGACCAACCTATAAAAATTGACTAGAACTACACAATAGAGGTTAGAAAAACCACTTAGCAACCCAAAGCAACCAGAATTAAAAAACACATGTCAAAATTAAGTCAATTTAAACCTTTTACTTCACTCCAGTGATGTAGTCTACACAGGTGGTGCAGTTTGAGGAAGTCAGTGCTATTGTACAACACCATTAGGTCTGCAAGCAGTGCTCTACAAAAAACTAGAGAGCTTGATTACGGTGAAGTTTTACCCAATGGTATTGTTTGAAGTTTGAAAATTTCAGCACCCATAAACTGACTTAGGGACAAAGTTAAAAGATTTGAACTTTGGGTGGGAAAGACAGAGTGGTGTGGTTTGAAGTTTGTAGTAGTGCTATATGGTGCCGTTGGACTGGTAGTGGCATTGTATGGCATCGTTGGACTGATAGTTGCATTGTTCCCTATAGACACCAAAAATAGAGAAAAGCACAATATTTTGTTGAAAAATGTGATTAAAACTTGATATTTTCCCTCCTTCTAGCACCAAAATGTAGAACCAAGATCCTAGACCTGCACAAACACAAGAAACAAACACATAATTAGATCAAATGCAAGTGAGAATCAAGATTCCCCGTGAAATCCATTTAAATTGCAAAGAAAAAGAAATGCGATGAAGAACATGAGCAAACATAAACAAAAGCTATCAAATCCTATTCAATACAAAGCAAAATATTGATCCCATGGGGGAATTGGTGCCAATATGATGTGGAAATTGGAACTTTCCCAACTCCTATGATGCAATGTTGATGAGTGATCCACTTTGATGAAGATTCAATTGAGCTCCATGATGAAAAACCTGCATAACCTAGCTATAAGATTGATAAAAATGGATGAAGATGGATATGCTTGAAGATGAAATTGAGTATAGTAAGTTTGCTCAAATTTTGGATGATCAAAACAAAGGATGGGCCTTCTATTTATAGAAAGACAAGATGGAGGAATCAACAGAATGGATGAATTTGGGATCATTCAACATCCAATGGGAAAGTTCCACTTATCAAGATGTGAATGGAGGAAGCTTGAGCACATTTTGATGAATGTGCATAGTAAATGTAATTAGGTGGAATTTGAAAATCATGAAATGACATGTAAGAGGGAAAAATAATGAATTAAATGTCACTTGGATCAATGCACAAGGACATGTATGAGGGAATGAATTTCTTGTTGGAAGGACATATCCACTTGGAGGGATTTCAAATTTGGAGGAATATTCCCCTAAATATGCCAAGTTTGAAAGAAATTAGAGATTTAATAAATCTATTAAATGTATTTTCATGTGCAAGTGGCAAAAGCTAGAGGAGGGGACATGGATTAAGATTAGATTTAATCAGCATTTGACAATTTTGACTTAGATTTTAGGATTTAAATAAACCAAAGTTGAGGGGAAAATGATTTAGACTTAGTTAAATAAAGATTTTGATTTATTTAACTAAAGAGGATGATTGTTAGATTAAATTAGATAAAGGTTTAATTTATTTAATTTAATGAGATGACCTTAGAGATTTAATTAAATAAAATTGTTTTATTTAATTAAATAGAGACATAGGGTTAATTAAATCAGATTGATTAATTTAATTAACAAGAGGGAAAGACTTAATCAGATAAATGATTATTTATTTAATTAAGTGACGAAGAGTGATGACAAGCTAAGAAGGTGATTCAGGATGAAATGGTGTTAGTAAATCGGGATCAAGTATGTCGGTATATTTTCCATGTCTACATTACCTATCAACAGTTTATTTGTTATGATTGTTTGTTTTCCATTTTCTTTCGGCACATTGCCTATTTTTTTCAACCTTGGTACTAGTGTTATGCTAGCATCCAAGGTTTGTTTCCTTCCTGCAGTTGGTATTGTCAGGGGTTATTTGCAACCCTCTCATTGGTTCCTCTATTGCTAGTGCCCTCTTCTAGTTCTTTCTACTACATTTGGATGTAGCTTTGCTCAAATGGTTGGTTTTGGTGCAGCTCACCCTTTAATGGAGAAATCTTGTCCTCTTCATTGTGCCAAATCATCTCTAGTGGTGGTTTGTTGCTAGGATGTGGTGGAAAATGAGGAATTCTACCAATGTAGGGGTCTAGTGTGTAGATTATTTGATCTTTGGTCTTCTCATCTTGATATTCACAGGTGGATGCAAGATTCTTGGAGGCATATTGTGGTGGGTAAGGTTGAGCTCTTCCCTTGAGGTAAAGGTTTTTTCTTGCCTCATTTTCCTCTTTTGAGGATAAATTTTTTGTGTTGGGAAAGTTGTGGGCTTGGGGAAGCACTCTCTTTGTGAAGCCTTTTTCAACCTCATTTAACCCTCTGAATGTGCATTTAGTGTTGGTTAGAATTTCAAATCTCCCTTTGTAGTTTTGAGAGGTTTCATGTTATTGGTTGCTTCTTGAAATTTGATGTTTCCACTTCCTACATGGGGCACTCTACTTTTTTTCACATTCTAATGGATATGGACATCTCCAAGTCTCTTCATAGGGATGTAGTTTTAATGTTTGGGGATAGGCCTTGGACTCAACCTCTTGATTATGAGGGCCTCCCTTTCAGATGAAATTGACACTTTTCCATTGGTCACCTAGCTATAGATTATCCTCTCTCACATTGTAAGGGCTCTGCTATGTGTTGAAAGGATGCTAATGAAGATCACTTAACTATTCATGCTCTTGATTCTAAGTCAGATGAATCCTCTCAGGAAGAGGATGCATCTTTTTCTTTCAACACAATTTTGATGTGTCCCTTAGACCCTATTGAGGAATCTCTTGCTCTAACGTCATAGCTTGATCTACCCTTGGATTCAAACCAGCTCTAGAATACTCATGTGGTGGATGGACACCCTTCACCTTGTCATTCCATGGTTCTCTCCTCACATGTTGATGAACTCTCCATGGGGGAATCCCCCTATCGCCCCTCATTCTGAGAGTTTGGATGAAAATGTCTCCTAGACTATTGTAACAAGGAAGAAATTTTTTCCTATATCACTTCCCCAAACTCATATTTGAGTGTTGGGAAAGAGGCCAACTTGTTATAAGCCTGGTATTGTCTAAGAGGGACCTCGAGGATCCCACCTCTTTCATTCAAGGGTTGCAATATTGGAGGCAAATAAGATAATGAAAGTATGATTTTGTTATAATGTTGATTTAAAAAGTAATACTTGATTTGTCTCTCTTCTTGGTGGATCTTTTTCTTGCAAGGGTTTCTCCACATAAATCATATGTTATGTGATACAATAATGGTGTTTTCTAATTTTCTATTTGTTGATTTAAATCCATTAAATATATTAATGGTAATCTAAGATTAAGAATAATTAATTTAGAGTCACATAAAATTTTCATATTTCTATATTATAGTAGTCCAATCCTTGTATCTCACTAGTTAGTATCATACTTAGGTACTAAAAAAGTAGATTAGAGATTGAAATTTCCCAACACTAACCATAATTTTTAAGTACAAGAATTAATAATCAAAATTTCTTACATAAAATCTATAAAACTATGAAAAACTAATTTTCATGATGAATTTATAGTTTAATCCTTAATAATTATGATGTTTTTAAACTCTATTTGTAATTTTGTAACAAGTTTAGAAATTAGGATTAGGGTTTCAAGTTTTCAACCAATTTTCTATGAAACAACATAAAATAGGACCCCCTTAAGGATCCCAAGTAAAATATTAATCAAATCCAAAAGTAGATCTATCTAAAAAAATTTAACATTAGTCTTTAACATGTAGTAACTTTCTAATCAAGAATTAAACCAAGTAAATATATCAAAAAGAGCGGGATGGGAGAGTGGAAGCGAGGTTTTGAACTTTTTGATCATTTGTAGGTGTTTGGTTTGAAGGTGGCTAGATCTTTGTAGGTGGCGGGGCTTTCTAAGGATGTGGAAGGGGGAATGCTAGTGGCAAGCAGGGGGGAGCAGAATCTGAGGACTAGTGCCTGGGAAATAAGGGGGACCCAGGTGGAAAGGTGGACCCTGGAGGCAACGTGTCTCCTAGCCCTCCTTTCAATGGTGAGGCTAGTGGGGCTGAGGTTTTTGGGAACCAGGATGTAGCCAAGAATTTCCATGTCAGATTGGGACATCTAGAGAATTTTTCAAGAGACTCTTTATGGGAGAATCCAAAAAGAAGTTGGATTTCACTGCTAGGGACTAAGCTTGTTGGTAAGTTAGTTTTCCCTCTGGTTAGCAATATTTTGTATCCCTCAAGTGGGAATTTTTCTATTCTTGTTCTTGATCCAGTGATTGACCACAGTATCTCATTGATGGCCTCTTCACTGGTGGGTAAGTTCATGGGCCCGAGACCAAATATTGAAGTGGTTAGAGAATTTTTTAGGAAGAAATGGAAAGTAAAAGGGCAAGTTGAGGTTGCAGCTTTGCTAAAGTGGTTCTTTTCTTTTAATTTTTCCTATGAAGATGACAAATATGCAATTTTGTGTGGCAGTCCTTGGGTCATTGGAAGGTCATCCTTGGCTCTTAATAAGTGGTCTCCTAAAATGGATTTCTCGGATACCTCTTTTGAAGTAGTTCCTATGTGGGTTCGGTTACCAGGACTACCCTTGGAGTTCTGGAATGAGGATGTTTGTAGGGGAATTTCAAACTCTTTTGGGGGGTTATTATCCATAGACTCCATGACTTCGACAAGGAAGAGGCTTTTATTTTCTAGGATCTGTGTGGGTATAACCCAATCTACTGATCTCTTGTCCTCCATAAAGAGTGTGTCAAAACTTGGTAAGTGGCTCCAGTCAGTGGAGTTTGAGTCACTGCCTTTTGTGTGATTTTCCTATAAAAAATATGGGCATTATGGCCCAGAAATTCCCATCTTAAGTTTCTAAGCTTGAACCTAAGCAAGCAGTAAAGGAGGCTAAAATTTGGAAGGAAAAAAATTAGAACAAGGATGCGTTCATCAATTCAGAGAATGTTTAGGAGAAGAGTGAGGATAATCAAAATCCCAAGGTAGGGGTTAATATTGGCAAGGAGTTTCTGCAAGAGGATGTTCCTATAAATCTAGAAGCTTCAAAAATAGATGTCAAGACCCAAAACAATGGGCAAGTGGAATCAAGCACCAAGGAGTCTAAGGGGGTGGATGAAAAGATGCCCGACGAACATTTTAATTTAGTTGAAAAGGTCTCTAACTCCTTTGGTGAGAATCTAGAAGGTATTTCTCATAGTGATCTTGGTGTTGGTAGGAAGGGAAGTAGTACGGAGGATTTTATGGCTGAGGGGGGGAAGACCCCTCCTTCATCTACTTAGGAAGAGTCTCAATGTTTACCAAGGAATGTGACATCTACATTTAGGGACTCTATGGATACCCGAAAGGATAGGAATTACTTGGCTCATTCCTTGCTTTTGAAGAGTGTTGGTGAAAATGACTTCATCGATGGTCAAGATTTTTTGGGCCTTGAGGATATGGATCTGGAAGGGGATAGTTCATACACAAAAGTGGACAAGAAGAAGAGTAAGAAAGGCAATAGCACTGTGGGGGTTACCACGAGAAATAGAACAAAAGAAGATTGTGGCAACCAATGAAGTTTAGGAAGGAAATCTACAAAATGGCATAGAGAACAAGAATTCCTTCAAAATATTGTAGATAAGGTTCAAAGAACCATCACAAAGATCTGCCAAAGTAATACTCCATCTATGTAATGAAGATTATGTCATGGAATATTCAAGGGCTTAACAGTTTCCATAAAAAAGATATTTTGAGAAAATTTTCTAGGGACCATAAGCCTGATATTTTAATTGTCCAAGAAACCAAGATGCCTAAGGATAAAGTGGAAAGGATTAAGGTCTTTAAGAATTGTGGTGTGCAAGGTAGGAGTTCTGATGGTGCCTTAGGGGGTTTAGTGAATTTTTGGAATCAAGATCATATTTCTAGTACTCCTATTTGGGAAGATTCCAATCATGTGGCTACTAAGTTTAGGCATGTTAGAGACAAATTTTTCTAGATTTTGTCTAATATCTATGCTCCCAACAACAAAATGGTGAGAAGGAAGTTTAGGAGAAATCTTGAATCCTTTAAGCAGAGCTTCCCTAATGTGAATTGGATGATTATGGGAGACTTCAATACCCCACTACTAGTGTCAGAAAAGTTTGATGGTTCTCAGATTTAGTTGGATAGTAAATTAGATTTGATGGATTTTATTAACTCCCAAGGTTTGCATGATTTGGAGTTTAAGGGAGCTACTTATACTTGGTCTAATAGAAGGGTTGGGAATTATCTCATTTAGGTAAGACTGGATAGGGCTCTTATCTCGAATAACTAGATGATGAATTAGTTTTTTTCCTTAATGGTCCTCTCCAGGATTGGATTCGATCATTTTCACATCAGTTATGTGGCAGATCCCATCTCAGGTAAGAAAATGCTCCTTTTCAATTTGAAAGAATGTGGCTGTCTCATCCTAATATTTTTAAATGCATTGAGTGGTGGAATATTAAGGTCAATGGGATTGCTATGTTTTGGGTGGCTAAAAAATTAAGTGAGGTCAAAGATAAGGTTAGGTTGTGGAACAAAAAAAATTTTGGGGATATTTTTCTATGAAGTCAGTTGTTTAGCTGGAGTTGAAGGATATTTAGGATAGAATTCAGAAGGAAGGGTATGTGAATGACTTCCTTTCGATAGAAAACAAAATTCTTATTAATTACCATGATATTATATCCAAAGAAGAAGAATTTTGGAAATAGGGATCTACATCAGTGTGGCTCTCATCTGGTGATAGGAACACTATGTTCTTCCACATGACTACTCTAAAGCATAGGGCACCAAACATGATTACTCACATCATGAAGTATGGCACCAAAATTGATAAGGAGGATGAGATTAGGAATGAGGAAAATCATTTTTTTTCTTGTCTTTTGACTACTAAAGAGAGGTTGGATATGAATTCTCAACAAATCCTCATTGATGCTATCCTTGACATTATGAATGAGAACCAAAAAAAATCTTTGAAAACTATCCTATCTTTGGAAGAAATAAGAAGAGTTGTTTTCTCTTTTGAAGGAAATAAGGCTTTTGGCCTAGATGGATTTCTGATATTCTTTTTTCAAGTGTTTTGGGAGATTGTGGCTAAGAACGTGGCTAATGTGGTCAAGGAATTATTTGGTTTGAGAAAGTTGCTAAAGGAGTTAAACACTACCTTTATTGTCCTCATCCCTAAGCTCCCTCGTGTTGATAGCCTTGACTCTTTTCATCCTATCAGCTTATGCTACTCTTTCTACAAGATAATTTCAAAATTGGTTACTACAAGACTTCTAAATGTGCTTCCGCTCTTGATTTCTCCTCAACTTAATTGATTTATCCTGGGCAAACAGATCCTGGGTTCTATTGTCACTGTCCATGAGAACATCCACTCGTTAGAGGCTTCTAAGAATCAAGGATTTATGTTAAAACTAGACATGTCCAAGGCCTATGACCAGGTGGATTGGGGGTTTTTGTTGAAGATTTTGAGAGCTTTCGACTTCTCAGAGAGTTTCCTTCTGCTGATTTGGGAATTGATCTCTACCACCAACATTGTTGTTATTAATAATGGATCTCCTTCTCATTTTTTTAAGGTTTCTAGGGGGGTGAGACAAGGGGACCCTATTTCCCCTATCCTTTTTACTTTGATGGCAGAAAGCTTTGGGAGACTTCTTCAAAAAAAGGTGATGGAGGGAAGTCTAAAAGGATTAAAACCATCTTCAGACAATCATGACTGTTCTCACCAACAATTTGTTGATGACAATATTTTGTTGGGAAGTTCTAATATTGGACAAGCTAGAACTTTGAAGAGTGCTCTTGTTCTTTATGAAGAGGCCTCTGGGAAAAAAATAAAGAGGACCAAGAGCTCCTTATTCTTTTTCAACACTCTTGAACATAGGAAAAGGAAGATAGCTTGGTTATGTTGTTAACCTCCTCCCCTCCACCTATTTGGTTCTACCTTTGGGATCTAAGCCCCCTGATTCTTTTTGGTTGTCTTTGGTGGATATGTTTAATAAGAAGCTCACTGGATGGAAAGGGGCCCTCCTCAGCCAAGCTGGTAAAGTTTTGCTGCTAAAGTCTTCACTCCAGAATCTGCCTGTCTACACTCTAAGTCTGTTCAAGATCCCCTACAAATTTTTGGATATTATTGAGAAGATGCAAAAGTGTTTTATGTGGTCAAGGGTTGAGGAGATGAATATAATCCCATTGGTCTCTTGGGAGAATGTGTGTAAGCCAAAGAAGTATGGAGGTCTTGGTCTATAGAATATTAGAGTCTTTAATAAAGCTCTTTTGGCCAAGTAGGTTTGGAGGACCTTTGTCAAAGTTTGAGAATGGAATGCTATTTGGAAGAGTAAATATCTATGTGAAGTCAACTCTCTCAAGGATTTTCTCATCTCTCAAAGCCTCCCACATGGCTCTAATCTTTGGAATAGTGTCATTAAGGCTAGGGATCTCTATTGGTGTAATTAATTATTAATTACACTTAGCATAAGTTTACTTAGGATTTATTTAATTCCTAAGTTATAGGATCTTATCTTTATCTTATTGAGCTATCTTGTTGCTCAAGGTAATATTAGGTTTAGGCATCTTTGCTTTTATAAAGCAAATTATCTCTTGTAATTATTGGTCTTTTCGAATATATCAAATTGCATGTTTTTATGCAAAGCTTCTGCTTTTTCGTTTTCCTATTCTGTGGAAGGTCTATTCTAGTTTGCAATCAGATCTTAGGTTTCTAACATGGTATCAGAGCTTCCAGGGTTGCAGACTCCTTCCCAGATCTGAGGTTTTTATTTTTTGGCTTGAAGATTTTTGCTGGGTGCAGATTGGGGTTTCAAGAACCTCACGGTTGAGATCAGAAGGTTCCGCAGATGAATTTTGACTGTAAATTCTTCTTTTTTGGGTAAAGTTGTTTTTGAAGCAAATTTTTTTTACTGGAATAGCCTACCAACAGTACGATTTTCTCATTTTCGCAAAAAAATATTTGGTAAAATATTTTCTGCGAGTATTTGATAATTTTGGGGCAAAATTATTTGTAAATCAGGCTATTTTTCTTCAATTTATATTGAAGGATTTAATATTTTTCATCGGTCAAATGTTTTAAGGGTTTTTTCAAATTCTGCGGTTTGATTGGCTTAATTTGACATTGCCCGTACCTGCTGTCACCGTGTACCGGCTGTTATTGGAGGATCCATCATTGAAGGTACAATCAGCATATTCCTGGTGCACTGCTGGTCATTTGGCTTTGTCTATCCACTAATCGGCGACCAGTTATTGTGCTTTGACCCCCTTGGCATTCAATCATCGGTCTATTCCCTATACCGAAAATCCCATCACTATGGAGGTGTACATCTACTATCAGTATTATCAAACAGCACGTCTGGCTAAGTCTTGTCAGCCCCACATTGCAGAGTCTGCCGGTTTATTTAATACCCACTCAGCATATGCTGGCAGGTTTGGGTCCTTATCAGCAGGTACTACAGATCTCATACATCCGTCATTGGCAAGTATTTTCTTTCATTGGGTGGTACCCTCGCCATCCCATCAACATTACTAATCGACGGTCACATTAAAATCCAATGACATTAAAATCCAATGACATTTGTAAGTTTTTCAGCCTATGTGTTTGGACTAGTCTCTAGAACCGATCCGACAACATCGTACTCTACCTGCATATTTCCCATTAGTCAGTGTACATTGATTAGTGCAGAGGATTGCACAATTGGCGGGGGTCCTTTGTATTGCTTGTCGACATATTCTTCCATCCTCGATGCTTATCTAGGCTGACAGTAATTTGTATATCAGGTATTTTATTTTTTGTATGGCATATTTCCCCATTTTTGGTTAGTCTTTTCAAAAAGAGGGCAAGTTTTTTTTTTTTTTAAATCTTTCTATTGTTTATTTTGAAAAAGCTGTGACGGGTATTTTTGGAGATTTAAAAAAAAAAGTTTTTTATAAAACTTATTTATTTCCAAATAAAGAGGGAAAATCCAACCGACATTCAGCCCCAAGATATTCTGCAGCGATTTTTCACCTCAAAAGTTGCGACAAAGGAAGTTGCTTTCCGATTTTGTGCAAAAATTATTTGTTCTTCTCTCATCATGGATTTTCCAAAAGTTGTACTTCTAACTCCATTTAATTATCATGAGTGGAAATCTCAGATGGAGTTGCTACTATTAAAGTTGAAGCTACAACGAATCACTTTTGGTCAAGATCTAGAACCACAGGGAGCCAAAGAGAAAAGAAAATGGTTTGATAGAAGAGATGAAGCCCTCGATAATCTTCTTCTATCCATTTCTCTAGATCTTCGATATCATGTTGATTCTTGCACACATCCTCATGAATTTTGGACTACTTTAGAGAGCCTCTTTGGTAAGCCAGACAAGCTAAGAAAATTTAAGTTGGAAAATGAACTGATGGGTCTTAATCCTTCGGATTTTGACAATATTCAATATTTTTTCTCTAAGATCAACTCTATCAGATTGCAGTTATCAAAATGTGGGGTTGTTAAAGAGGATGAAAAGATGATACTTTCTATTCTTGCAAAGCTTTGTTCTTCATATTCTATGTTTGTTTCTACTTTCTATGCTACAATGGATGCTCTTGGTGATACATATAAAATACCTTCTCTTGATGAATTTTCTACACAGCTCACAAGGGAACAAGCAAAGTTGATGCACATGGGTACATTGAAGTCTTCAACATCTCAACCTCTTATTGTGAATGATACAAAGGCTTTAAGTGGAAAAGGAAAGAAGCACAAAAAGGAAACCAAGTCAAATGAGCAAGGTAAAGATTCTCCTTCACATGGCTCTCCTGAGTCGTCATCCTCTTCAAAAGAGGAATCATCAAAAAAGAAGAAGTCCAAATGTGCATATTGCAAAAGGTTAGGACATGATGAGCATAGATGTTATAATAAGAAGATTGATGAACTTACACACCTTCTTCAAAAGAAAAACATTCAGCTACCCTCATCAGTGTCTTCTACTTCTTCACCATTACAATCGGCAGCTCCATCATCATCACAGTCAGAGAACACAACATCCACTTCTGGGCTACATAATATGAAATGGCATGCACTCTTGGCCTCTACAGGTCCTAATTCTCAAGGATGGCTTCTTGATTCAGGGGCATCTCATCATATGGCATCTTCACAGGAAATGTTCTCTTCTTTTGAGCCTTGTAATTCACCTCACATTCTAATGGGTAATAATACATTCATGAAGGTAAGTGGGAAGGGTTCTATTGGTATTGGGGAAGGCACTTTCAATGATGTTCTTTATGTTCCTTATTTGACCACTAATCTCCTTTCTATTTATCAAATTACTCATGGGGGTAAAGGTAAAATAGTTGAGTTCACTCCTGATAGGGTGTATATAAGGGACTTGGAGACTAGGGATATTGTTGCAATCGGGATGGTTGATCATTCATCTCAAGTATATTCTTTTTCACATTTTGCTTCAGAACTTGATAATGTTCCTTTGACTACATCACACACTCCATTGAGTGTGACCCATATTAGTGAGGAGAAGTTTAGTCATCTACACCTTGGTATTTTAGAGACCTATGCTGAGCTTCCTACACCTCCACCTCCTGATTCTTCAGCCATTGTTACTTCTGTTCAGCAGGATAATCATAGTTTTTCAGATCTTGCTTTGTGGGATGATTATTTGACAGGGATTTCTACCTTGTTCCTGGAGTCTCATACTACAGATTTGGAGGACACACTTGAGGGGATTTCTCTCCTCTTTGATGATAGTTTCAGCACAACTGTTACACCATCTTCTTTGTCTTTGGAGATTGATATTCACGAGTCTCCTCCATCACTTGATTTATCGTGTTTCTTGGTTGAGTTTGACCATGATTATGTTGTGGCTCATTCAAGCTTGGAGGCTCCTACTCAGTTTTTAGAGGCATACATGTTGAGCGTTCATTCTTCCTCTTTTCAATTGGATATGAAGTGGCTTCTTCATCAGCTTATGGATTTTTTTCTTCCTAAGGGGAGATGTGTTGCTTGCAGACATTGGGTCATCTTTTGTTTTCAAGCATTCTTCATTGGCTTTGGAGCTTCTTCAGCATGCAGGGGATATCTTATCTCATTACTTCCCTCTTATGGGGGGGTAATTTATTGTATATTCATGATGGATGTAGTCCTTGGGGGGTATCATTGAGTCCTCCATACATCATGTTTACATTCATCATGCTTTTTTTCTTGTTTTCTCTCTTTTGGAGAGGGGTTTTCTTCCCACTGGGTTTTCCCCTTTTCTCTGCTTTATGAGAGATTGCATTTCATTTGCATTTGTAAATGGATACCTAACATGGCCTAGTTTTTGGGACCCATAGTAGTTTGCATTATAATCTTCTCCCTAAGTTGCACTTATTGGGGGTGTTGGTGTAATTAACTATTTAATTGCATCTTCATAAGTTTACTTAGGCTTTTAATTAAGTGCTAGGATGTATTTTCTTATCCTTATCTAATTGACCTAACTTGTAGCTCAAGTTAGGTTTAGGGTTGTGCATGCTTGCCTTTTATAAGCAAGCCTTATCCACCGCTCAGTCGGCGCTCAGCCCCCATGGGCATTTTTAGCCGGGCCCATGGTTTTATCTGGTTCAAGGGCCCCCGCCTTCAGCCCCACCAGCGCTTCAGCCTCAGGCCTGGTCCTATTGGTGACCAGGAGCTGAGCATCCAGCACCGCCGGCGGTCTCCAGCCCTAGCCCCAGTCACTTGGGTGACCGGGGGCTCCGCCGCCAGCTCCCTGTGCACTATCCCCTGGTCTTGCATGTGACTAGGGGCCGAATTTTTTTAGCTCCTGAGGGCTGTAGATGGCCAAATTGGAAAATTTTTGAGTACTTTCACGGAAATGATCATAACTTTCTCATACGGTGTCATTTTTTTGCAAATGAGATATCGTCGGAAAGCTATTTCTAAGCTCTATGTAATGGTGTAGGTTTTGTTTTCTTTTTTTTTCTGTTTTGATGCCTTTTTCTGCTTTGGAAGTCAGATGTTTCCTTTTTCGCTTCGGGAGACATATCTTTTGACTCGCTTATCCGTTTTTCATGATTTTCACAGCATCAGAAAGCTGGTTACGGCCTCTATGCAGATATGAGGTCATTTCTAGAAAATGTGTAACTTATTTTAGGCATGTATTCATTTTTTGTTTCATGCTCTAGGTTTGCATTTTCACTTATATTTTTGTAGTTTTGCATGATCTCCTTATGCAATCATTGGGTATTGTAATAACGAACTGATATAAAGTTCCATTAAGGGGGGTTCTTGCATCCATCTTTCATTTTGGTGACAACTCGCATGAGTTTGTCTAGTTTCCTGTTGTCTCCTTCTAGCTTCTTTCTTGCTTAGCTGGACACATTGTTGGTTTGCTTCGGTTCACACTTCACATTGGGATTTTATAGTTCTTGATCTACATTGGTTCAGATCTTTCTCATTTGAAGGCCATGGTTTTATGGTTAATGTTCCAGAATCTTGATGGTACTCTTCCTATGGGTAGTTTTAGTTTTAGTTTGGCATTGGCTTCAAGACACAGCTTCCAGATTTGTCACCATTATGGGTCCATTCATCCTTTCATCTACTATTGCTTATAGATTCTGGAGTTGATCTAGTATGTGAGTTTCCAGTGTTCCTTGGCATCAGGTCTGCTATTGCATTTGTGATTCTGATTGGTATCTTGCACATAGAACTATTTTTCCTTGCTTGACGGATTTGGGGTTCTAGTGTTGCTTCATCAGAGTTCTTCCAATGATTCTTTGCAACAGTTCATCTCACTGAGGGGGGTTTCTCTCTCTTTGCATTTGTACATGAGTGCCTAATCAGGCCTTGTTGTCGGGACTCATATTTGCATAATAATTATGCTTCTCTCTAAGTTGCACTTATGGGGGGTGTAAGTGTAATTAATTATTAATTACACTTAGCATAAGTTTACTTAAGATTTATTTAATTCCTAAGTTATAGAATCTTATCTTTATCTTATCGAGCTATCTTGTTGCTCAAGATAAGATTAGGTTTAGGCATCTTTTCTTTTATAAAGCAAATTATCTCTTTTAATTATTGGTTTTTTCGAATATATCAAATTGCATGTTTTTATGCAAAGCTTCTGCTTTTTCGTTTTCCTCTTCTATGGAAGGTCTATTCTGGTTTGCAATCAGATCTTGGTTTTCTAACAATCTCATTGCTAGAGGTGCTTTCTGGAAAGTTGGAAATGGTAGAAAGGTTTTGTTTTGGGAAGACAAATGGATTGGGAATGAGTCACTATGTGATCATAATGTCTTCAAGAGTCATATAGAGGAGTGTAAATTCAGGTATGGTACTCTGGTGGGGGACTATTGGAGAACTGACTAGTGGGTTTGTATTTCCTCTATTAGCCTAGACCTTACTTACTCCTCTGTAATTGCTCCTTAATTCTATGGTTTTGAATCTGAGAGGCCAGGAGAATACTATGGTTTGGAATTTATCTTCTAAACAGGCCTACTCTATTTCTATAGTGGTGGCTTCTTTCTTTCTTAATTCTTCTTCTCCTTTGTGGGCCAAGGCCTGAGTGTATAACCTTACTCCTAAAGTCAACAATTTTACTTGGATCCTTCTTTAGAATAAAATTATGACCAATGACAACCTTTGTAAATGTGGTATTTATCTTCCTAACAAATGTTATCTTTGTTGTGCAGAGGCTAAGATGGTTTCACACCTATTTCTTCTCTATCCTTTTTCATATAATATATAGTGTATAGGGTCTTAGAGTTGTGGAACCTTAGCTTGGTCTTTCCTAGGTCTATTTGAGACTTCTACTGCCAGTGGAATTCTCTATCAAACAATCAGGTGATAAAGTTGCTCTGTTAGTACATATTTCCACACCTTGTGTGGGGTGTTTGGAAATCAGGCAATAATAGGATATTCAAAGACCATGCTCTCTTAGAGAAAATTATTTTTGGTAAAATTTGTAGAGCTATGGGAGAGAATTTAAATAGGTTAAGTAGCAAAGAAAAAGCTAAAGTTAGGGTTAGTAGCCAAGATTATGAGGTAAGAGTTGCTGAGGCTTGGAAGATCAAACTGGATATTTCTTCTCCTCTTAATTCGGCTAAGGATGTTAGGGATGGTATTCATTGGAGTCTTCCTCCTAGTTGGGTTAAAATTAACTTTGATGGGGTGGATAAGGGTAATCCTGGGCTAGCTGGGTGTGGGGGAGTGATAAGGAATGGGAATGGAAATTTTATTTCAGTGATGGCACTCCCCTGGGGCACCCAGACCAACCATCTCGCTGAAGCCATAGGTGCATACCAAGCTTTATATCTTGCTCGCCAATTGAATTGCAAAAATGTGTGGCTTGAAGGGGAATCTAATAATATCATTCAATGTATTAAAGGTCTTCAAAAGCCATTATGGACTACTAAAATTTGGATTAATCTTTCTAAAAACATTATAAGAACTTTTCATAATTTCTATATTTCCCATGCATATCAGGAAATCAACATGGTGGCAGATTTTATTGCTAATAAGGGTGTTCAGGCAAATGAGAAAATCACGTGGCAATGTGGAGACACTCTGGAGGTGGATGTGTCAGCCCTTTTAAGGATTGACAAAATTCACGAGAGAATATCTTATGCCCCTATCAATTAATGATAATTTATGAGGAGGTTCTTGTCATGTAGCTATGGAGTTGCTGCTTAATTATTTCTCTTAGTTGGCAGGTGTACCCAAGGATTATTGATTTTTTGTGCCTCACATGCTTTCTAGGTATTGTAGAGACTCTTTTGTGGGCACTTTTGGATCAAGTTTGTTACTTTGCAAATATGGGGGGAGACCATCGTCATGTTGAGCTAACTAACTATGAGGACCTCGAGAGCAATACTAAAGTGTGGCCTCTATTAGAAAAAGGAGGGCTCATGTCCTACATGAAAAACTTCATGGTTGGGACCCAAATGTCACTAGAGTTTTTACAAAGGATTGGTAGGATGGTAAAATTAAACTATGGGGCAGGAAAGTCACCATTGATGAGTAGCTCATTTCTAAAGTGACCAGTCTTCCCATGGAGGTTTTCAAATTTTACAGGGAAAAAAAAATCTTAGACATGGCGGTGAAGAAATTCTCAAAGACGCAAAAGGAAGAAGAAAAGATGTGTAGGGCTTCCAAAATTTTCTACAATATTGGGAATATTAAAAAGGCTTGGCAGAAGGTGCTAAAAGTGATTATGGAATTATCACTTTGGATGGGAGATACACCAGGGTCTTCAGCTACCATTTTGTGCTCCTCAATCACTTCAGGCATTAGGTTAGGGTTTCCATCCCCTTTTATTTGGCTACCTATTTGAATGCTAGCCTCAATGATCATAGTATGAACCCTGTTAGACACCCTATTCTTCATGAGGGTTTGTTGGTTTTAATTTTTGAGCATTGCAAATCCCAACCAACTTTGTCCAAAATGCCCATGTCTCCCACCTCTATTTCTGAGAAAGAGGAATTGGGCACAAGCTACTCTGAGAAGGAGGAATGGGATACTGATTTGGAGAATGAGGAGGGTGAGACCTCTAAGTATTTGAAGAAGGTGAGTAGTAAAAGAAATAAGGTTAGTGTCCCCTCTAAACATGGCCTTCCTAAAGCTAGTACTAAGGTTGTAACTCTTGGCTATGAGGAAGCTAAGACCAAGGTGAAAGGTAAAACCCCTATTACCGAGGATTCTAAAATGGACTCTTCGTTCAAATGTTCCAGCTACCCATCCACTGATAGAGAGGAAAGACCTCATTATTCCGATGACCTCAGGGTAGAAGATCATTATTTTAGGGAAGAACATGAGTTCCCCCTAGACATTCTAGCCATTGCTCGTAATGGGTATATGGATTTCTTTAGATTGATGAGATGGTGTTTTTTGAGATTATGGAAATTAAGTTGAAATAGAGGGCTATTAGCAAAAAACTTGAAAACCCTGAGTTCCTCGACAACACGGCTAGAGACAAAGTGAAGACCACAAATTTGTGGAATGAGGAAGAAAAGAAGTATATGGTGGATTTCCTTAAGAAAACTGTTGAAGATCTTGAGAAATTTAAGAGTAATCATGATGAGAAGCTTTTAACTTTGGAGGAAAAAATCAAGCACATAAAAGAGTCTATCCAGGTGGTGATGAATACTAGCCATAAGATTTTAAAATCCACGGCTAATGCTATGGATATGATGATAGATAGTCTTGAGAATTCTTATCAGGACAAGACTGTTGTGGAAGAGGAGGTGGATAAAGTACACAATAAGGAAGGGTATGGTGGACTATGTAAAAGAACTAGAGAAAACCTTAAGAGAAAGGCTGATAAGGCTCAGGTTAACATCCAAGAAATCAGGAAAGTGACGCAGAATATGAAAAAGCTGGAACAGGAAGTAGTAGAGGTCTTGAAGAATATGGCCTAATTGTGGGTTTGTTGCTAGGTTTTTGCGGGTTCTTTTGTGGCGCTGCCTGTCGATTGGTTCTAATGTTCTCTTTTGGTAGCTTGTTTTATTTTCTTGCTTGGGTTCTTTTTCTGCTAAATTTGTCTCTTGCTTGTTGTTAAGGGTTTTGAGGCCCCTTCAAAACCTACTTTTTCCTTAATCAAAAACTTTCTAATCAAGAATTTTATTTATTTTATTTGGTTTGTTAGACCTAGTAGACTACTAATGATTAATTCATTCTAACATCATTGTGTCATTGTTTGATGGTAAGATGTTTATATTCTTATGCTACTATAGGATAAACATTTAGAATTATGTAACACTTTTATAAAATAAATAGTCAATATAAATAATTTTCAACTTTGGCTGCATAAGCATGTGATATTTATGTTTTAAATTTTAAAATGATATAAATTGACGAAATGTAGAACTCTTAATGTAGTCAATGTTTATAAAAATTTCAATTAAAAATAGTTGGATGTGATTTGTTTATAAGCTTAGTAGACTATAATACTGCTAATGATTAAATTCATTCTAACATCATTGTGTCATTTTTTGATGGTAGGATGTTTATAATCAAGTAGGCTACTATAGGGTAAACATTTAGAATTATGTCACACTTTTATAAAATAAATGGCCAACATAAATAATTTTCAACTTTGACTACATAAATATGTGATATTTATGTTTTAAATTTTAAAATGATATAAATTGATGAAATGTATAACTCTAAGTAATGTAGTTAATGTTTATAAAATTTTCAATTAAAAAATAGCTGGATGTGATTTTTTATAAACTTAAGAATTATTTTAATTACTAAAAAAATTGAAAAAGTGAGGTTGATGGGATGTCCAATTTTTTTTCTTTCATTTTTTCTTACCTAAATAAGTTGAAAATCTAGTGCATGCTTTTTTTATACAAAAAAATTGATGAATATTCTTTAAAATAATTCTTTCAAGTTAGATTTACTCAAAATGGCAATCTTTTGATTAGATGTTTAATTTTTTTATAATTAAAAAAACCCCCTTGGAGAGAATTCTCTCCTCTAGTGCACCATATATTTTTTAAAATTTCAAAAAAAAATAATACATTTTTAACTTTTAATCATCCTCATGTTTTATTATATTAACATACTTGTAATAAATTAAATAAATCATAATAAAAGTAATCAAAATATTATAAAAAAAAAATCTAGAATTTGAGCTCTATAAAATGGTATTTTTATGTTTTCATAAAAATACCCTTGGTTTGAGAAATATGGAGTTGAAGTTGAATATATTTAGAATTTATCCCAAAAGTAGGGTTAGGCTACCCCAAAGACAATATTAGGTGAAAGGGTTTCAACTAAAACTTCTTTACTCGAAACTTGGTTGTATTTGAAACCTTGCTTACAAATTGAACCTAGCTTAAATTTGGAAATTATATTATATCAATTAAATAATGTTGAGTGAAAGATTTCTACCTGAAAATCTTGGTGCCATTTAGGTTCCAAATAGTTTTAGGTGAAATTGTTACAGCCTAAACTACTTTTTGACCCAAAGTGTGACACAAGTCTATAGTTTCACCTTCTATATATGTTTAATATTCTTCTACAAATACTACCAAAATATTGTCATTAAAATTTGAAAGTTGTGAAATAAATAGTACAAGTACAAATAAAATCAAATTTAAAAACAATATTTGTTGCAGGAGCACCCATGGTCAATGGCAATCTTGCATCAACCAAAAATACTATTTTAATTTTTTTGGTTTGAGTAAAATGTTATTTGAGAATAAATTTCAATATTAGGCCTAATAATATATTAAATAATTCATATTATTATAATGTTGCAAAATCTTGGTGTGGGAGATAGTTTAGGAGGTAATTTTAAATTGTGAAATTCAAAAAAATGCAAAAGGCAATTTGGGCATGGATATTTGGGGAGTTACAATTTGAGATAACTCATTAAAACTCCTCAACTATAGCATGGAAAATATGGGTGCCCATGTTGGTTGACTGTAGCTTTTCCCAAGATTGGACATATTCGGTTGGATTGGAAATCCAAGTTGTCACCTGATTTTTTCTATTTCCTGGGAGTGGGTTTGAAGATTCCTTTTAGCATTTAATGAATTCATTTTAGGAGGATTTTGTGAGGTTGGGTGTTGGAGAGAGGAGTTACAATAAACAGAGGTATGGATGCATTATTGGGTGTGGTTATGACAATTTGGAGTTGTGATTCTTTTCCATATTTTGGGAGTGGAGATTCTAGGCATGGATTTTGGGGAGTGGAGTCCAAACTCCATGATTTTTCAGGTTTGAGGACATTTCAGTAGCAGAAAACCATTTGGTGAATCCATGGTTTGATGAAACAATGGTTTCCATTGACTGTTGTAGGTTGTAGAAGCTAAAAGCTTGTGAAGGAAGAGAGATTGAGGAAAAACCCTTTTGTGTTTGATTTTTTTTATCATATTTCAGTCCCATATCAGATTTGTAATGCTTTTCATCAGCCCATATTGTTGCACAAATATTTAATTTTAGGTATATTTTGTAATCCATGAATTCTCAAAAGATTTTGAATGAACAAGAAAGAATAGTTCTTGCAGATTTTGTGTTGTTGTAAACAATTTATGAGTGCATCTTATTTCGTTGGGGGTTTGTAATTTAGGTCTTGGAATCCCTTACATCAATGTTTTAAATTTTAGATTCTAGAATGAAACATTACAAAATAATATGTTAAAGTGTTAGTGTAGGATAGGGTTAAAATCGAGTGCAAAGGTAAAGATCAATAGTAGCAACCACAACTAGTTAAAATCGAAACCCAAAAGACCCAAATCCCATCAAGAAAGTACAAATAGCAATAGGACAGAAAATAAAAAATAAATATACCAAACTTCCCATTATATGGTTGAATCATCTTCCTTGCATCTCCTCCATTTTTGTTGCATATATAAGCTTTCCCTTAGATTTTGTTTTATGCAAGTGCTTAGTCAAGTGATGGTCATAGCAAGAATATCAAAGATTCGTGGTTGTAAGGTTGGAATGATGGAGACAACAATCTTTTATAGAAAATTCATTCGAATGGACGGTCAAGATTGAAATCCAATATGATGCAAAGATCAACAAACAAAGTTGCTTGCACCACGAAGAGATAGGGTTAGGGTCAAAATAGGGCTTGTTAAGGATGGACAATGAAGATTAAGAAGAACATGACATGATCAAGATTGAGATTCAAAAGAGGAATTGGAGGGAAAGTGGAGTAAAATAAATAATCATAAGATTATTTAATTTGAGAAGGAATATGAGAAATTAAATAATCGAAGTGGTAATTTAATTGTAGAAGAAGGGGGAAATGTGATTTTAATTAAAATGATTAAAGCAACCATTTAATTAAAAATGAAGGAAAATTGATATAGACTATCAAATAGTTAAATTAGTTATTTAATAAGGGAGGGAAAAGGTTAAATGAATAGTTAAATAATTAAAATAATTATTTAACTATAGAAGGAAGAAGTGAAGAATGAGTAATTAAATAAATAGGAATTTATTTAATTATAGAGAGAAAAAGGACATTAGTGATGTAATTAAATACCAATTTATTTAATTAATTGAAGGAAGAATAAAGAAGGAGAAATGAATTAATTAAATAATTAAATAATAAAAAATATTTAACTAATAGAAGAATGTGACTTTAGAAAACAATCAAATATTTAAAATTATTCAATTATGTAGGGAAGAAGGGAAATCAATGGGAAAAATGTTATTTGTAGGCCTAAGACGTTTTTCAATGTCTACATTTCCCCCCTCTTTGATATAATGTGAAGTCATTTGAATGTTGTATCAAAGAATAACAAGAAAATTTAGCTCATAACATGCCTCAACATGTCCTAGTGAAGATAAGATAGACCTATGGCCCCTCAGATTTTTTTTGCAAATTTTGAAAAAGTTTCAAAAAAAAGGAGAAATTGTTCTGAAAAGTAAATTTAGTGCACTTATAGTAAAAGGTTTCATTTTTGGACCTCCAGGATGTTCACAATAGGGTTGGACTCAGCTTTTGATGCACCTAGTAAAAAGAGAGGGTAAAAAATCCCATCCTAAGGGGGTATAAATGTAATTTTGAGAGGTAAAAATGGTCCTTTGTGCATTTTAAATTGAGTGACTAGTGAATTATAAGTGAGATCCTATTGCAGAGATGTCAAAATGTCTCCAATACCACACACCTCATGTTGTGGATTTAGATTTAGGACCTATAGATGGATAGAGGGCTCTAGGTACATAGTATGTACGACTTTCCCTCTTTTTGGTTTTGCCATTTTTTGCTAGATTTTAGGGCTCTAATGTAGGAAAGCAGATGTGATGCACACCACTTGCCGCATCTATTATTGTGATCACCACAAGTGGGGCGGTTCGCTGCATCTGCTCAGTGCAATGCATTTGACAATTTTTGTGACACATGTGTTTTGTATGACACAATTGTAGAGGGAACTAACACATCCACTAATGTGAACCACATTTGAGGGATTGCAAGATGCATGTGCATGTGTACAACAAAAATGTTGGTTTGTGTACCATAATTGATTGAAAGCCCACATGTGAGGATTTGTGCAATGCTTTTGACTGCTAAGTCACATGTGTTAGATAGTGTGACACATTTGACTTTTATGAATTTATGCCCTAGTTTTGGATAAAATTTTCTCTATGACCAAGTTCAAATAGGGTTTCTTAGACATTTTCAATTGACTTAATGTGCTTGCTTGTGATCACAAGTGAGATATGATCAGGTATCTACACCCAAGAGAACCAAACATCTACTCTTGGATTGCGATCAGTTGACCCATGAGGAGTTGGATCAGTTACATTCCCTTGGTTTATACTATATTACCTTCATGCCCGTGATTAGTGATAATAGGGAATTGTTGGCCACCTTGGTTGAGAGGTGGCATTCAAAGACTTGTTCATTTTACCTGCTTACAGGGGAGCCCACCATTACACTTGAGGACATATGGAAGATCTTGAGGCTTCTGATTCAAGGAGAGTGTGTAGCTTACCATCTTGAGTGTGGGTTTGGTGCTATTCAAAGTGATTTTGAGTGTGAGGACATTGCAGACCTTGGAGTTGAGGAGTATGAGATTCGATGGGATGTAGTAGCTGATAGATATGATCAATTTATTGTGGTACTCTATAGTGTGATTGGTGGCATTGTGTGTCCTGATCAGTGAAGACATGGATTCCCTATCGGATGGGGAGAGATATTAGTCAACATGCTAACCCAAGGTACAGTGTATGCTTGGGGGTCCCACATACTTACCATGCTATATTTTCAGCTTCATGATGTTGCTTGCTGAGTGGTGCAGTCTATCAGTTGTGGTACTACTCTTCTGATGGTCTAGGCATGGGAGCACATTGCAATGTTTCGACCACCTATTCAGAGATAGCTTGGAGTAGGGTTACCTTATGTATATATCTATGGAGGTGTCGTCACACAGATTAGAGTTGGTGATGTGGGATATTGGCACCATGCATTGACATTCTTGATGCATTTATTTGGAGGCCATAACGAGAGTGTGCTCCTTGGGTGGAGAATGTTGAGCACTTACCATATTACCATCCAGAATGAAATATTATAGGTAGGAAAATGCAATCACAACACATCATTGAGCGGTACCTACTAAAGCATGTTCGCCAATGGTTTGGGGAGCAGTAGGGAGTTCCTATTGGGACAACAAAGTTTGCTAGGTTCTTAGAGGAGATTCAACTGTGGGGACTCATGATTCTTATAGTGGCAATAGAGTAGGATATTGATGCATTACAAAATATTCAATGGGGTGCCAGTGCAAAAGTCACACATGTAGGTACCACCATAGAGAAGTATGATGCATGGTGGGTTGGGCACAAACCCAATCCTTTGAAAAACATGATCAACCTGCTCCTATAGAGACATGGAATAGGTTTGCGAGGAAGATTTAGAGGTCGAGGACAGGGGCAGGGGGATGATGGAGGGGATGAATGTTGGGAATAGGATGCCATTTAATTGAAATCCTAAACATATTTCATGTATCTTCTAAGTCCTTGGAAAGTGCTCCCCAACACTAGGATTAGAAAGAGATTAAATTCAAATGAAATGAAATGAACATGTAAATTGACATTTGTAATTATTCCTAAATGATAGGAACATGTGAGGCCATCCAAGAAGAGCTCCTACAAAATAGGAGCACATCAGGCATCTACATGGGGGTGGGACACACCTTGTTTCAGTTAACTGTTTGGTGAATTGATAACTCTTATGTAATGTATGTCTTGTTTTAGAAAGTAGGGATTGATATTTAAAATGTATGTGGAGTGGAACTATCAGTTTAGTTTTAGTTCAATTTAGTTTCAATTCAGTTCAGTTCAATTCAGTTTAGTTATGGTTTAGTTATCTTCAGTTGCCTTTAGTTAGTTTGAGTTGCATGTAGTTGACTTTAGTTAACTTGAGTTGCATGACAAATAATAGTTTGATACTTTCAATTAACAAGGGATGATCAATCATGCATGATGTTTGCATGAATTGGTGGAGAGATACATTTTAGTTAACATAGATTGACTTGGACCCACCTTGGGCACCCAAGTTGGCATCTTGGCGTTAACACTTTTGCATGAGAAGATATTTTATAAGGCTGAGTTAAGTGGGCCCATTCTTGGGTGCCAAATTTGAGGAGAAGCTTTCAAGATATCTTTGAAACCAACAATTAGTTAAGACTTTAGTTTGGGATGCCCAAATTGATGAAGGACTTGGTTTGACATTTTTTTTTAGGGAAGAAATCTACTTGCACAAGAATGGCGTACATATTTGTGAGGATTCTTATCCTCTTGTAATTTTCAACTCTTTGGAGTTTACAATGTTCACAATTGTCTATTTATTGTAGCAAGTTGAAGAGAGTTCTAAGAGAGTACTTTTGTGAAGCATGGCACAGGATGTGTGGATTCATGCTTGGACACATGAGTGCTTATTACATGTTGTGAATACGATTTATTGAAGGAAAAAGAAGCATCTCAAGCAAGGATTGATGAAGAATTATTGTAATCTTGTTCTAAGGTTAAATAATACAAGAACTATTGATTTTGGTGGTGAATTTTTTTCCCAAAAGGGTTTCTCCACAGTATATGTTGTGTCACTTCTATCTTCTAGTCTTATTCTTCTACAATCTTTTGTATATTTCTACAAATGGTAAAATCAATCTAAATAGATAGTCATACGCAAAGAATTTGTAACAAAGAACACTTAATTAGATCTACAATCCCATAGTTTTTATAAATTATTAAACTACATAATTAGCTTCATTTTCAATAATGATGGGGATGGTGGAGGGAGAGGGGATAGAGGAGGCAAGGGTGGTAGAGGAGACAAAGGAGGGAGGGGTAGAGACAAAGGAAGACGTCCACCTCAAGCATCAAGGTGAGACGATGATTGGTAGGAAATGTAGATTCCTCATTAGGAGGAGGGGGTTAGAGCAGATGTTCCTCCTCATTAGGAGGAGGAGGTCAGAGCATTGATTCTAGTTGCACTAGGATAGGTGGATACACCTCCTTTCTAGGAGAGAGACAAAGAGATGAGCAACTAGAGGTGGACATTGACATAGATGTTGAGGTCAGAGAGGTTGGGAGGGATGAGGAGATGGAGGATAGAGAGGAGGTTGAGTTGAGGGAGAGGGTGATCATGGAGGAGGCTTTGGAGGAGATACCCATTGTTGAGGTGATGGAGGAGGAGGTAGAGGATAGGCTTGTTGATGCATACGTAGTAGAGTTACAGGCGCATGTTCAAACTTTGCAGAGCAAGGTACTACAACTAAGGGTTGATAGGGACATGACTATTATTAGGGAAAAGAAGGTAGATCAAAGTGCCATAGATTTCGTTAGCATATGTAGTGGTTCATTGAAATATCTAGCTCAAGAGATGTAGAGGTCTACCAAATGAGAGCAGTACTATAGAGATGTGTATGAGAGGGTAGTGCCTCCCTTATAGAGAGAGCCAAGTTTTATAGAGGTGATGAGCAAATCACAAGGCAAGTCATAGTCTAGATGGTCCTAGAGAAGTGGGGGATTTTCCCAGAAATGGGTATGAAGCCATCAAAAAGGAAGGTATATGCATGCTTGCATCCAATGGTAATGGTCCACCATGCAACCCAATCTTGTAGCTAATGGTATTGTAGGTTTATTCCTCTATATTCCCATCACTCCCCCTATTGCACTATCAAAACACCAAGTCAAAATCATGTTAGTGAAAATATCTACCAAAATCTCTCACCAATATTCGTTGAATACAACATTAATCAAATAGATGTGGTAAATTGATTAACCAACTACCACCAACTTTACAAAAGGGAAATGGTTATGCAACCATAAAAAAGGAATGTGCATGCTTGCATCTAATGGAAATGGCCTGTACAACCCAACCTTGTAGCTAACGATATTGTAGGTTCATTCTTCTATATCCCATTGCCTCCTTTGCAACACCACAAAAGAATAGGTCAAAATCATGTAAAAAAATTGTATGAAGAAATCTCTCACCTA
Organism: Sequoia sempervirens; assembly: GCA_007258455.2. NCBI lineage: Eukaryota > Viridiplantae > Streptophyta > Pinopsida > Cupressales > Cupressaceae > Sequoia > Sequoia sempervirens. The sequence continues at coordinate 531,561,625 of VDFB02000017.1, forward strand.
TCTTCCTACCAACTATTATGTACTACAACTTTAATAAAAATGGATGCAAAAAAATCATTAAGAAACTACCACCCACCTACCTAATGTGCCTAAATCTCTCACTTTTTTGGTGTAATTTTTAAAATTACATTTGCTATTTTGAGTGTTGCAAACCTGGTTTAGTCACACTCAGCTATAAAGATCATGAAGCATTTAAGTATATATAGAAGTACAAGAAAATATTCAGGAAACTTCCAGGAAAACTTGTTCCAGAGACTATAACAGGGATATCCTCAAAACTGTTAGTCAATGCAAGTAAGTTATACTTGATTTTGTAACTTTTTGAGTATTTTATTTCAAGTTTCATTTTAGGCACTTCAGACAGGAAATGGCTATGCAACCATAAAAAAGGAAGGCATGTGCATGCCTCCATCTGATGAAATTGGCTCTCACATGCAACCCAACCCCATAGCTAATGGTATTGTAAGTTTATTCTTTATTATGCCCATCACTTCCTCTACTACACCACCAAAACACCAGGTCAAAATCATGTTAGCAAAAATCTCTGCCAAAATCTCTCACCAATCTCCATTGGTAGCAACATTAATTAATTAGACACGGTAAATTTATTAACCAACTAGTGCCAACTTTCCCAAAGTGCCTCAAAATACACTTGAAATAAAATATTCAAAAAGTGACAAAATCAAATCTAACTTACTTGCATTTACTAATAGTTTTGAGGATATCCCTGTTGAAGTAGTCTCTAGAACAAGTTTTCCTAGAAGTTTCTTGAGATTTTTCTTGTACTTCTATATATACCCAGGTGCTTCATCATTTTTGTAGCTAAGCACAACTAAAATAGGTTTTCAACACTCAAAATGACAATGTAATTTTAAAAATTGCACCAAAAATGTGGGAAATTTAGGCATGTTGGGCAGGTGAGCAATATTTTCTTAATAAATTTACCGCATCCATTTTATTAAAGTTGCAGTACATAATAGTCGGTAGGAATATTGGTGAGAGATTTCTTCATACAATTTGCTGACAGGTTTTTCACCTATTGTTTGGCAGCATTGCAAAGGAGACAATAAGATATGAAAGAATGAACCTACAATACTGTTAGTTGCAGGGTTGGGTTGCATAGATCATTTCCATCAGATGCAGGCATGCACATGCCTTTTGGATGGCTACATAGCCATTGTTAAATTCTAGAGACTGCTTTAACAAGGATATCCTCAAAACTGTTAGTCAATGCAAGTAAGTTAGACTTGATTTTGTGACTTTTTGAATATTTTATTTCAAGTTTCTTTTTAGATGCTTTGGGAAAGTTGGTGATAGCTGGTTCATAAATTTACCATGTGCAATTAATTGATGTTGCAACTGGCAGAGATTTCCAAGATATTTCGGTAGATATTTTTTCTAAAATGATTATGACCTGGTGTTTTGGTGGTGCAACAAAGGAAGAAATGGGCATGATACAGAGGAATAAACCTACAATATTGTTAGTTGTAGCCTGGTTGGGTTGTATGGCAAGATCATTTCCATCGGATGCTAACATGCACATGCCTTCCTTTTGATGGTTGAATAGCCTTTTCACTCTAGAACAAGTTTTCCTAGAAGTTTCCTAAATCTTTTCTTGTACTTATATATATAACCAGATGCTTCATGATCTTTGCAACTGAGCACGACAAAACTAGGTTTGTAGTGCTCAAAATGATAATGTAATTTTAAAAATTGTACAAAAAATGCAAGATATTTAGGTGTGTTGGGAAAGTGGGTGGTAGTTGCTTAATAATTTTTTTGCATCTATTTTTATTAATGTTGTAGTACATAATAACCGATGGGAAGATTGGTGAGAGATTTCTTCATACAATTTTCTAACATGATTTTGACCTACTATTTGGAAGCACTATAGAGGAGGCGATGGGATACATAATAATGAACCTGCAATAATGTTAGTTATACCGTTGGGTTGCATATGCCATTTCCATCGGATGTAGGCATGCACATGCCCTTTTGATGGTTGCATAGCCATTGCCTTTCTTAGGAAATGGCTATGCAACCATAAAAAATAAAGGCATGTGCATGCCTATATCTGATGGAAATGGTCCATCCATGCAACCCAACCCTGTAGGTAATTATATTGCAAGTTTATTCCTCCACATGCCCATTGTTTCCTCTACGACACCGCTAAAACACCAAGTCAAAATCATGTCAAAAAAATATTTGCTGAAATCTCACCAATCTCCATTGATTGCAACATTAATTAATTTCACGTGGTAAATTTATTAACCAACTACCACCAAATTTCCCAAAGAACCAAAAAAGAAACTTGAAATAAAATATTCAAAAAGTAACAAAATGAATTCTAACTCACTTGCATTGACTAACAGCTTTGAGGATATCCTTGTTGAAGTAGTCTCTAGAACAAGTTTTCCTGGAAGTTTCTTGAATGTTTTCTTGTACTTCTATATAATGTACCTGAATGTTTCATGATCTCTATAGCTGAGCATGACTAAACCAATTTTGTAGTGCTCAAAATGACAATGTAATTTTAAAAATTGCACAAAAAATGTGAGAGATTTAGGCACTTTGGGCAAGTGGGTGATAGTTGCTTAATATTATTTCTGCATCTATTTTTATTAAATTTTTAGTACATAATAGCTGATGGGAAGATTGGTGAAATATTTATTCATACAATTTTCTAACATGATTTTGACCTGCTATTTGGTAGCATTGCAAAGGAGGTGATGGGATATGGAAGAATGAAATTGCAATATCATTAGTTGTAGGGTTGGATTACATGGGCCATTTCCATTGGATGTAGGCATGCATGTTCCTTTTTGATGGCTGCATAACCATTTCCTTTCTTAGGAAATGGCTATGAAACCATCAAAAGGGAAAGCATGTGCATGCCTGCATCTGATGGCAATGGTTTGCTCCTATAACCCAACCCCGTAAATAATGGTATTGTAGGTTTTTTCTTCAGTATGCACATCGCTTCCTCTGCTACATTGCCAAAACAATAGGTCAAAATCATGTTAGCAAAAATATTTGTTGAAATCTCTCGCCAATTTCCATCGGTTGCAACATTAATTAATTGGATGCGGTAAATTTATTAACCAATTACCGCCAATTTTCCCAAAGTGCCTCAAAAGAAACTTGAAATAAAATATTAAAAAAAGTGACAAAATAAAGTCTAACTTACTTGCATTAACTAATAGTTATGAGGATATCCCTATTAAAGAAGTCTCTAGAACAAGTTTTCCTATAAGTTTCCTGAAAGTTTTCTTGTACTTCTACATATGCCTGGTTGCTTCATGATCTTTGTAGCTAAGCGCGACTAAACCAAGGTATGCAACGCTCAAAATGACAATGTAATTTTAAAATTGCACCAAAAATGTGAGAGATTTAGGTGTGTTGGGCAGGTGGGTGATAGTTTCTTAATAAATTTACCATGTCCATTTTTATTAAAGTTGTAGTACATAATAGTTGGCGAGAATATTGATGAGAGATTTCTTCATACAAATTGCTAACATGATTTTGACTTGCTATTTCGCAGTGCTACAGAGGGGGCAATGGGATACAAAAGAATGAACCTACAATACCATTAGCTATAGGGTTGGGTTGCACAGGCCATTTCCATTGGATGTAGGCATGTAGATGCCTTTTTTTATGGTTGCATAACCATTTCCTTTCTTAGGAAATGGCTATGCAACCATCAAAAAGAAAGACATGTGCATGCTTGCATTCGATGACAATGGTCCACCTATATAACCCAACTCTGCAGCTAATGGTATTGAAGTTTTATTCCTCCAAATGCCCATCGCTTCCTCTACTACACCACTAAAACACCATGAGAAATTCATGTCAGTAAATTTTTTTATTGAAATCTCTCGCTAATCTCTACTAGTTGCAACATTAATTAATTAGACACTATAAATTTATTAACCCAATATCACCAATTTTCCCAAATTTCCTAAAGAGAAACTTGAAATGAAATTTTGAAAAAGTGAGAAATCAAGTCTAAATCACTTGCATTGACTAATAGTTCTGAGGATATCCTTATTGAAGTAGTCTCTAGAACAAGTTTTCTTGGAAGTCTCCCAAATCTTTTCTTGTACTTCTATATATACCCAGATGCTTCATGATCTCTATAGTTGAGCATGATTAAACTAGGTTTGGAGTGCTCAAAATGATAATGCAATTTTAAAAATTGCATGAAAAATTCTTAGAAATTTAGGCATGTTGGGCATACCTGGGTGGTAGTTGCTTAAAAAAATTTCCGCATCCATTTCTATTAAAGTTGCAATACATAATAGCTAGTAGGAAGATTGGCAAGAGATTTTCATATAATTCAAGTTGACATCATCTTGACCTACTATTTGGTGGTGGTGTAGAGGAGGTGATGGGATATAGAAGAATGAACTAGCAATATCGTTGGTTGCAGGGTTGGGTTACACAGGCCATTGTAATCGGATGCAGAAATGCACATGCATTTTTGATGGTTGCATAGGCATTTCCCATATTGAAGTAGTCTCTAGAAAAAAATTTCCTAGAAGTTTCCTAAATCTTTTCTTGTACTTATATATATACACCTAAATACTTCATGATCTCTATAGCATAGTGTGACTAAACTAGGTTTGCAGTGCTCAAAATGAAAATGTAATTTTAAAAATTACACAAAAAATGTGGGAGTTTTAGGTGTGCTGGTCAGGTGGGAAGTATTTTTTTAATAAATTTTTTGCATCCATTTTTATTAAATTTGTAGTATCTAATAGTCGGCAAGAAGATTGGTGAGAGATTTCTTCATATAATTTGTTGACATGATTTTGACTTGATGTTTGGTGGCACTACAGAGGAGGTGATGGGACACAAACGAATGAACTTGCAATATTGTTAGGTCCAGGGTTGGGTCGATAGGCCATTTCCATCAGATGTAGGCATGCACATGCCTTTTTGATGGCTGCATAGCCATTCCCTTTCCTAGGAAATGGCTATGTAGCCATCAAAAAGAAGGCATGTGCATGCCTAAATTTGATGGCAATGGTTCCCCTATGTAACCCAACCCTACAACTAATGGTATTGCAGGTTTATTCCTTTGCATTCCCATCACTTCCTTTGCTGCACTACCAAACACCTTGTCAAAACAATGTTGCAAAAATATCTACAAAAATCTCTTGCCAATCTCTACCAACTGCAACATTAATTAAATAGATACGATAAATTTATTAACCAACTACCACTAACTTTCCCAAAGTTCCTAAAAAGAAACATGAAATAAAATATTCAAAAAGTGACAAAATCAAGTCGAACTTACTTGCATTGACTAATAGTTATGAGGATATCCTTGTTGAAGAAGTCTCTAGAACAAGTTTTCTTGGAAGTTTCCTGAATCTTTTCTTGTACTTCTTGTAGTGTAAAAAAATTAACCCTTTTTTAGACTTAATTTGGGAATACTTAATATTAAAATAAACTTAATTATGCCTTGATTTAGTGTTGTAATGTGTTTTACACATTCACATTAAGTTTAGGAGCCTTCTTAACTAAATGGACTTAATGATGCCTTATTTAGGGTGTTGTAAAGTGTATCTTTACACTTTAACATTAATCTAGGGCTTTATTAATTAATTGAGGTTAATTGGTGTTGTGCCCTTAGCACACACACCCCATTCAAAATGGGGACCCTCTTTCCTTTCCCCTTCCTAGATCATTTTTTTGCCACCTCATTTTTCATACCTCATTTTGATGCCCTAAATGGTTAACATACTTCCAAAGTCTCATCATAATTTGACCGTGTTTCATCCCCTCTAATTTTTCCAAGTCCTAGTGCCTTGCGGAGCTTCCATAGCAATTTACTTTTGCTAGTGGCAATGGGGCCTGACGGGACCGCCCCGTCAGGTTTCCCTTGCCAAGATTCCATTGTGTGTTTGCCATTATGAATGGTGGAAGGCTTTCACCTTCCCGAACCCTGAGACCTGACTCCTTTTCTTCTACCCTGTTTAACTTGCACTTGAAAATTGATTACCTTTGTCCTCGCTAGGCTCGCCTCCCTGAACTTCCATCACCGAAGCTCTGTGTTTTCTCCATTGTTTTCAATGACCAACTTATGCTGATGCTTCATACTTTGGTCTCTGAGATCCCTTTCTTTGATGGTTTGCAAAATGACTTTGAAGCAGCCATCTAACCACGTCCTTTTGGCCCCCGGACCCCGGTCCTCCCACCACCATCTGTGAATTTAAACTCACCAACTCTCCTTCCATTCGTATAGACATTAATGATAATATTAAATGCTAATTAGGGTATAAATATCTAGCTCAACCTGTCATTTTCATATGTCAAGTTTTCCAAAGGAGTTCAGAGCGATTTCTAAGGAGTCTAGTGCCTTCATCACTCGTTTCCCTCGCACTTGTTGTCCTCATTTGCCGATCCTTCGTGGATTTTGCAACCTCTTTCACCAGAATTCTTAGGTAGGTTTGCCATCTAATTTTCTATGAGGTTTTTTGTGATTTTACACTTAAAAAGATAAAAAAAATGGGCGAAAAATTCTTTAATGGGGTAAAACACGACAACACCTAAAATAACCATGAGTTAAATTCTAGAAAAACATCCAAATCACCCTCTAAGACAAATCGAGAACTCCTTATCACCACCATTCTTCGCATAGGGAATTCTCACCCTTTGGCTTTGCACCAACCTATCTCTATTAGAAAACTAACCAAATAAAGTCCAACCAAACACCAGGATGCCCTCTCAGGCCCACAACCCCAAACTTCTATTGGTAGATTGCCATCAAACTTAAACTTCCAAACTCGGCCTCCACCTGAGGTCCTTGGGTCCGCTCCCATAGGATTCCATCCCTGGGACTTTGCGTCACTTTCATTGCTCCAAAATGGCACAAAAACCCCATATTTCCACCCTCTGGGGCCCGCCTCTTCTTTCACCATCTGGGGATTGAATCACCAAAATCAACTGCTCCAAAGAGGTCCCCAAGACCTAGTGTGTAGAGTTTCTCCCACGGATTTTCATGATGACCTTGCCTTTCACAACAGCTGTCTGGCAGTGACCGCCTACCTCTCGGGTCTTGACCCTCCATTTTCCATGATGACCAACTAACAATGAACTTTGGCATCCTTTCCTTCGCCAGGTTCCGTCCATCAAGATTCCATCTCATTTTAGCTGATGCAAAGGAAAAAGTGGGTCCATCTTCCTGACCTCCAAGGTCTGCCATCCTAAATGCCTAAAAAATTAACAAAGATATCTGGAGGCCAAGCTCGATGCCGAGCTTGGCCCACCGGGCCGCTCCTGCCAGATTTTCATTCATCGACCGTCATTCCCAACAGCGAAACCCTAATGACTTCCCGCCTCTTTATGTTCAAACATCTCAAAGTAGGAAGAAACATTGGCCATCCTTTGACCTCCTAGGTCCCAGACCCCATAATTCCAACCCCAGAATTATGTTTCCTCCTAGACATTCCAAACGGTAAAGCCCTGACAGCTTTTTGACCTTGTATCCCAAGTTGCCCCAAAAGTGATCCAAATGACCTCTAATTTGAAAATCAATCTCGACCCACATGTTCAATTTTTACCCTCCCCGACATGAGCCTTTCAAACCATCAAAATTTGAAGTCAAGAAAAATCACACGAATTGCTCTACCCTATTTTCCCTTCAAAACATCTATACCAAGGAATTCTGGCCCCTTGGGCCTGGGTTGTCTAAAATCCCTCTAGTAGATTACTAATGATGTCTTGAAGTAAAAATATGATTTGATGAGTGATATATTTCCTAATTGGACCTCGTCTATGGAATTATGACTAACATTCCTATTCTCTTGGTTGGTTACGCCCATTGTGCCTTCGTTTGTAGGATATATGGAATCAGGTACAGGACCCTCGGTGGTAGCTGCAGATAAAGACAAAGGGAAGAAAGTAGGTGAGGCTCCTCGTGGAAAGGAGGAAAAAGACCAAATGAAGTACTAGTTTCAGAGAGAGCCTTTGCATTGAAAAATCATCACAGATTAGAAGGAAATTATTGATGCCAATATCGACCACATCGATATTGATGAGTTCAAGAAAAGGGTTAGAATCCATCCTAAGACTGACAATGCAAGACTAATCAGACAAAGTGGAATTGCTAAAGCTACAGGGTTCCCTCCATCCCTCATAGCCCCTGAATTGGTCATGGCTTGCCGACAAGCATATCAACCACAGACATGAACAATTTTTGATAGAGATGGAAACATCCTTGCTGACATGCCAGGTGAGGTGATTACAAAAAAATTTCACATGCCCACCTTTGGGGAGATGGAGATGCCAACTATAGTAGAATGTAAAGCAATGTGGGATGAGAACCCGATTGGATGCAAGAAGCTAATAAACCAGTACTAGTTCAAAGAAAAGAGGGGTAGCACTGCAAAGGTTCCTCAAGATCTCTTCTGTAGTGACTTCCATGAGGACTACCATGACTTGGTCACCATGTTGAGTAGGGTGATGGGCCTCCCCACTGTTGCATATTTTTTAGGAATGGATGGTATATTTTGTAGAGCAGATTCTCTTTGGGGATGAAGATGTCACCACAAATGCCTCATTCTACTAGGGAGGCACAATAAGTGTTATATTCCATGAGTAGTTCATGAATGTCAAAAATACTTCCAAGTTCTACATGACCTCCTATCTTGTATACTCATTGGTCAATCAGAGGAAATATAGTGGATTGTTTGTGGCACCTGATGAGGAACCAGGGTGTGCGTTGAAGGTTTATGATAGATATCCCCAGCTCCATTTTAGAAATTTTAAGGGGTATTGCAGGGTGAACGATGCCTTCGTCGGTCACATCATCAGATTGCTTGGAGGGGATTTTGAAAGGAGGTTCTCTCACAGTGCTCTGGAATTCTTGAAACAATATGCTTTTTTATTTGTTCAATAACCCAAGTTCACATATATTTGTGCCCAAGGTTTCATAGAGAGGCAAAATAAGCTACCCTTGTACCCCAATGACCAAATCATACTCTCAGAGCTCTCCTAATAGCTGCAGCATGTGCATTTAGTCCTAGGCAACAGGAACTTGGCAAGGATCCCTTATCCCTTAACTTTTGGCCAAGGGATGTACAAATTACAAACCTCCCAGTGTGTTGGGAATTCTAAGAAGGAATTGGTAGACTATCATTTTCACCTACACATTGCCTGCCCATAGATGTACCCATATGGGAATGTAGGGAAGGCACTAGGACTAGGGTACACCCATTTGCATCATGTCAAAGATTTATAGGTAGGTTTTTAGGATTACAAGGAGGTGAGTGCAAGGAATTACATGCAAATGACTGTGCATTTCATAAAAAGAGTGCAATTATTTCCTATACCTGATCAAGTTGTAGAGGATGAAAGCACCATCATGGACCCCAGGTATAATGCAGTCACTGACTTTCCACTTCTAGCAATAGATTGGGATGAGCCTGAGGTCAAACCAAGCCAATTGAGGCTCATACCAAAGAGTGGGTTAATGGACAAGTGGCCCAATTGAAGCAACAAGGGGTTGCACTGACATACGAGGGGCTTAAGAGTGAGCCTAGTGCTATAGAGGATGTTGCCACTACAACTTCAACATGAGGGACATCCAAATCTCCCCTGCTCACAAGATCAAAGAAGAGGAAAGGGACTGAGGTGGAGTAGTCACCAAATCCAAAGGTATATTCAAAAAAGATTTGAAGGGCTCATCCTCAAAAAAGCACAAAGAAATGGGAGCATTGTGGGACAACCAACAATTTAGGAGGACCCCCTTCACAAAGGTAAGGAGGGGAAAACAAATCAGCCAAAGTCTCCTCTGACTCTCCCTGTTTCCACCACTCTTCCATCCATTTCCCAAGCCATGATTGCTACATCCCCACCTGCAGTGGATATCTCAGTCCATCTCACCTCCTCTTCATTGGTTGGGCCCTTGATATTGGTTGACTCCTTTTCCGCAACTTCTCCACCTTCCTCTGCCTCCATGTATCCCACTATATTGCTTCCACTAGCAGCAACAATAATACCAATGCTCACACTAACACTATTAGAGGCTTTCTCGAGGCACATGTAGAATGTCCCCTCTGAGATTTCCCAAATATTTTTGGATCCCACCATCCAAGCTACCTCAGTGCAAGTCCTCGCTAGTACTCCGCCATTGAAGCCTCCAACGGGACCACTAGCAATGGAGGCCACAATGCTAATCTCTAAAGAATGGGAGAAGTGGGAGATGGAAATTTCAAAGGTAGTGGAGGAAGAGGCTAATGAGTACCATGAACACCTGGAGTATGAACACCGACAAATTGACAGGGTGGTTCATGAAGAAGAAGAAACAGGATCTTTCGAAAGTGGAGACAAAGAGGAGGATGAACGTGGAAAAATTATTGTACAAACATTTGATGGTGATTTCGAGGAAATGGCTTGACAATTGAAGGATGATGGAGAAGAGGTAGAAAATTCACCTCCCACAGAAGAAGGGCAAGAGGATGACAAGGAAACACAAAATATGGAATTCCCTATAGGGGAACAGTAGAAGGATATGTCACCTCCTCATAAAGAAGAAGAGAATGTAAAAGAGGAAAAACCTAAAGGTGAGGTTCAAGTTAACAAAGGCCTTGAAATTGAACAGCCCAAGGAGCATGTGCATAAGGATGAACAAGATGAAGAAAGGGAAAGAGAAGAGACTGAGAAAGAAAGAAGTCCCCAGGGGTGATTGCCTACTAAGCCTCCTATCAAATGCCTTATACTCATCCAAGACTTTGATGAGGAAAAAGGTGAAGACACTAAAGTGGAAGAAAAGGCTCTCAGAGATAAAGAAATAGAGATTCAAACAAAGGAGGGAGAGGGTGATTGTGAATTCCCTAAGGGAAAATCTACTATGCGTAGATGGTTAGAAAGGAAACTTGAGAAGAAAAATCCTACCCCAAGGGATCTAAGAGCAAGATTGGAGGATATCTTACCCTGAGCGCAGATCACAACCAAGAAAGAGAAGAAGCCCAAAATCAAATCCAAGGTAACGATGGACCTTTCTAGATCTTGAATTATGCAAGTAGCAATGCCAGTGGTGGAAAAAGAAGGGGTGAGCTATAATATCTCCACCATTGACTTAGGAATAGCTACCAAGGAGTAGGAGGTGGAGCACCTCAAAGAGTTTGTTTCCATAGTGGTGCATTTGATACAATAGGATAAAGTTTCAAAGGAGGAGCTAAAGGCACAGGTAGCTGACTAATGGCATACATTCAACAATGGTCCTCAACAGAAGAAATTCCCACCACATCCGTGGCTCTGCCCCAATTTTTTTCCAAAGAACAAATTTACAAGTTGGAAAAGAGAAAGAACCTAGACAAAACTACAAAAAATTGGTTCTGAAAGGTTCTATACGTCATAAATATGGGTATCAACTAGGTTGTTCAAACAACCAACAAGTTCCTAGAATTACAACAGTCTCTAGAGAGAATGAAGAAACTTTGCACCAACTTCTCTATGATGTATAAATCCACCTACCCAAAGATTGAGGCTATTCTCAAATTTCCAAGCACAACATGAGAAAAGGAGCTCACATTCAAGAGGGGTGATCATTGGCTGATGGATGTATGGAAATGATATTTTGAGAACCAAAAAGAAAGACTGGAGTAGGTGATTGATAAAGTGGGTCCAAATATTGAGTGGGTTAAAGAGATTAGAGTGAATTGCATCTGATATTTGAGGCTGATGATAGGGTATGACATGCCTATAGTGCAAATAGATTCAAAGAAAATAAATCCCCACTTTCAAAAGGAGATGGAGGACGGGATGTCAATGGAGATAACCAAATATTTCATGAGTTTTTTATGCCCACACCTTCATCCATTCAGAGTTGTTTAGGGACCACGTTGCCATGTATGATGAAGAATGGAAAATACTTGAACACAACTCCAAGGAATGGAGTTATCAATTGCTACAATTCAATATTTTGGAGGTTGAAAAACTATAGCTAGTAATTTTGAAGTTCATGGAGTATGCAACTTTAAAGAAGAAGGAAGGCAACCCTATTATTAGTGAAGAGTTTCTAAAGGAATAGCTACAGCAAAAGGGCAATCATCAAATGACAAAATGCTACAATGTTGTCACTAGAGGACAAAATAGGGATAAAGACAAAGTTGTATTTTAAATTGTAATATATTGGGGGGTAGGTAGAACCCTAGTTTGTAGTTAATCTTGGCCACACAATGAGATTAAATCTTGGCCATTCATTCTACTTTTGGGACACTATAAATAGGGGGTCTCCTATCATTTTCAAGAGAGTTGAGTTGTTGTAAAGACATGGTGTAGAAATTTCTAACGAAAATACATTGACTTGGTGCATTTTTTGAATTCTCCACATGCTTCATGATTCAACCTCCCATTGTTAGATGCTTTATAAAGATTTACACTACTGTTCTAGTTAGCTTTAAATTGCTTAGATAAATTTTGGTAATGTTGTTATGTGATTGTAGAAATTTTTGTTGTGTTGATGCCTTCCAGTCCATACTTTTTGCTATTTGTTGTTGGTAAATGGTCTTGTAAAGTTAGTCTTGGTTGAAACTTGAAGCTGATTTCAAAATTTTATCTTTATTCATGCATGTATGTGGTGGATGAATGGTGAAATATATGCAGAACTTGGAAGATGGAATAGATTTCATGATACTATAGGTTTCTTGGTTAAGTGGAATCATGTTTGAAGGAAGTTGTCCATAGCAAAACCTCCATGATCGTTGTTCATAGTTAGTTGCAGATCCAGGAACCTTCCCTCTTCCCTGCTCTTTTTCCTTTTTTAGAAATGGCTGGTGCTAAGGTTCATTGCACATTATAAAGCCAAAAATTAAGGAAAACATTAGAGTTTTAGATTGCTGTTTGAACCTACAACAAGGTGAACTTTAAATCCCATATCAGAAACTTTAGATTTTAATATTTGCTCCACATCTAGCTACATAAGTTTTCCCTGTGATTACTAGCAAAATCACATTGAATATCAATTGAGGAATTCCACTCAAGTCATGACTTGACACCCGAGAGACCTTAGGGTGATTTTCAACAACTTGATGTTGGAAATTTCCTTTCAAGAGAGGTAGTGCACCTATGCACTACCTATGTTGAGAAAGTGTGCAAAAAAACTCATCAATAGAACTGGTACTAGGAGGGTGGGAAGCTGGATCAAATCAAATCATTCTCCCATGAAATATTTTAAAGAATTCTAAGGTCTACACCAAATAAGGGGGAGCTTCAAGAACTGCAGCCTCCCACCAGGTCAAAATGAACTAAGGAGACTCTACTTCTTCCTCTTCCTTCACCCCATCCATTCCCCTTCCACCTTCACCTCCATTCACTCCTTATTCATCCTCCACCCTGCCATACCAAACTAATTTTCGGCCCCTCATCTCTAGCAACCAGGGAGTTGCCTCTCTCTCAGCCCTTCAAGTTCAAGGTGCAGTCCAAATAGCTGCAACCTAGGTGCAATCCTAGGCTGCTATCTTATAGCCGGCACAATCCTAGATTGATACCCCTCGACAACAGATACCACCTCCATCTCCTGTCATGGCTTGGTTGGTGCAAAATCCTTCACCATTGCACTTCAATACTTATAATGACATACCCAAGAATCTAGAGGGCTTTTGTTCAAAGTTCAATCCTTGTGACCCACAAAGGATGATAGAAGAACACATCAAGATATGCAAACTGGTCATGAAGATGTTGCATGCCACCTCTTTCCCTACTCATTAGGAGAGGAGGATTTTTAATGGTATATCAATTTTTTGAGAGGGTACATTACCTCATGGGACCTCATGAAAAATGCTTTCCTGCAAAAGAATAATATTTTGATCAGCCCTTTAGAGTTATACTGACAGTTTATGTCTATCTAAAGGGAAATTAATGAACCCATTGGCTCTTTCAATGATCATTTTCCTCATGCCTTCATGAGGCTTCAAGATCCATACATACACAACGATGCTTCAACTCTTCCCATCTACTATGCAGCATTGGATAATCTCATGTCTGCATTGGTGAAAAGGATGAATCAGCCACCTGCGAGACTAGTAGACACTTATGCTGAAGATGTTAAGGCTAGTACAAACTTGGGGTAAAATAGCTCTGGTCCACTACCCTCTTTGGGTCTGATCGCCCACCTAATGCAGGTTCAAGGCCTCAACCAAGAATTTTCTCATCAGACACCCCTTATGAACTAGGTGCCTTAGTTGCCCATCATCCCACACCCTGGACTGTAACCAATGAATCATGAACCTCCCATGCCTTCTTTTCTTGCAGCCTCAAAAATATCAAAGCTATCCTCAGGCTCCCCAACAATAGCAAACATACTTTCAACAACTGTGAGCATTGTTGTACTTTTCAGGGCCAGAGTTCCCCCCATGCACATCAAAACAAAATGGTGGCCCTACCTGTCTTTTTCCAAAATCAAGTAGTCGAGCAATACTGAGAAAGAAAAATTGGGAGAGCTGACATAAATGATAAAGAAAATGTCCAGAAAGATGAGTCACTTGAGAAATAAAAATAATCAACTGCAGGCTTCCTAACACAACCTCTAGGCTAACCTCAACTAGGATAGCAAAGACAACATAGATGGTAGGGATAACTGTGAAAGCAACACCTCTTCTAGACAAAATTATGATAGAGGACACAATTCAAATTAGAGCTTTGAGAGGAGACCCACTCAGAGGCATAATCACACATGGAATATGAGGCCCAATAATGGAGGTGTCCACACCCCTCTTAATCAACTTGCTAACAATGAAAAGATGACTAGTGGAGTGTATCTCACCGAGACAACATTGTCTGGATGGTGCTAGATTCACAAGACTAGTAGACATTCTGAGTTGGATTGTCCTAAATTCCAGATGGCTGACAAAATCTTTCAAGTGGAGGTCCAAAATGCTGTTGATAATGCCAGTTGTAGCGACATCATCCAGTTTGAGCCTTTTGACTCTTCCTGCCTCATGGTCAATCAAGCTCCCTTTCCACGAAGTGACTGCAACAAACCCAAGATCAAGGTCACCCTTGTTAAGCATGGAGAGGTCTAAGAGGTAAGTAACGAGCAAACCTTGGCTCAGGTTTTTATTTTGTAGATAATGGTTTGGTAGATGAAGAACGACATGTAGACAAAGTTCATATGTTTCACCAAAGGTCAACTCCCTACTTCCTTAGGAATAGGTAGGCGGGTGGACCCTTTACAACTTCTACCCCATCCAATCCAAATTCTAGCAATAACCTCAGGCTTCCCCACGTGCCCACCCAATGCTTCAACAAAGATAGGCTAAAAAAATCGCTACAAAACCAAGCACCAAGACAACCTTAGGGTTAGCCCCAAGACCAGCTAATTCAAACATAGACCCAAACAAATGGGTGAATATGTAGCAGAAGAGTTCAAGAAAGTAAAAATCAGTTTATCTGCCTTCAAACTACTCAAAGTCCCTATTGTAAGGCATGCCTTCTTTAGGGTAATTAATGGAGCCTCATCCTCTAAAGTAACACAAGAGACATCAGCGAAAAGGGTCACCTTTGAAGAGCCTAGGCAGGAATCTATGATCCAAGATATCACAAGGAAAATGAAGGATGTTTGAGAAGAACTTGCATAATTTCCTTATTGATTTCAGAGCATTAGCCAACATCATGCCCTTGGCTGTCTATAAGGCCCTTGGGATTACCCCCACACCTTCAAGGAAAAAGGTGACTCAATTGGACAAAATAGAGATAAATATTGTAGGGGAAATGAATCGAATTCCTATGCAAATTTATGCAGACCCAAGGGTGCAGCAGGTTATTCACATTCAGGTTGTGGATATCCCCGACTCATACAAAATTATTTTAGGTTAGGATTTCACCTTTGCATTGAACGGATATGCTTCAACAAACTTTTCTCATATGTGGCTACCATGGAAGGGACTACCAAACCAGATTTTCATCAATCGAGAGCCCTGCATGAAATTCATGACCACTGAATACAACATGAATGAGGTGTTGTTTGTAGAAATGGAGCTGGGAAACTATTGTCCCTACGCATATCAAGGAGAAGTAGAGACTAAGGGAGAAGACGTGGTTGTAGAACTCCTTTTTGTGCAATGCAACCCTCCAACCAACCTCCCTCAAATGCCTCAAAGTACAAAGATACTGATAGAGTTAGGTGATAAACCCAATGAAGATGACAACTTGGGACTACTCAATGGATTTTGAGAATTCATGGAAAGGTACGCAAAGGATCAACTCAGCTTGGGTGCTCAAATGGATTTCTAGGATCGCTTGCTACCAAATTGTTGGAAGATTCACAATGCTACCCACTCCAAGTTTAATGGTTGCTTGTGCCAAACATTAGTTGACCATGTCAAAAAATAAACTATCCCTCAAAAGGAAACACCAAAGGAGGTGCTAGCAGAACCAACCTCCATTAAACACATTGAGTTGAAACATTTCTTGAAGGTCATGGAGGAAACCACCCAACCAAAAGGAAATGAGAGCCTAGTTGGGCCTAGAGTCAAGGAGCTTTCCAAGTTTTGGACGCTTTGATTTGATGGATCTAAATCAAAACAAGAAGTTGGTGCTAGGTTTGAACTCATTGTCTCAACAAGTAAGACCTTTTGTGTTACCCATAGGTTGTAATTTTATTGCACCAATAATGTGGCAGAATACAAGGCATTAGTCCATGGTATTCTTATGGCCTTAAAGAAAAATGTCAAAATGCTACAAGTTTTCAGGGATTCTGAACTCATAGTCAAACAAGTTAGAAAATTGTTTTCTTTCCATGATAGAAGACTTGCAAACTATAGGAATAGGGTTTGGGACGTTTTAGAAGGACTAGATGCATTCAATATACAATTGATTCCTTGTGCTCAAAACTACACAGCTAACACTTTGGCTCAAGCAGCCAGCACGCTGCAACCTCTATCCTTATCAGGCCTCAAGAAGTTTACTATTGAGTTGATGTCCACACCTTTAGTTCTAGATAATGTCACTCATTTTGAAGTCTTTAATGATGATAAGAACATCCTTGAATTTATCACGAGTTCCGATGTCTTCTCCACCCAAATCATTGATGAGGTCGATCTAGAGGAGGACAAGTTAGATATAGAAGGGGTAATTAACCTCAAGACCAACACAATTCCCCGAGGGATGGTTTAGCTGGAGCACATTTCTTATTTGGATTAGATCAAGGATCCAGATTGACAAATGAAGGAATCCATAAGCAACTAGTGTGATGCTCACAACCTCGAGATTGCTGAGGAGATCAAAAATGTTTTTATTAGAAAAGTGTGCATGCTTGAGGAAAAGAAGGGAGTCACAATTCTTTGTGGAGGTATCATGATGTGGTGGCATGGATCTTTTAACATCTTAAGACTTATGACACCTCCATCATCATGCACACCATCCCTCTCAAGTCAGAAGTGAGGCCATTTCACCAACGATAACGTCCTATTAAAGCTTTGCTGGAACCAATCATATATAAAGAGGTGCAGAAAATTCTTTTAGCAAGAATTATCTTCCTAGTCAGACATTCTACTTGGGTGGCCAACTTAGTCCTGGTAAAAAAAAACAATAGAGAAATCTGATTGTGTGTAGATTTTTGCAATTTGAACAAAGCTTCGAAAAAGGACAATTACTCAGTACCTTAATTGGATGAGGTACTACAAATTGTCAGTGGCTCCAAAATGATTTCCTTCCTCTATGGATACTCTAGATACAACCAAGTTATGGTGCAATATGAAGATCATCATAAGACAACATTCACCACCAAGTGGGGGACCTTTGCTTACAGAAGAATTCCCTTTGGGCTCATCAATGCTGGCACAACCTTTCAACGCGCCATGGACATTGCATTCAAAGACCTGATTGGAAAGTGCATAATCATCTACATGGATGATTTGACTGTGTTCTCTAAGAAATGGAGTAATCATGTCTCTGATCTATGCAAGGTATTTCAAAGGTGTAGGGAGTTTGGAGTCTCCCTTAATCTGAAGAAGTGTATCTTTGGGGTGAGGGAGGGTAGATTGCTTGGACATATCATTTCAAAGTAGGGGATCTCTATAGACCCTGAACATATTTAGTCTCTGTTAAAGATTCCACCACTAGGAAACAAGAAATAATTGAAATCCTTTTTCAGAAAGACCAACTTTGTCAGGAAATTCATCATGGGTTTTGCTGAAATTGTTAAACCGCTCAACACCATGCTAAAATAGGATGCCAAGGTTGAGTGGACTCTTGAATCCAAACAATATTTTGAAGAAATAAAATGAGCCATTGCTGAGGAGTCTGTACTGGTTATCCCAAATTATCTGAAGCCATTCTACATCTATTCATTCGCTTCAGAGCATTCCTGTGCAAGCATTCTGACTCAGAAAGATGATGAAGGGAGTGAGCACCTAATCACCTGTATGAGTGATCCTTTGAAGGGTGTTGAATTATTCTACTACAACATAGAAAATTAAGCATACAACCTCATTAGGGGAGTGAATAAATTTAGACATTACATCCTGCGCAATAAGGTGTTTGTCATCATCCCCGATAAGCAGTGAAAATGTTAATCATGCAAAATGAATTAGGAAAATGAAGGGCCAAATGGGTCACATTGCTCGAGGAATATGATATGGAAATACAACCTATGAAGTTGGTGAGAGGGAAGGCACTTACCCAAACAATTGTTGAAGCCGCAACAGAAGCAAGACCCAAACTCACTATGCAAAAGTATAAGATTCTGATTAGCCCTTCAGAGTTATACCAATAGTTTATGTATGTTTGAAGGGAAATTAATGAACCCATTGGCTCTTTCAATGATCATTTTCATCAAGCCTTCATGAGGCTTTAGGATCCATACATACACAATGATGCTTCAACCCTGCCCATCTCCTATGCAACATTGGATAATCTCATGTCCACATTGGTGAAAATAATGAATCAACCACCTGCGAGACTAGTAGACACTTATGCTAAAGTTGTTAAGGCCAGTACAGACTTGGATCCCCCCTTAACCCTAGGATCCCCCCTTGGAATATTTTTTGGAGTTATTTTAATGGATTCAAATCCTAGATCTGATTTTGGCTTGTGTTATTTGAATTTAAGGAATTAAGAGTAAGATAAGTATAAATACAAGGTTATTTCACCTAGTTTCATGCTAGATCTTCATAAGAAATCAAGAGTACTTTCAAAAGAGAATTATAGAGCATTCAAGAGCATTCAAGGGCAGATTATTAAAGTTTATTGTAGCAATCAAGGATCCATTTCATCATGTCAAAGTAATGCATGTTGCTGAGCTAATGTGATGATGTAGCATTGGTGATCAATTTCAAGTATTCAAAGATATTATCTTATGTCAAGTCCATGATCAAGATCTACACTCATTGAGGCCATTTCATGCTAAGTTTTAGATTTTTAATCCAAGGTTGAAATGAGGATTGGTTATTTGTGACATTACATTGTTCATTCATCTTTCCTTTTATGCATTGTTTCATTTCAAGGTTTAATTACCAAAATTGGATTTGACCAAGGAAAACTCCTATTCCCTAACAAAAAAAAAAACTCCTCTTGGATGTGTGATTACAGGTTTTAGGTTGAAGATCAAGTGGAGAAAAAAATTGGAAAAAGTTGTGAAGTTGTCAAAGTTGTCATCTTTCTAGCAAAATCACGGAAAGTCTTCTACAAAATTCATTTCTAACTTTTAGGAGATGAACACCTAGGATTTGGGAGTGTAGACATTGAAGAACAAAACCCATAAATTTATTTCTAGAACCCTAGCTAGGACCCATTTTCCATTGGGCGAATGAGTCCTTAGTGAGGCTCGAAAAAGTACTTTTTGCAACGACACAACATTTGACCCTCTTGAAACCTGCCTTTTGAATGCTATATTTATTAGGCTTGATTTTTGATATTCATTTATGTATTTCTACCCTCATAATTGAATGAAATAGGAAGAATAGGGTGCATCCATTTGGTTAATCCATCTTGGATCATACACCCCATTTTTCTTTATTTTATTTTGGTGAACCCAACTTTTTGAGCATTGTTTTTTCTTGGTTTTGGAGTCTCTTTTCATCCTATATTAGATCTTTCATTCATTTGCATTCATTTTCCTTGAATTAGATCTCATTTAGGGTGTTTAGTTTGCATTCAAATTTGCATCTCATATAGGGTTTTTAGGATTGCATTGTTTGCACTCTTTAAATCTAAAACATACAAAAAAATCAGTAATCTTGCATATCATTTTCATCATTTAAAATTACATTTGAAAATTGAAACAAAAATTACATATCAAACTAGGTCTTTTAGTTCATCATTTTGTCACATTTTCAACTTGCATTTCACATTGCACTTACAAAAAAATTAAACTTGAAACTTATTGTAGCAGAACTGACTATAAAAATCATTAAAAAAGACTTGAAAATCTATAAAAAAATCTATTTCAAAACCCTAATCTCAGACCCATTCTCCCTAGAGTGAATGGATCCTTTATCAGGTCTTGATTTGCATGTCTGGAAATTAAAATCTTTAGTTTTGTGCTTTTGATTACTACTTTTAGATCTCTATTACAGTTTCTTGATTTTTTGTTTCATTCATTTCATTATATCTAGCTTAATTTGGTACATTAAGTGCATTGTATGATTTCAAATTTTGATTTACAAGATTTCATTTTTAGCCTCTTATATAGTATAATAAAAAAATTACCTTGTTTAGAATTTGAAAATTGCATTCATAATTACACTCTAGGTCATTGCATTGCATTATAAGCTTCTTTCTATTTTAGGTTTTCACACTAAGTTTGTGAAACTTGTTTGAGCTTTACAAATTGGTGTCCTATTATAAATACTATTGTGAGGTGTAGTTTAAGACTCATGCCATCCCACAATACATCATTCACCATGGTTCTTGGGTTTTCTAACTCTCTTTCTATTGGTGTTGATAATCAATCCCCTATGGATCATAGTATGCATACCTCATTTCCCATGGCTTCACTTCCTACAACCAATGTGCATGTTGTCAACAATACTATCCCTACCATCACTATTTGTACTCAAGATTTGGGGTATACCCAAATCCAAGGTGGAACATCAATTCCTCCTTCTACAATACCCATATCCATCCCTACATACACTAGTACTCAATTTACCGCAACAATCCAACCTAATAGCAATGTGAACACTTCCTTAGTGATAGAAATTAGAGTGGAAAACAAATCACCTTCCCAATACAAGAAATTCCAAACCTCTTTTCTTCCCAAAAAATTCAATCTAAGCTTATTTTCATTTGTTCATCTAGTCACCCTTATAAGTCTATAGACCTCTTTTCTCCTACTTAACTCTCAGAATTCCTTAACAACCATTATATAAAACCACCATTTTAGGCACCCATTTAAGCCTTCTTCAACATACATCAAACTCACATAGGACTCCTTTGGACTAACCTTCACAAAACAAGCAAATTACGTTGCTCAACATAGCCAAATAGGCCTACTTTCCAAAGTAACCACCTTTGAAAGGTCTCACAAACCCCAAAACTCAATGGAGCAGCACTCACCAGACTACAAAACCACCAATTCCATCATTTATTTGTAGAGACTCACCTTCCTTAACACCTATTCAAGAAACCCTTGTTTTTTTCTATTCTTATGAGGGTTTATTGAAAAACAATATCAAAGACCTTACTAGAAATTGGCACCAGTTCAAACACCCTCATTTGATCCTAAAAATCCTTAAAAGTTCAACAAATATGACTAACCCTAAATATTTCATCAAACCCTAGTCAAAAACCACCATTTTCATCTCTTTCCCACTCAAATGCAATAGGGACAACAACTCAAAATCCCCTAATCCTTTCTAATTTCACAAAAAATTCACCCTAAAATCTAAACCTAACCTACAATACTCATTCCTATTAGCCACAGTGTTTACAATAGGAGGAATGAGTTAGATTGTCATTAAAACTTCAAAAACCCTTAACTCTACAAATTTAGACCATCCCTTGATATTTGACAATAAAATGTGTTTTATTCAATGAAATTCCTCCTAAAGGAATTCAAATGAGAGATACAATAGTCCTCCACAAGTTTCTAATAATTTTTAAAGCATGGTACAATAGTATGGGTCTATACAAACCTAGAAATGACAAGAAAACACATAAAATTGATAAAAACAGGGGAAATTCATATTATTATTCCTTCAAAATCCTCCAAACCACCTATACATTGATGGATTTCACATATTTAAACCTTTCCCATCATGGAAAAACTAACTCAACAATCTTCAACCAACTTTCAAACTCCCCATGACCGTTGGAGTTCAAAAATTGCACTTTTCTTTCCATTTTGTTGACAACATTTAGCATTTTTTTGCATTATTTGCAAATTAACTCTCCTAATCACCTAAAACATTAGAGATGGTCCATTTAGAACTTATTCAAGCTAATAATATGAGCTCATGCAAGAAAAAATAACATCTTACCCTCTTGAACAACTTTTTCCCACATTGACAACTTCTTGACATGATTTACAACTTTTACAATATAGACCCCAAAAGGCACCAAAGTTTTCCAATTACATAAAAATGGTCTCCATTAACCTTATTTAGACTCAAAAACTCAAAAAAAATAGAATCAAACACCTAGAATCAACCTATCGTGAAATAAATAGAGCAAATTCATTTAGATGGACTGGTGCTCCTACACCATACACACCACCTGAAAAGGTTTCCATGTCTCTTGGAAACTGATCTTCAATTGTTCCTGCTTTGAAAACTTCATTCCATTGACCTGAAAAAGATATCGTGACTGGTAAATTCCAAAAGCTTGCTTTATGCTTACCATTCTTGTGCTCTTGTCCAACTTGATAAGGCTTCCCTTGATTTTTTGAACATATTACGATCTCTCTTCCATCTGTGACTAATGTAGAACCTACACCAACTACCCCCATGCCTTGTCCATACAACATACCTATATTCATAACTCTTCCCTAGATTTTCTACTTGTCTCACTATTTCCTTTGTCTTGAATGTAGGCATCAAATTCACTGTCCTCAAAGCCTTTCCATTTTCAAACCTCTACACCATTGTATTATCATTCTTAGGGTCCTTTCCCTCAACAAGGCTTGACTACCCCTCAACTACTGCAACTATTATGGGATAGAATATTGTTCCAGCCTAAGTTTCACCATCTTTCCTCAACCCATCTTTTCTCACCATCAATAATTCATCCTTGACCTTCTCTAGGTTAGTCTCCATCTTCTCCTTCTCATTATTTTTCCCTTCCAACCGTGCATCACCCTTCAATATATTTGTCCTATCTTCTGCAACTTTGGTCATGGCTACCAACTGGTCATTCTTGAATTCCTCAATCTTCACATACTACTTTCTACCCATCATGATTACCTTTGCTAACTTGGTCTGTTCCTTGACTTTCTCTTGCAATGGAAGCAAGGTAAATGAGTTCCTATCATGCACAATCTAATATGTATTGGCCCTTCCATCATACACAACATTTTTTTCAAATTTACATGGCCTTCCAAGCAACAAATGGTAATATTGCATTGGTAGAACATCACAAAGTACCCTATCTTTGTACCCTCCAATTTGAAATTCAACTAAAGCCTACTCATTGACTAGAAGTGACTGATCATCATTTAACCATGACACCTTGTAGGGTGTTTCATGAGGAAATTTTACCAAAATTAACCTATCTACCATTTTTCTTGACATTATATTATTCGTAGATCCTGAATCTATTACTGAATTTCATACTTTACCTTTGCTCTTGTATGTGGTATTGAAAATATTTCTCCTTTGCAATGGTTCTTTCTCCTTGGAGGCCTTCAAAATTTGTCTTTGCAACATCAAAGCTTCACAAACTTCAGGTGCAACAAGATGAATTGGCACTTTCCTCTTCCTCTTCTTGCACAATTTGGACTCTCTTTTCACCTCTTCTTTCACCCCCACTTGAAGTAGCGCCAAATTTTTTAGGACACTTAAAGGATGGATGACCAAACTCACCATAGTTGTAACACCTTCTTGAAAAACACATTAGGACCTCTTCCTTGATTTGCATACCTACCCCTAAAATTTGTTCTTCCACCTCTCCATCCACCTCTAGATTCAACCACTTGTTCTTTACCTTTACCAACATATTCTTGTTCTTGATTGGACTATTTTGGTGTAGAAAAGGTTCCTCTCCCACTAGAATTACTGCCTCTTCCTCTGGTTGTCTTCTCTTATCTCCTCTTCACCTTTTCCTCTGCCCTTATAGCCATTTGAAAAAATTCTTCTACTATTTTTGGTGTCATCAAACTTATTTCATCTTGGATATTATACATTAGTCCATTAAGATATCTTTCCACTCTTTCTTCCTCATCTTCCTCATGTTGTTTCCTTATACTTAACCTATAGAACTCCTCGATGTATGATTGCACATCGAGATCCTTTTTCTGAAGATTTTGAATTTTTTTAAGCAATTGAACATTGTAATCATTAGGAAGGAACTTACCTTTGAGTTTTTCCTTCATTCTTTCCCAAGAAGTGATCTTGGTCTTCCCCTTTTTCTTCCTTTCTTCTTGCACAAAGTTCCACCACACCAAAGCATGTCCTTTCAACTTGGTCTTAGCCTTCTTCACCTTGTGTTCTTCATCTACCTCTTCACTTTCAAAGTAATTCTCCATAGCTTCTATCCAATCCAAGAGCTCTTCACCATCTAATTTACCCCAATACATAGGAAAATCCATTTTTCCATGTCCATCACCTGTCATAGCCTTCAAAAGCTTTAACATCCTTACATCATTTGGATCCAACTCTTCCTCTTCACTCGGAATTTCTTCCTCTTTCGAATCACTCTCATCCACATCAACCCCAGCTTTAGACTTAAATGCAACCATCTCCTTTTTCAAGGCTTCTAATTCTCTAGGTTTCTGATCAATCTTCCTAGTAACAGTGCTTCCCTTAGGAGGAATCTTGAATCCTCCAATTCCCTTCTTTTCCTTACTCAATCTTTCAACCTTCTTCCTTGAAAACTTCAACCTATCACCTTTAATGATATAATAATTGTGCTTTGATACCATTTGATAGCAATGAGAGTGGAAAATAAACCACCTTCCCAATACAAGAGATTCCAAACCTCTTTTCCCCACAAAATTCAATCTAAGCTTATTTTCACTTGTTCACCTAGTCATCCTTGTAGGTCTAAATACCTCTTTTCTCCAACTTAACTCTTAGAATTCCTTAACAAAATCTATAGAAAACCACCATTTAAGGATCCCATTTAGGCTTTCTTCAACATACATCAAACCCACATAGGACTCCTTTGGACTAACCTTCATAAAACAAGCAAACTACACTACTTAACATAGCCAAATAGGCCTACTTTCCAAAGCAACCAATTTTGAAAGGTATCAAAAACCCTAGAACTCAATGGGGAAGCACTCACCATCCTACGAAACCATCAATTCTACCATTTATTTGTAGAGACTCACCTTCCTTAACACCTATTCAAGAAACCCTTGTTTTTGGCTATTCTTATGAGTGTTTATTGAAAACCCATATCACAAAGCTTACCAGACCTTGGAACCAGTTCAAACACCCTTGTTTGAGCCTGTACATGCTTAAAATTTCAAGAAGTATCATTTCCCCCAAAGATTTCATCAAACCCTAGTCAAAAACCACCATTTTCATGCTCTTTCCCACTCAAATTCAACTGGGACAACTCAAACTCCACTAATCCTTTCTCCCTTCACAAAAAATCCGCCCTAACATCTAAAACTAACCTACAAGATTCATTCCTCTAGGTCATAGTGTTTACAATAGGAAGAATGAGTCATTTCCATTAAAACTTCAAAAACCCTTAACTCTGCAAATTCATACCATCCCCTGAGATTTGGAAATAAAATGTGTTTTCTTTAATGAAATTCCTCCTAAAATAATTCAAATGAAAGATAAAATAGTCCACAATTTTCTAATAATTTTTAAAGCACGGTGTAGTAGTATGAGTCCATATCGACCTAGAAATGACAAGAAAACACAAAAAAATGATAAAAATAGGGGAAATTCTTATTGTTATTCCTTCAAAATAATCCAACCCACTTGTACATCGATGGATTTCACATATTTAAACATTTCCCATCATGGATAAATTGACTCAAAAACCTTCAACCAACTTTCAAACTCCCCATGACTGTTGGAGTTAAAAAATTGCACTTTTCTTTGCATTTTGTTGACAACATTTAGCATTTTTTTGCATTATTTTCAAATTAACTCTCCTAATCATCTAAAACATTAGAGATGGTCCATTTAGACCTTATTAGAGCTAATAACATGGCCTCACATAAGAAAAAATAACATCTAACCCTCTTTGACAACTTTTTCCCACATTGACAACTTTTACAATATAGACTCCAAAAGGCACCAAACTTTTCCAGTTACATAAAAAATGGTCTCCATTGACCTTATTTAGACTCAAACACTCAAAAAAATTAGAATCAAATGCCTAGCTTCAACCTATCATGAAACAACTAGAGAAAATTAATTGAGATGGACGGGTGCTCCTGCACCACTTAGGTATTTCCACAAGGAATCCTTCTAGCTTTGTGCATTCAAATACAATATCTCCTCAACCATCCTCCCTCAAAAATTTAAAATTCACTTTCCCTTTGCATACATAAACCACTCCACCTTATTCCCCTCCTCCTTACACTAATAACAATGATGTCATCCTTAACAAACTTTTGCAAAGCATGACATCCCTCCAACAATAGTCAACCTGCACAATACATCAAAACCAATTCCTTATCCCTAGAGATATTGAGAGCACAAATTCCAAAAGGTATAGAAGTTCCTAGTGTATACGCATAAAAATGTTCATGTCTATAATCCTAGCAATTAATTAAATATTTATTATATTAATTTTTCTAAAAGTCCTCTACATATGATTAAATTAATTTAATTTAATTATATTGTTCATTCATCTTATTCTTCTTCCATAATTAAATAAATTTATTTTATTTAATTATTTTCATATGTCCACTTAATTAATTAAATAAATACATTCTATTTATTTAAATTAATTATCACGGTTTGAATTTAAAATTAAATCTTTTGATTTAATTAAATTTAAATATATCTCTTTCTTCTATTTTAATTCTTCTTCTAATTAATTAAATGTTTCATTTAATTAATTTCATAAAAGTGAGTTAATTAAATAAATCTTATTTAATTAAAAGCATCTTATGCTTTCTTTCTAAATCACAATTAGGTATTTTACTTGATTGTAAAATCTTCTCATATCATAATTAAATATTTTATTTAATTATGAGATCTACTTTTTTTCAATAAAACATGATTAAAGCTTTATTCTTATCACA
The DNA here is from genome assembly GCA_007258455.2 of Sequoia sempervirens. NCBI lineage: Eukaryota > Viridiplantae > Streptophyta > Pinopsida > Cupressales > Cupressaceae > Sequoia > Sequoia sempervirens. The sequence goes on from VDFB02000017.1 coordinate 531,588,947, forward strand.
AACTTTCTTATGCTTTTAAAAGCTTAATTAAATATTTTATTTAATTAAAAGCTAAATGTCATCCACAAATAAATATTTGAATTTTTAATTCATTATTTATCAGCTTTAAATCTTTCTTTTATTCTTTTTAAAGAAAGATGATTTCTTATCTTCTTATCTTTTCCTCTTTCATAAAAAAATAGAAAAACCTTGTTTTTAGGTTTCTTCTATTTTTTTTCAGTTTCATCTTTCTTCAACCATTCGATCTGCCAGGAATTATCACAACCGTTAATCGAGACAGCCAATCAAAATCATTCAAAAAGCTCTATAAATACCTGTGTGAATCCAAGCATTGATAATAGGCAATTTTTAGAGTTCATGCATTTAATTCATTTAGTAGCATCATATTTATTTCAAGCTTATTAGTTCAAATCATTATCATAGCTTAATCTTGCATCTACATCATATCAAAATCTCATTCTTTAGGAAGACAGTTTGTTGAGCCTAGCCTACAATCTGATAACACAAAGCTGGAATCGATGAAAACACTAAAGATAGAGGACGATAGGACGATAATGGAAGCGGAATACTGAGTTTGCGTCTCTCTACTTTTATATTCTATTTTGATATAATGTCTTATTGGTGTGCTTAAATAGTATTTCATTTCAATTCATTTACGCATATTATTTTTTACCACACACCTAGATTTGATAAATATGGTGGGAAAGGAGATATTTTTAGTCATGTGTCTGCTTATACAACCTTATGTAGTGATTTCATCTTTGAAGATAAACTCTTGGATAAACTAATCCCTAGGTCATTGAAGGATACTGCTTTAGAGTGGTTTTTCTCTTTACCAAACAATTCAATAAACTCATTAAATGAGCTTATTGATGGATTTTACAACCACTTCCACATTCACATGGGTCCCAAGATGACCCTCGCTAATTTAATGACATGCAAAAAAAAGGATGATGAGAAAGTGATTGATTTCATAGCAAGATATCAAATGCTTTATTCACAATTAAACATTAAGATTCTTGATGCCGAACTTCAACAAATTTTTATTGCCAACTTAAAAAAAAAAAATTCATAACAAGTTTGAGATGCTGAAATTCCCATTCTTCACACAATTATGTATAGCCCTTCATGATTATCAAAATTTGGCTTATCGATGTGATGTGAAAAATCATCCTAGTTATCCTGAAAAGTCTGAATCGACAACTTAAAATAGTTACCAACATTTGAAAAAGAAAAATAGGGGCTTTTTACAATTGAATCCTATAAATAAGTGTCCTATATTTTGGGAGATAGAACCACTTATTTCTCTCAAGTTTCATGAAAGGAAACCTTAGAGATCTCAATCTAGGGATGTAAATGAGGGAAAGAGATCTACAATAAGGTGTCCTAGGGGTGTGACTAAAGACTGAATGGGGGTTCACCACCAAGAAAAGGCTCGGAAAGAAATAGATGAATGCAATGTGAAAACCTAACTATATGACATAGAGTATGAAACTAAAATACAAAATAACAAACTGAGAATGAGCAAAGGGGTGCCTGGAAGAAAGATTTAATCAAAAAAAGGTACAGAACCTTGAAATTTTGACTTTTAATGCTCACTGGGACTCATATGCTGGTCTAGGTGATTTAGTCCTAGACTAGGGTTTCTATGTAGAAACTAGAATATCTCAATGACTAATCCGGATCTCTCGAAATCCAAACAAAGGAAGTACTGGGACTCATACACACAAGTAGGTGATTTATTCCTAGTATTTGGGTTTGGCTGAAATTGTGGTATTCTCTAGTGATCTCCTGTAGCTTCTCTCTTGTCAAATCTTTGACTTTGAAACCTTGAATTCTAGTATGTAGATGACAACCTTGTGACAACTTGAAAACTTTCTTCAATATTTCAAATTTCCTTTAGAGGATCCTCAAGCTCTAAAACACCTAGATCTGCAATCAAACATGTAGAGAGAGAAAAAAAATTGTTAGTGGATAGGGGTTTGCCTTGGTCAAACCTCATTTAGGTAATTGATGCAGGAGCATCTAGTGGTGTAAGGGAAATCCTACACCACCCAAAAATATGATTTCCATTTATGTTTCTTTTGTTAGCTTTTTGTAGATGTTTTTTCATTTCTAGACACCCTTTTTGTCGAATTAGAATTCCCAACTTTCAAAACTATTTTATGCTTCTACTCAACTGCTATTTTTAGAATTTTTGAATTTTAAGGCGTGAAGAGGAAAAAAATAATGGGAAGCTTTAGGATAGAAAAATAAGCACTTTGGCGAAAGAATCAGGTCAAGATCATTCTTGGTTTGAAAGTTATTAAAGTTTCAATTTCTTCTTTTTTCACTAAAAAATATTTTGAGTCCAGTTTGAGGCACTAAACGGTCTCGTACAGGCCCAAAAATATTGAAAAGTAGAGCAGGTTCTTAGTGCGTTCTTCACTTTGAGAACTTTCCAACAGTTCAAACAATTTGGAAAAGAGTCTTTGATCAAAAGTTATGGCTTCCAGAAGTTAGTCAAGTTTTGAAAATTGCCAATTTTCAAATTAGGACTCAATTTTGAATTCCAAATTATAATTTTCGGTGCCAAACCACCAAAACTCATAATTTGAATGTTGTTTTGGATCCAACCATAAAGGGGGCTATTTATGGCCTAGTTTTCAAATTTTTTGGGTAGCTTTTTGGGAAAAGATCACATACTATGAAAGGGGGAATTTTTTGTAATTCTGTAACTTGCATGTATTATAGAGCTCAAGGATTTGAGATCCTCTACTTGTAAGATTTTCCTATTTCTAAATAAAATAATATTATTTGTGTGGTGCACGATTTTTGGCGGCTTGGGTTAGCACCCTCGTAAGGTGGTATGAGAGCAGGTTTTCTTGAGTGTGTGGACAAATCGCCGATCGTGAGGCAGTTGGTACTAGGACTATGGTTGTGGGTTCAAGATATTCAAGATGCCACCAAGACTGATGCCTGGTAGGCATGGTGGTGCTAGAGATGGAAAAAATTCTAGTGGAAGAGATGCATTGGCAGCTGAGGGTTTTTGAGCCCTCCAGAGACAAATTAATGCATTGCAGGAAAAAATGAGAAGAGGGTTCAACCCGGGAAGGAGAGGAGAAAGTGGGGATGAAGAAGAGGTGGAAGATTTAGATGTATAAGAGGAAGAAGAATCAATTGATCAAGATCAAATGCAGCTAATAAGGACCATTTCAAAGATCAGAAAAAGACCCAGAGAAGTTCCCACTTATTCCAGAAGTCTAAACCCGGAAGAGTTGATCGACTGGATCAATGAGCTAGAAGATTATTTCGAGTATGAAGAAATAGAGGACCTAGATTGGATTAAGTTTTTGAAAAGGAAGTTGAAGGGCCACACAAATATTTTGTGGAAAGAGGTCTAGTTGGAGAGAAATCAAAGAGGAAAAGGAAAGGTCGTCAGATGGGATTGTATGGTGGAGAAACTGAAGAAGTAGTTCATACCAGTAGACTACAAGTTAGATCTACTGAAGAAATTGCAAGGGTTGAAGCAAGGAAACAAATCAATGAAAGAATACACAAAATATTTTCACAAGATGATCATCAGAATGGGCCATGCATAGGCCAAAAAGGATAAGGTAGCCCGTTACCTTAATGGGTTATGGTTGAGCATTCAAGAGGAGCTAAGCCTAGCCAAAATGACCACCATTGAGGATGCATATTAGTTCACTCTAAAAGTTGAAGAGAAATTGAATAAAATATTTGACAACAAGCAAAAAGGACGAGGAGGTCAAAGTGGAAGGGGTAGTGGAAGATCTTCTAGAAGTTGAAATGAGGATGAGAAGAAAAATGGAGATGTGGGTACTAGTCGAGGATAGAAGAATGATAATTTCTACCACCCTAGTGATCAAAACAGTGATGATCAAAGAGGTAGAGGATGAGGAAGATATGGGCAAGGACCCAGAAGAGGTGGTTTTAGAGGAAATTGTTTCCAGTGTGGTGAAGAAGGGCATTGAGCCTATGAATTCCCACAACACCAAGGAAGGACAAATAAAAGGCTAAAAGGTAATGGAGGGGTCACCCATGTAGATGAGGAGGCTCAATCTAAGCATTCAGATGATCCTGAAAGGGGAGAAGCGCTAGTGGTTAGAAGAGCCCTAGTGACTGAAGAGAAGGCGCCAAAATAGAGGAAGAATATGTTTCACACAAGGTGCAAATGTGAAGGAAAATGTTGTGATGTCATTATCGATAGTGGGAGCACCGATAATCTGGTGTCAAAAGAGATAGTTACGAAGTTGAAGATGAAGAGGGAAAGGCATCCACATCCATATCATATTTCCTAGTTGTAGAAAGACCACAAAGTTCTAGTCAGTAAGAAGTGCTTGGTGAAGTTCAAGATTAGGAGCTATCATGATGAGGTACTCTATGATATCATTCCCATGGATGCATGCCACATGTTGTTGGGGAGGTTGTGGCAATTTGAAAAGTGAGCTATACATGATGGCCATGCAAACACTTACTCCCTAACGAAGGATGGAGTCTACCATAAGTTGAAACCCCTGAAGGAGGCTGAAGAAAAGGTATGCAGTAGTGCTAGAGTTTATTATGTTGATGGAAGGAAATTTTTACAAGGTATGAAGCATGAGCGTATGTGTTATGCATTGATTCCTAGAATGGAGAAGGAGGATAGTGAGAATGTTCTAGTAGAAGTTTCTAGATTATTGAATGAGTTTCTGGACATTGTTTCTGATAATGTACCTAAGGGTTTACCACCAGTGAGGAAGATCAATCATCAGATTAAATTGATCCCTAGAGCTAGCTTGCCAAATAAGGTAGCTCATAGAATGACTCCTACAAAAAATGAGGAGTTGAATAGAAAATTTCAAGAGTTGTTGAGAAAGGGTTTGATTCGAGAGAGTCTGAGCCCATGTGTAGTACTTACGGTACTAGCACCAAAGAAGGATGGGGAGTGGAGGATGTGTATAGACTCTTGGGCCATAAACAAGATAACAATCAAGTACAAATTTCCCCTACCAAGGATAGTTGACCTGATGGACTATTTGAGTGGAGCTCAGTACTTCACAAAAATTTATTTGAAGAGTGGGTTTCATCAGGGCTTGTACAAGTTATTAGTCATGCCCTTTGGGCTAACCAATGCACCGAAAACATTCATGCGGCTCATGAATGAGGTAGTAAAAGAGTTTCTGGGAAGTTTGGTTATTGTATATCTTTGTGATATTTTTATTTTTAGTAAGACTTTGGATGAGCATTTAATACATATTCGTAGAGCCTTTAAAAAGTTAAGAGAGGATAAATTGTTGATTAATCTAAAGAAGTGTAGTTTTGTGAAGAAAGAGTTAGTGTACTTGGGGTTTGTTGTCTCAGTAGAAGGTCTCAAGATGGACCTAGAGAAGGTGAAGGCTATTTTGGAATGGCCTACCCCAAGAACTACTACTGAGGTGAGATATTTCCATGGTTTGGCCAGTTTTTATAGAAAGTTCATTAGAAACTTCAATAATATTTGTGCACCCTTGACTGAAACAATGAGAGGGGATAAAAAAGAGTTCAAGTGGAGCACTGGAGCAGTGAAGAGTTTTGATCTGTTGAAGCAGAAAGTGACAAAGCAACTAGTTTTAGCCCTCCTAGATTTCAATAAGGTTTTTCAGGTGGATTGTGATGCCAATGGTTGAGTGATTGGAGTAGTGTTGAGCCAAGACGATAAGCCCATTGCCTATTTCACTGAAAATTTAAATGATGCAAAGAGAGAGTACTCTGTATATGATTAGGAATTTTATGCAATAATTCAAGTATTAAGGAAATGGATATATTATTAATTGCTGAAGGAATTTTTTCTATTTACTGATCATCAAGCATTACAGTATCTGAACAGTCAAGGAAAATTAAATCAGAGGCATATGAAATGGGTAGAATTTTTGTAGAGTTATATCTTTGTATTAAAACATAGGAGTGGGAGGTCAAATAGGGCGCAGATGCCTTAATTAGGAGGAAAAAATTGTTGACAGAGATGTAAATTGAACTGGTTGGGTTCAATGAACTCAAGAAATTGTACCTTGAAGATCTTGATTTTGTAGAGGCTTGGAAAGTTTGCAAGGAGTCTGTTATAGTTGACAAGATGAAGTGGTTGGATTTCATAATCTAGGAGTTCCATGAGGGAGAACTTGATAAAGGAGAAGCACAATGGAGGAATGTCAAGGCATTTTGGTCAGGATAAGACCATTTCCATTATCAATGAGCATTATTATTGGCCTCAGTTATCACAGGATGTGAAGAAGTTTGTGCAGAGTTGTAGGGTATGTCAGATGGCTAAAGGAGTGAGCCAAAATATAGGGTTGTATCAACCTTACCTGTACCAAAGAGATTGTGGGAGGATATAAGTATGGACCTTTTTCTTGGTTTTCCAAGGAAATAGAGAGGGAATGATTCAGTGTTTGTGGTAGTTGATAGATTTTTGAAGATGGTGCATTTCATTCCAAGTTAGAAGACCCATGATGCAGTCCATATTGCTAAGTTGTTCTTCAGAGAGGTGGTGAGGCTACATGGTCTACCAAAGATTATAGTCTTGGATCATGACACCAAATTTTTTAGATACTTTTGGAGGACCTTGTGGAAGAAACTAAGGGTGAAGTTAAAGTTTAGTTCTACACACCATCCATAAACTGATGGGAAAACTAAGGTTGTGAATAGAAGTCTAGGTAACCTACTAAGATGTTTGGTAGGAGATAAACCCAAGGGATGGGACTTGATCTTACCCCAAGAAGAATCTGCTTACAAAAATTCTATCAAATGAAGTACTAGTAGATCACCATTCCAAATTATGTATGGATGCAGTCCCAAAACTGCTCCAGAACTGAGAAAGATGGACCAAGAGAAGAAGACAAGTGCCAAAGCTGAAGACTTTGTAGAACACATCAAGAATATACTTGAGAAGGTATGAGAACATATTAACAAGATTAATATGTTGTATAACACTAAGTAAGATCAAAAAAGGAGGAATAAGGAGTTTCAGATTGGTGATGAAGTGATGGTCCACTTGAGGAAAGAAAGGTTTCTAGTGGGAAGCTATAACAAATTGAAGAGACATGATTCAGGGAACACATATGAGGTAGAATTGCTAGATGGAGTCAACATTTCAGATTTGATAGAGTATCATGAAGGTGGTGTTGAGGAAGTTCCAACAATGAAATAGTGTGGCATTCCAGCACCTACTTTAGAGAAAGAGGAGATTGAAGCAATCCTGGATAGCCATGTGGTAAGGAGTACCAGAAATAGGCAGTATGAAGAATATTTGGGAAGGACTACTAGAAACAGGTAGTATGAAGAAATAATATTCTCTATGTGGTGCATGATTTTCTGAGTCTCGGGTTAGCACCCTCATTAGTAATTAAACCTTACGATGAAACAATGAAACATGAACATAAAACATGAAAAATGAAATAATGATACCCTTACCTTGAACTCTTGGAGTACAAATCAATATTCTAGCATGAAGTGGGCATAACGAATGTAGATATTGATCTTCAATTTGGATGTGGAATAATGCTTAACTTGGATGTTGAATGCTACATCACAACACTAGCTCAACAACAAGCTTGATGCATTATGATGATGGATCTTGAATTGCTACAAGAATCTTCTTCAAATCCGCCTTTGAATGCTCTTGAGATGCTCTTTGAATGCTCTTGAGATGCTCTTGAATGCAATTAATAAGGCTCGTGGATGCAAAACAAGACCAATTAGAGAATAAAGAAGCCAATTTACTCCTCTACCCGACACCCTTCATAATATCATGCTATAGATTGTGGAAAATAATATTCTTTCCTTATCTCCTATCAGATCTCTTGATCCTAATAAACCATTTCCTGTAGGCTTAAGACTGAATTCTTGTTCCCATTACCATTGACAAAATGGACATGATACACAGTATTGTAAGTGTCTTAAAAATATTGTGCAAGACCTCATTGATTCTAATCATCTTCTAATTTGAGGTGTGAATGATCAAGGTAATAAGTTTGTAGTTCCTCTTAACCAAAACTTACAAATTTTTACAAATCCCATGCCAAAATACACTATTTCATTTGTCTAAGATAGTGAAATAAAGAATGATGTGATGAATGTTGACACAGATGAGGAAAACATAAAAGATGAAAATGTAGATGAGCCAACTGAAATAATAACACTTATTGAAGACAAACCTTGTAAAGGCTCAACCAAGATGCCTCTTGATATTGATTTCTCACAAAAATACATAATTAAACATGCACCCAATGGTCCTCTTTACATAGCTAGAAGAATCAATGACAAGCCTACTAATGGGATATTAATTGATCCTATCTATGTAGAGAATATGATTACTAAAGAATTCCTATTTGTGCATGAACTCTATCAAGATACATATGAAAACTGAAAGCATGGATCAAAACTATAGACATAGAAAATATACAGATTGATATCGCACACTCGATCCTGATCTACTAACATTGTTTCATCCTAAATTATCCCTCTATCTAACCATTTAATTGAATAGCCTTATTTGATTCAATTCATCATAATTCTCTTTTTAATTAAATAAATCCCTTGATTTAATTAAATCATTGTCTCTGTAATCAGCTAGGTCATTACATCTACCTATCTTTATTTAATTAAATAATCCATATTATTTGATTAAATCTCTAAAGTTCATCTAATTAAATTAAATAAATAAATTTTTTATCTAATTTAATCTAACATCACCCTCTTTGGTTAAATAAATAAAAAATATTTATTTAACTAATTCTAAATCATTCTTTTCTCATTTTGAGTTATTTAAATCCTAAAATCTAAGTCAAAATGGTCAAATCAACTAACATCATTTAAATTAATCAAATCATCATTAATGCTAATCCTAATCACTCAAATCCTCTAGATTTTGCAACTTGCACATGAAAATCAATTTAATTGATTTATAAATCATCTATTTTCATTCAAAAAAGGCATCCAAGTGGGAATATTCTTCAAATTTGAAATCTCCCCCCAAATAGACATGTACATCCAACAAGGCATTCAATGCATCTTACATGTCCTTGCCTTGAGCCAAGTGGCATTTAATTCTCATCTTTCATCCCCCCTAAACATGCCCTTTCATCAAATTCAAATTTCAAACTTACACATTGATCAAAATGTGCTCAAGCATCCTCCATTCACATGTTGACAAGTGGCACAATGCCATTGATTCATCTTTTGTCCCACATTCATCCTATCTTTCAATCTTCAACTCTTTCTTTCTATAAATAGAGAGCTCATCCTTCATATTTATCATCCACAATTTGAGCAAAGTTATTATACTCAAATCCATAGCAACTTATCATCAATTCCATCCAAGCGTAGTTAGGCTTTTTGCAGATTTTCAACATGTAGCTCCATTGAAGTCATCACTACAAGCATTCATCTTTCATCAAGCATCTTCATCACATCATTGGAGTTGGGAAAGGTCCAATTTTCACATCAAATTGGCACCAATTCCCCCATGGGATCAAGAGTTTGCATTAATTTCAATAGGATTTGATCTACTTTCTTGTTCTTTCATCATTTTCTTCTTCTCATTCCTATTTTGAGTTTTGTTAATGGATTTTATGGGGAATCGTTGTTCTTACTTGCATATGATCTACTAATGTGTTTATTTATTGTGTTTTGCAATTATTTGGATTGGGGTTCAACATTTTGGCACTAGGAGGGAAAACTAGAAGATCAAATCATGTTTTTTTGTGTTTTTATATGTTTACAAGAAATAGCACCACTCACAATCCAGCGAGGCCATATAGAACCGCTCATAGTCTAGCAGGGCTATACAAAATTGCTCTGGAAACAAACTGCATCATTGGAAACAAACTGCATCGCTCCAAACTTCAAACTGCATTGTTGGATCTCCAGCATTGGCATATAGCACCGCTACAAACTCCAAATAGAGCCGCCATCATAGAAAAAACTATTTGACTTTCTTACTTTTTCATGCAAACTTAAAATGGTCATATCTTGGTCATTTTTTGGTCTTTTTTGAAGTTTTTTTTTAAAATGTGGTAGAATTTCATAAGCTATCCAATGGTGTAGGTGTTTCTCCACTTTGATAGAGTTAAATTTTCAAATTTTCACCTAAAGTCAAATCACATTATAACTTGGTCTTAATTTTAGGGTTTTTATGCTTAATGATTCATCTAACCCCCATATCCTTTTGTTTCTTGATCTCATTTAACATTTTGAACACTTTTGCAAGGTAGAAAATCAAAAAAAGGGAGGAGGAAACAAAATAAAAGCTTCTTATGACATCATTTCTCTATTGTATCAAGTGTCTTTAAACACTCTTGGAAGCAATTATAATTTCAAGTTTAAGGATTTTATCTCTTCAAGATTTTAGGACTCAATAGATTTCAATTTGGGCTCTAAAAAGAACAAGACAAAGGGATTAAAAAGAACCTTAGGAGAATTTACTATATTTTGTTTAAGGTTAACAATTGAACAATCAAATCTCACACTTCTTTTGGTGCACTAAAAAGAATCCACTTTTGCTTTGTGGACTTAAAATGAACAGGTGTTCTCATTCTTTTGTAATTACTCACACAAATTAATATCATCAAAAGACGTATGTGCTTCTCTCGCACCTCGCGATGATCTTGAGAATATAAAGGATTTTGGTGATATTAGGTTGTGTAAGTGATTTCCTTCACACTTCATTTTTGGATTAAAATTGAACAAATATTTACGAGTGTGAGTGGAACATATTGTGTGTGTTCTCCCTTTGTTTCTTAATGAAAGTTGATCAAACTATGAATATGTTTGCTTTCTTTTGTTTATCTTAGAGGGCCTACCTTGGGGAAAAATTACTCACCCAAGTGAACAACTCAACCAATAACACTCTAAACCCAAGAGTATTTCCAGCTAGGATACAAATGTGGGTATTGGAATAAATGCCAGTATCACATGGTTGGCTTTGACGAGAAGGGAAGCAATGGTCTCTTGCCTTGATGGGTAAACTCCTATGAACAGAAAGTCTGAATTAAAACCCTTGTTTAGAAAAGGCCAAAATCCTTGATCTACTTGTTGGTGCAAGAACAGTTGTTCTATAGCCATCCCATATTTTTACAGCTCTTAGTAGAAATGAAAAGCATGCCATGGGAGTATCATGGGTGTTGATGCTTGGCTGCCCCATATAAGTGAGTGTTGTGGAGAGGAGCTAGTGGGGCCAGTTATCTAATCATTTGCTAAGAGTAGGTGTAGTTGGACTTGTCCAAGTGGGAACTCAACAAGTAAAGTCTTTCATATCCATAGGGTTGTGCAAGTTCTTGGCATCAAAACACTTGCTTGTGCAGAAATATTTGGAAACACATTCAATAGGAAAATCTAAATTTTAAACCCCTTAGGTAGAGAAAATACCTTTGAAAAAACCCAAGAACTATTGCTTACCCTAGGGATTATGTCCTTAGAGGTTTGTAAGTAATTGGGTTTACATCTTAATTTGCTTCTACCAAGGTAAACATTAGGTAACCATTTCCTTGATTTCCTTGAATTCCACATAGCACTTTGTGGGATAAAAAGAATTTAGGACATTATATGTTTAGTTTGAAAATCTAATCAAGAAAGTGTTTGTGGTAAAATCAATTCACTAATCAAGATGAAATGAATTGAACCCCACACATGTGCTTGTGTATCTTTTTTCCTATGGTCTTTTTATCAAACATTGATCTTTTGTTTTGAAGGGAAAAGCATGTTCTTCAAAACCTTGGCCTTGTAAACAAGTCCTTCTTAGGTTCATTTAGGATCAAAATAAAACACTTCATCCATTTCAAACATTTATCATCCCATCCCACAATGAACTTTAGAGCTTTGGAAACAACATTATCTAGACTTGGGTACATCCTTAAACCAAATCAAAATCACTCTATTTAATTAGGAGTATGGGAATGCATCCTTTCTCATACCTCTAGTTAAATCAGCACACCTTTAAACAAGTTTATCCTAAAGATCACATCCAACATCTTAGGGTTTACAAGTTCAAATCCAATCAAACCAATCAAAATCAAACCCTAAGTCTAGCATTGATCCAAAGTTCCTAAAAAAATCAACACCCATATCATTCGCCCCTTTCATCCTTCATTTTATCATTGGTCCTAAACACCTTAGAGGCCACTTTTGCAAAAAGGTCAAAAAACAAGAGGAACATGTAATATAAACTCGATCCATACATCATGAGTAATCCAAATCAATTGAACTATCAAATCCTTACAATGCCAATTGATTTTCAACACTCACATTTATACAATCCGTACATGGGATCATTATCTCTCGCAAACCTCAATGGTACAACAAATGTGAGTATGCCTAGTCAAAATATTGGAATACCTTTCCCAATAGTAGATTTAAATCCAAGTCCAAAACTACAAATCTATCAACCAAACACCCAATGCATGATCCTTCAAATGAACAACATCATACCATTAAATCCCTACATGCCAAATGTGAATGTACCCAGTACAACTTTACCAAATATGAAAATTTTGAATCCAAACTTGGAAAACTTTGGGATAAATATGTTTGTGAATCACAAAAATGTTGTTAAAATTCCAAACATGATGATAATGACTCCATGTATTGATCCAAGTCAAGGTAACACCATGAAAAATCAAAGTTACCTAAATCAACGCAATAATGTTCAATTTCAACCTATCATGGAAAATCTAAACATCATCCCAAATTAGAACAATGTCCAAAATAAATTTTTCCATGATCCCATCCTAAATCAAGGGAGTCAAAATCAAAATCAATATCAAATTTCACAAGAGAAACTTGCTTCACATGCCAAACTAATTGAATTATTGAGCCAAGAGATATCTTCACTCCAAAGTCAATACACTCTTCCATTAGTTGAACCATGTCATCAAAGCATTGAGTTGTGTCCACAACCACATCAAGGAAAATATTTGCAATGTCAAGAAGTTAGATATCAAGACCAACCACATCAAAAAATCCAACCCACAAATCTCAAAGATCAATCACCACATCTCCAAAATCAATCACCACAAGGTCAAATATCACAAGGTAACAAATAAAAATACACACCACTTGGGGGACCCATTGAATTGATCATGCAACAATTTGTGAAAGAAAATATCATCAAACTCCATGTTTATGAGGATTATCAAGAGCCCTTAGTTAAACTACCAGGATATAATGAGAAGCACTTTCGTGGCTTCCACAAAACAAAGAGACACACAAAATCAGATTGTATTCGACTAAAAAATCTCATCCAAGACCTTATTGATCAAAATATAATCACTATTGGGGACAATGATCAAGATCTATCCATCAATGAACACCTTGAAGATGTTTCCATCTCATCTAAAGATCAAATTAACATACATCAAGAGTCACTTTTCAATCATGATCAAAATCCACCAACAATACCCAACAATGATCCAATTCAAGAAATGTCAACATCATTTGACTCTATGGTTGAAGACATTTAGAATATCTCTACCATGATTGTTGAAAAATATGTTCAAGATCTCTCCATTGAGGAGCACACTGAATATGTTTCTACTCCATTTGATGATCAACTCACCATACATCAAGAGCCACTTTTTAGTGATCTATTTCAAGGAGTGTTAAGATTATTTGATCCCATTGACATAATCTATGATCCATCAACCAATGATCATATTGAAAATGTCTCTACATTGCCTTATGAATTAGAGGACATATCTCAAGAGTTTATTCCAAAGCATGATCAACATATTTCACCAAGGTCTAGTAATAGTCCTTTCTAAGACATATTAACACCCTTTGACCTCATGGTTGCAGATACAAAAGGAATCCTCAGCTCAAAATTTGACCTAAGTCCACCCAAAGATCAAGAAGATATTGAGCCACTTCCTATGCCTAATTAAGATATCCAAGAACCCTTTGTAAGAAATCAATCCTTTGAAATTAACCCATGTCAAGAAACTAATCCAAAGCGTATCAAAAGCAATCCCAAAATAAATCAAGATCAAGAATTTGTATCTTTGAGATACTATAATGATCTAATGGACAGTCTCCTATCTATACAAGATGTTGTAAATGATGTTCATATCCCCATAACACATACTCCTCCATCTACCCATGAGATTCTTTCTATGGATGGACATGTAGATGATCTTTATTCAAAATAGGATTCCTTTACTCCTAATATTTTTATACAAAAAGAGTAAGTTATGGATTCCTACAATCAAACTGATTTGTCAACATCAGGATCAAATATATCCCAAATTCATACTGAGGACATCATGAATAAAGACATCCAACATTATCCACTCAAGGAAATAGGTTAGATAGAACAAAATATTTCAAAGTCGGCAGAGCAACAAATTCCAATAACATCATCTATGGTGGTCATTTATCAGAGAATGCATTCTAAACAAGAGCTCTCAGAATAGGCATAATCAAAGTAGGAAGGTAATACTTCCACAATGCTAGGGGAAACTATGTCTCAAGCAAATGTAAACATAGGGAGCACAAAGAGTCCTTATCATGAAACTAATGTCAATACTACAAACAACCACATCATGAATCTTCATCCACCCATCATCCCATCCATGAATTGGGACCAATGTCAAAAGAAATATTTGAATCAAAGCACAATGAACCTTATCAAATAAAAAGAAGTTGAGAAGGATAATGGAAAAATCAAATACATATTGATCCCAAAAATAACAAAGAAAGATTATCCCTATCAAACTCCATTAGTCAAAGGAACTATGGGGGAAAATAAAAAAGGGAAAAGTATCCATCAAAGATGTCCACAAAAGAAAAAGCAAGCTTTTCAAGTGACGTACAAATTGTATCAAGCAGTTGGTCCTAATTCCATGCACACTTTCATATCCACCCATCATTGCTCATCTTCCCAATTTTGGAGAGTCAAAGGTTCCAAACTTTCAACCAATCCATCTCGTATCCCTAAACACATTCCATCCATGCCTCCACGCATGATATCCAATTCTCAAATTGACCATGTATTGGCAACGACCCTTCATCATAAGGATTCTAAAGGCACTCTATCACGATGTGCACATAAAGAAAAAGTAAAGTCTGGTATCAACGAAGCAAATTAGGAATCTCAAAATTTTTATTCAAGTGCATGTATCTTGGAAAAAAAACTTCTTCAGGTAGGATATTGATGGCACATTATGACAGGGGCATCTACATCAACACCACTAGGTGGTTCAACATGATCTTAAAATCTTTCAAAAAAAAAAAAAACATAAAAGATCCAAAAAATTCAAAAAAACATAAAAGATCCAAAAAAAAAAGGTCATGAAAACAGTAAAGATAAAAATTGTCCTCTAGTGAAAACCACTATGCTGGTGCTTTGGGCAAGACCATGATGAAAACCTGGCAAACAGGCATCATGTGTGGAATCGAGCATCTACGTGTGCCAGTTCAGGTGAAAGTGTCTTATTCCATCCATAATAAATATAGTATTCCATCCATCTTAGCCATAATAAATCCATTCATGAACCATTTATCCAATCCATTTTCATCCATCTCCATCCATAGTCCAAATTATATTGATCTTGATAAACTTTGATGCACACTTTACGCTTGCTTGTGGTAAACATCTTGAAATGAGTCATTTTCATTGATCCTATCTAATCCCAACATTATTTGAGCCATGAAACATTATCCAATAAAGCATTCCTCCATTCAAACACCTTGTCTTATCACAAAATAATCCTTGGAATCCTTTTCATGCTTTCCATATCCATTCATCCATACACCTATCTAGGCATCTATCCATAACATTCCATACATTACTAGATACAAGGGGCAGATATTTAGATCTCGCTTCAAAAAAAATCTTGATCTATATCCTCCAACTTATGTGGTGATCTGAACATTGGAAAATATGAAATCAAATTGGTCAAATCTTTTGTAAGAAAAGATCCAAATCACTAGCCCATGGCATATTTTGACAAGAGGATGCTCCTTATTAGGTCTTATCCTCAATCGAACATCAATCCAAACAATCAATATCAGTTGCATCTAACGTGTGCTTCAACATCACATCAAATCATTCAACACAATTTTATTCCAAATCAAGCTTCAAAATCCTGATCAGTGAAATCCAATCAATCACTCATCATCTTGGGATATCCATCCTAATCCTTTTGTTTTTTAACACTATCCTTGCATTGTTGTGTATCCTCAACAATGTTATCATCATCAATCCATCAATTGATCAATCAACTTTAACTTGGTTTTCAACAAAATCCCAAATAGAGCACTGATATCATCACATATCCAAATAATCAAAATCATGCGAAAATTCAAAAACATCCAAAATCATATCAAAATCCAAAAACATTTAGAAATTCAGAAAAAAAAATCAAAAACATGCCATCTGAACTACATCATCTCTAAGCTTAAACGTAGGCAAGGCTAATCTTTGATGAACCCCTGAGACACAAAATCTAGAAAAATTCATAAAATCTCACAAAACCCAAAAACATTTAAAATTTTGAAAAATAAAAACATTTACAAAATCTTCAAAAATACCAAAAATAGCCTCAAAACATTTCAAAAAGATCAAAAACATTCAAAAAACCTAAAAAATCCATCTGTCCCATTTCGTTTTTACCCATGATAATCAATCATCCATAATAAATCAATAATCACACCCACCCTTTGGAAAAAAATAGAAAGAAGTACAACAATCATCAAAAGAAAGCTTCAAACATAAAATCAAAAGAAAACTTCAAACTTTTAATTGCAAAATCAAAATCTTGATCATTTTCAAACATGTTAGTCAACCTTATATCAACATCTTATCAAACAACTCACCAACCCATCATCATCCTATAAAATTCATGTCCTAGGATATATTGTTTTGACAATGGGAATCATTTTAGATATCAATTTGGATACTTAACCCAAACAAAACGCATCCCTTTGGCTGGCGGTATGAAGAACATTGACTTGAAAAATGGAGCCCCAGATCAAACAGTTCGAAAAATGGAGCCCCAGATCAAAAGTTATGGCTTCCGGAAGTTGGTCAATTTTTGAAAATTTCCAATTTTTGAATTAGGACTCAATTTTGAATTCCAAATTATAATTTTCAGTGCCAAACTTCCAAAACTCATAATTTGAATGTTATTTTGGCTCCAAACTATAAAGGGGGCTATTTATGGGCTAGTTTTCAGATTTTTGGGTAGCTTTTTGGGAAAAGATCACATATTGCAAAAGGGGGAATTTTTGTAATTCTGTAACTTGCATGCATTGCTGAGCTAGAGGATTTGAGATCCTCTGCATGTAAGATTTCCCTATTTATGAATAAAATAATTTTCTCTATGTGGTCCATGATTTTCTGAGTCTCGGGTTAGCACCCTCATCAGTAATTAAACCTTATGATGAAACAATGAAACATGAACATAAAACATGAAACATGAAATAATGATACGTTGACCTTGAAGTCTTGGAGTAAAAATCAACAATCTAGCATGAAGTGGGCATAAGGAATGTAGATCTTGATCTTGAATTTGGATGTGGAATAATGCTTAACTTGGATCTTGAATGCTACATCACAACACTGGCTCAACAACATGCTTGATGCATTATGATGATGGATGTTGAATTGCTACAAGAATCTTCTTCAAATCTACCTTTGAATTCTCTTGAGATGCTCTTGAATGTTCTTTAATGCTCTTGTCAACTCTTGTGAAAGTGCTCTTGATTGCTTATGAAGTTCTAGGATAGCTTAAGTGAAATTAAGTGAAATAACCTTGTATTTATACTTGTTTATGCCAAATTCTTGAAATTACAACACTACAAGCCAACATCATATCTAGGAGGATAAAATGTCACAAGAATTGAATTTGAAATGGGTCCTGATTAGAGTGGGACTCATACCCCCAAGGTGGTGTATGAGTCCCAGTGGCTCAAAACTAGAGCAAAAACTCTAGACAAATCTTGTTTAATGTCAAATTGAAAATTAGGTCCTAAGACCTAGGTGGGACTCATACGGCCAAGGTGGCATATGAGTACCAGATCACTAAATCTAGAACACATGACCCAAAACACTGAATTATGATTGGTTATTTGATAAGTGTTGGGATCATCCATGGAAAGATGCAATTAATAAGGCTTGTGGATGCAAAACAAGACCAATTAGAGAATAAAGAAGCCAATTTACTCCTATACGCGACACCCTTCATAATATCATGCTATAGCTTGTGGAAAAGAATGTTCTTTCCTTACCTCCTACTAGAGCTCTTGATCCTAATAAACCATAACATGTAGGCTTAAGACTGAATTCTTATTGCCATTACCACCAACAAAATGGACATGATACACAATATTGTAAGTGTCTTAAAAATCTTGTGCAAGACCTCATTGATTCTAATCATCTTCTAATTTGAGGTGTGAATGATCAAGGTAATAAGTTTGTAGCTCCTCTTAACCAAAACTTACAAATCTTTACAAATCCCATGCCAAAATACACTATTTCATTTGTCTAAGATAGTGAAATAAAGAATGATGTGATGAATATTGACACTGATGAGGAAAACATTAAGATGAAAATGTAGATGAACAAATTGAAATAATAACACTTATTGAATCCAAACCTTGTAAATGCTCAACCAAGATGCCTCTTCATAAATTGATTTCTCACAAAAAGACATACTTAAACATACACCCGATGGTCCTCTTTACATAGCTAGAAGAATCAATGACAAGCCTACTAATGGGATATTAATTGATCCCATCTGTGTAGAGAATATGATTACTAAAGAATTCCAATTTGTGCATGAAATCTATCAAGATACATATGAAAAACTGAAAGCATGGATCAAAACTGTAGACATAGAAAATATACATATTGATATCGCACACTCAATCTTGATCTACTAACATTGTTTTATCCTAAATTATCCCTCTATCTAACCATTTAATTGAATAGCCTTATTTTATTAAAGTCGTCATAATTATCCTTTTAATTAAATAAATCCCTCAATTTAATTAAATCATTGTCTCTATGTAATTAGCTAGGTTGTTTCATCTTCCTATCTTTATTTTATTAAATACTCCATATTATTTGATTAAATCTCTAAAGTTCATCTAATTAAATTAAATAAATCAAACATTTATCTAATTTTATCTAACATCACCCCCTTTGGTTAAATAAATGAAAAATATTTATTTAACTAAGTCTAAATCATTCTTTTCTCATTTTGAGTTATTTAAATCCTAAAATCTAAATCAAAGTGGTCAAATCAACTAACATCATTTAAATTAATCAAATAATCATTAATGCTAATCCTAATCACTCAAATCCTCTATATTTTGCAACTTGCACATGAAAATCAATTTAATTGATTTATAAATCATCTATTTTCATTCTAAAAAGGCATCCAAGTGGGAATATTCTTCAAATTTGAAATCTCCCCTCAAATAGACATGTACATCCAACAAGGCATTCAATGCCTCTTACATGCCCTTTCCTTGAGCCAAGTGGCATTTAACTTTCATCTTTCATCCCCCCTAAACATATCATTTCATCAAATTCAAATTTCAAACTTGCACATTGATCAAAATGTGCTCAAGCTTCCTCCATTCACATGTTGACAAGTGGCACAATGCCATTGATTCATCTTTTTTCCCAAATTTATCCTATCTTTCAATCTTCAACTCTTTCTTTCTATAAATATAGAGCTCATCCTTCATATTTATCATCCACAATTTGAGCAATGTTATTATACTCAAATCCATAACAACTTATCATCAATTTCATCCAAGCATAGTTAGGCTTTTTGCAGATTTTCAACATGGAGCTCCATTGAAGTCATCACTACAAGAATTCATCTTTCATCAAGCATCTTCATCACATCATTGGAGTTGGGAAAGGTCCAATTTTCACATCAAATTGGCACCAATTCCCCCATGGGATCAAGAGTTTGCATTAACTTCAATAGGATTTGATCTAATTTATTGTTCTTTGATCATTTTCTTCTTCTCATTCCTATTTTTAGTTTTTTTAATGGATTTCATGGGGAATCCTTGTTCTTACTTATATATGATCTTCTAATGTGTTTATTTATTGTGTTTTGTAGGTATTTGGATTGGGGTTTGACAAAAATGCATAATGGTTTTTCTTTTCCTATGATGAGCTCAATAAATCCCCCCTTAAAAGTTGGACTGAAAATATTAAGTGTCTCATTCAACATCATCCCATCACAAACCGATTTTGTGTGAATTTAGGCTATCCATGGCTTCGCTCCATGAATGTCATTCCGTCAGTTGTGCATAAATGTTTAAAGTTTCCCTTTAGAAATATTTACTATTAATCATAGTGGCTTTAATCTTGTGTCTTCTTGGGGGAACTTTTTATTGGATTTATTTTGGACCGAGCCTATTGAACCTATTAGACCTCATGAGGACTAATTTTTTAAATCATATCAAAAGTTTAAGGAAAAACACATAGAAAAATTATCCCTTAGAAATATGTCTCAACTCATGATTGAGACAGCTATCCTTGATGAACCAATGATTGAACAAAAATCCCTTCCAAATAT
This sequence comes from Sequoia sempervirens, assembly GCA_007258455.2. NCBI lineage: Eukaryota > Viridiplantae > Streptophyta > Pinopsida > Cupressales > Cupressaceae > Sequoia > Sequoia sempervirens. The sequence continues at coordinate 531,609,499 of VDFB02000017.1, forward strand.
CCAAGAATAACCAATGGAAAATCCTCCTACTATTTCTTCATGAGACAATCAAAACAATCCCATTGTGCCTCCTAAAGTTAAAAAAAAGTTTATAAAGCTAAAGAGAAAGTGGTTGAACAACCTCCTATGGTTCCTTTCATTCCTTCACTAAGGGAAGAAAAAAAACCTATGGTTGATAAACCTGCTCCTACACAAACAAAAATTGACAACAGATTGAAATTAAATCAGAATGTTAGAGAGCGTAGGCATAGACATCATGTTATTGCTTGTTTGTTATAAGATAAAGAAGAAAATAACAACACAAAAAATCAAAATTCAAGCTTACCTAAAGCAATGTATAATGATTCTATACCCTCGCCAAGATGTAAATAAGAACCCCCCATGGACATTATCAATCAACTTCCTATTGTGATTAATCTAGATGATGACATTGAAATTGCTAAGGTTGACATGAAAAAGTGCATAATGAGTTAAATTCATTGTTTTCCACTTCAATGAAATTAAATAAAAAATCTACTAATAAGAGTGTTGGACTTGGTGTGCTTCCCCTAGCTTGACACTTGTTGTTGTCCCTTTGGCTAGTTGTCTGCTTTTTGTATATACCAACTGAGATTGGGATGACCCTCTATAGGTTGACTTGCATGTGCCTTACTAGTCTTTTTCTTAGTTTTCTTTCTCATGTTATTTTATATGAATTCATGTGCATAATTTTATCCCTTGTGCTATTTCATTTGATGTATCTCTCTCTTTTTGTGTGTCCCTCTATATGTACCTACATTCTTCTATATGTTGTAAACATTTTATCTTTTTTTTTTGCTTTTCAGTGTGTTTTCCTTTCAAGGATGATGCAAGGTGTCAAGACATTTAGGTCTCTTCTATATTGAACCAAAAGGATTTTTCTTTTTTTTCACTCTGTATTTGTCATTCTTCTAGTTCTATGAGTATTTGGGGAATGATGAAATTTCTGAATTCTTAAACAACATTGTAGCACATACATACTGACCTTGAGTCCATAGATCCCTTATGTATTTTTGGGGGCAACCCCTCCCTCCTTTCTCATGATGTAGGTTTATTTCAAAAAAGTATGACTATTCATAGGGTTTTCTGAGGAAAGCTCTCATGTCTTAGGATTAAACATTGGCTACTTAAAAATTTTTGCTCACAACAATGTTGTTATCAACCCCTTTAAAGTGGGGGCATACATTGACGATATCTTTCAACATTTTGCATGTTTGATGGTGTGATTTTCCTTTTCTTGTGATGCGTCCTCTTCTTGGTGGTGTCATTGAGATTGATGTCCTCCAAGAGTGTGATATTTCTTAGCATACAACTTTCTCTTAGTGGCTTGATGCAGCACAAGGCATCCCTAAGTTGCAATCTGTTACTCTTGATTTATCCTCTCTTGGAGACATTAGGAACAATTATTCCTAAGAAGAGGGCCTTACATGAATGAAGAAATATCCCTTTGAACAAAAACCTATAATACATAATGTTCATAAGTGTTTGGCATAACACAATTTGATGACCTTATGAAGCTTTAACGTAACCCTGATAAAGGCCACCTAGCATAACACACTTTTCTTGACTATGGAGCCTTGCCTAGCATTGTGGTGCCTTATTGAATTTTTCAAGAGAATAAATTTGATATGGTATGGGAGCCTAATATGATTCTCTCATTTTCCACCCTTTTGGGATAGTCACCTAGTGGATGCCTTGAGGTTCCACTACCCCAGAATGAGTGCGTGCGATGTTCGCATAATGAACATTGATTCCTACTTGTGAATGTTCTTTGGAAAATAGATGAGACGTGTTCCACATCATGTTGGAAAGTTGAGGCTTGATCCTTCCCATTTCTTGGAAAAATAGTTGAGACGTGTTCCACAACGTATTGGACAGCCGAGGCTTGATCCACCTTCCTTTTCTTCTTGGGCTTTGATAGTGTATGATTGTGCATCTTTGTCATTGCTACATACATAAGTTTCTTGAATGTCTACTTTTGTGTGAGTTTGACATGGGTTCATACTCTCACTAAAGTGGGGGAAAAATGTAGTGTAGAAAAAAATAACCCTTTTTCACACTTAATTTTGGAATAATTAATTTTAAAATGAACTTAATTATGCCTTGATTTAGTGTTGTAATGTGTTTTACACATTCACATTAATTTTAGGACCTTTCTTAACTAAATGGACTTAAGGATGTCTTATTTAGGGTGTTGTAAAGTGTATCTTTACACTTTCACATTAATCTAGGGCTTTATTAATTAATTGAGATTAATTGGACCCTTTCATTCAAATCCCAACCTAATTAATTATAAATTTTGAGGGATAAAACCCAACATTCATAAATAATATTATACAACAATTAATTTTACAAGGTATGTGTCCTAGGTTAGTGACCTAGGACCCCTTCGTCACCTAGCAAATGGGTCCTCACTAGGTCCTAGGACCCCCTTTTCACATATCATTGTTTTATTTCAAGGTATAATTTCCAAAACAGAGTTTGACCAAGGTAAACTCCTATACCCTAAAAAAACAACATTTTTCTCCTCTTTGATGTGTGATTGTAAGTTTTAGGTTGAAGATCAAGTAGAGAGAAAAATTGGAGAAAGCTACAAAGTTTTCAAAGTTGTCATCTTTCTTGTAAAATCACAAAAAGTTGTATAGGAGTGAATTTACACCCCTTGTGTCAATTCCCCTTTTGCATCCCTCTGCCTTAGAAAATCAAACCTGAATGCAAAATTCCACATCACTCATTTTCCTCACATCCACTTGGTGCATCTTTTGTGTTGGTGGGGGAATTTTCATCAAGGATGTGAGTGCGGCATACAAATGTCTATACAATGTTTTTCCATCTCTGATAGATTCATGCCTCTAGAATCCATAGGGATGTTACATTCTCCATTTGGAATGAATTGTAATGCCTCTATGTCGACCAACTAGCCCAAAAATGACTCTTTCCATCCTAATCTCCCTTCAAATGCATAAATTTCACTATCACTTCATCTTCTTCACAATTCTAGACATTCACTTGATCTTTTTATCAGTTTATACACTATCTTGAGTATTACACAAAATTTTTTTGCTCCATCAACTTCACTTATAATGTGTTGTGCTACCATAGAAGCTACGAGTTTGGTCTCTTGCAAGACCTTCGTCACTATTGTGACCATGTCAACTTTTCCAAGCTTGTAGTCTTGCATTCTCCCTTCATTGGCCTTGAGTGCCTTTGGGTGGAGGTGGTATTTCTTCACTATCCTTTTTTTGTGGTTTGATAGAGTAGTATTTTGTTTTTCGTAGTGTTCAATACTCTTCTTTCTATTTCCTTTATCACATTTTCTACTTTGTGTCTTTCCTAGCTATTCGTGGAGGTGGAAAAACCAAAGTAGAGGTTTGACTAAGGAAAACCCCTATATAGCCCCAAAAACATTTCTCTCTTGGTTGTGTGTAGGTCCATGCATGCATGGAGCTTGCTTGTGAATTGGAATTCCAATGAGTTGAACCTTCTCACCTTGGTTTTCTCTCTCCTTTATTATTTTTGTAGTCATTTATCATACTTTTTTATTTTTCTTATTTCGTTAAATATTATTTACACGGATTTTAGTAAGTTTCTTTGAGTTCATACTGCACTTTTCCATTTTCCATCCGTACGGATGCCAATGCACCAGAGAGATGCCAACATGCCACACTGTCATCCCAGATCTACTCTATCATCCTTAGGCAGAGAGCTACTTGAGCTGTATTTCAGATTTTGGAAACTAGCTCATCTAGCCTCATTGAAATAGTCAGATCATGAGTGACAAAAGCACTTGAGAGTGCTCTTCATTCTCTATCCTTCACCTAAACAATCTCTTAGCTTGGGGTAAGATAGGGGAGCCCTATGTGTAATGACCTGCCACGCAACCCTCGAGGAAGTTGCAATTCATTACTTAAACGTACCAATTTTTTTTATTTATATTTTTGTTTAAGTACAAATAACATGTAGGATGAATAGACATTGCCAACAACCTCTAAGGCCACGAGACAAAGATTACTTAAAACCCAAACAACAATTAACATCAAAAGAAACCAAAACATTAATCGCTTAAAGAATTAAGATTACATACATCCCATACAAGATAAATTACAACAAGGATGATAAATACCTCAAGATTCCAATTAACAACATTTAAACAATAATTTTACAACACTCATTCCCCGAATGAGGTAAATTCAATAATCATGATTACAATTTACAAACTCCACCTCAATAACAAATGAGGGGGTAATAAAATACAATAAGAACCTGAGAGAACAAGACATGAGAAGAAACTAATTCCCACGAGCTCTCCCACTAGAAATCACAACCACATGAACAAGAAGAAGAGCCAACGGAAAAGAATGCATGCCACCCAACCACATGGAACCCAAAGGCCCCACTCCCTCTGTGCTAGGAGATAGTAACAAGGATTTCCTAGACAAGACCATCTACCACTAGACACAGGCTAACGCAAAAACTGAACTGCAAACAAGAACATATTCCACATCACTTAACATCATGGTTACAATGCTTCCAGAGTAAAAAATTGAGTACAATCACTGTACAAAATAAACCAATGGTACAATGCCATACTGACTGTTGTCATAGGAGGAGTGTCATCGCAAAGGTTGCATTGGTTATCCAATGGTGTTCTTCCTAGGTCTCGACCCCCCTCTAGGGATATCCTGGTAACCTCTCACGAACCCAGTGCCATATGCACACCAGAGCGGAATCGGTTATCTTTCGAGAAGACAAGATAACGATCTTGCCATTCCAGGCCTTTCTGACTCATCTCAAGTCTCGTACAAGCCCTTGAGCCAATGAGCGAGGCTAAATTATCCTATTAATGTTCAAAGCTACTCTCTCCCTAGTAAGTTATTTAATTTTCACTTAATTAACTGACTCTCACATGAGTTATCCTGGAACCACTTTGGGCCCGGTGCTCGTTTGAAAGCCACTCCCCTATCGACAACACATAACTCAACCACATGCCAAGGGTAGACAATGCACTAACACTTATCACAAATAATCAATACACCTCAATAGGTAACACATCACTACGGATGTCCAAAACTCAAACCAAAGCATGCACTACCCAAGGCTAACACAAGGTTGACTAACATAATGACAACCCACATAAAGAACTAATAACAAGACTCAACCTTAAACCATAAGGTCACACAACCTGTTCATAGTAACCTGGTTTCTTTTGAAGCATATCACATGCACTACCCAAGAGAGACAATAACAAAACACAAGAGACATAACATCACTTCAAGATAACACAACTAGAAGGCTTACATAAACAAATAACTCTAAAAGAATAAATAACTCGATCAAGGGTTCCCTAACCTCTGTAAACCAAACTTAGTACAACCAAAGTACACTCACAAATATACAATCATACGATATTGCCCATACACTGAGAATGAATGAAAAGACCACTAGAAAACATTCTAAGTAGCTAAATAAGCTAATATTAGGATTTCTTAAATCCAAGTCACATGAGGACACATTGCATGTAATCAATTTAAATGATTACCATTCTTTGCAAATTCTCAAAAGTAAATCAAATCACATTTTTACACTAAAATAACAAATCAGAAATTTGAACAAATGAATATATCTAAAATGATCTCATTCAAATAATTCATATGCATTTTCTATCATTCCCTATTATAATATGAAATATCATTCTCAAAAATCCACTTTTAAACAAAGTCCAATTTTCACAAATATCCAGGTTCCACCATTGATGAAGTATAAAAAAAACTTAAAATTTAAAATTCAAAAATAAAATAATGTAAGAATACCCTTTTGATTCAAAAGTGCCCAACAACACACTTTTAACATAAAAACACCAATCAATTTTAAACCAATTTTCACAAATATCCAGGTTCCACCATTGATGAAGTATGAAAAAGCTTAAAATTTAAAATTCAAAAATAAAATAATGTAAGAATACCCTTTTGATTCAAAAGTGTCCAACAACACACTTTTAACATAAAAACACCAATTTGAGCCTCTAATTAAAAATTGGGCATGGTAACCTTGTATTTGGAAAAATTCTCAAAAATTTCTCAAAATAAATTCTACACTATCAACTTGATTCAAATAAAATACATGAAAGGATTCTAACATACTACCAATATAATTAGAATCATTCAAATCATTTAAGATCAAGTAAATATGAAGAAATGATAAAATACCTCCATTCCCAAGCAAGAAATTCAAATGAGAGGATGTTTGGACACAAGCAACGAGAGTATGTGAGATCGCAGCCATCACTTCCTTTCCCCATTCTTATCCAAATACAGTTGATCCCATGCAATTTCATGCCCAATTGCTCCCACAATGAACAAATCAATTTTCCTTCAAAAAGAGGGTTTTCTTTTCCCTCACATTTCCTCTCCAAAAATTATGTATTCCAAATATAGTCAACTCCCCTAAAAATATCTTTTCCACCCAAAGTTATTGCATTTTGAAGATATTTTGAATTTTAAATAACTCAAAACAAAATTCCAATTTCTAAATAGAATTCGACATATTTTAAAACCTTCCTTTCACACAAACTAATTTAAATCTTTTAACACTTTTAATTCAAAATAATAACTTAATCAATTCCACATAATTAATTTAATTAATCAATAAAATAAATCTAATCCAAGATTAGATTATTTTATTAATTAAATTAAATTAATTAATAAAGTAAATAACATTCCTAGCATTACAACCAAATAAATTTAATCAACAGTTAAGCAACCTAAGCCATTTAACTTGAATTTAATTAAAGACCAAGGTGATTAGGGCAACATGAAACAACCAAACCCAACTGCAACCCGATGACACATGGTGACTAGGGTAACGACTTAACACAGAAAACCTAGCTACTATCTCCCAATTAATTTCCATTGGTCAATGGACACGCTCAAACCTGGAAACTAGGTGGAGTCGATGTTATGTACCTGCCAACCTGCAACAAAGAGCATGTCAAACGTGCATATATACATAATATGATCAATCAAACCGTGAAGAGGAAATCTCATAATCGTAGGGCACTCGCAAGCGAGTGATACAATCCTGTCCCCTTCACCAATACAATTACTAACTGAAGATTCTAACATCACTGATATGATCACAAGCATAAAACATCATTAAATCAATTATTTGCTAAATTAATCCAAAACATGCCATAAAGGTAACATCAGAGTAAAATAATCATCACATCAAAATATATCATTCACATCGTTTAACAAATAGTGGTCAAAAGCAACCAAGTTCCAAAGTCAAAGCATAATCAAACACAACCATTACAAAGAAAACACTGCCAATCAAAGAGCCAAAATGGAGGGGTGTTACATCCTCCCCCCCTAGGGTCAGGCTTACTCCTGGAAGCCTGTAAGTACCCCTAGCACAAACTCCATACAATCACATATAGTGCGATAACATTACAAAGTTTACTCAAGCCAAGGTATGCGACATTATCACTTCAACATTCATTTAACATTTTGCATTTTGAATCTAGGTACAATAATCTAACATCAATGTGATTTCTTAAAACTAAACAATAAAGTTGGGGACTATAGGCCTCACCAACAAGATGCACCTATTACATAATTATCATTAACATGCAATGGTTTCACTAATCCTTTTCTTTCTCTAAACTTTTACTTACTGCAAAATGATTCCCTATTCAGATTATACATTTTCCATGATTATGAATGCAACTTGGGGACTTAGGTCCTTTACCCAAGGTTTGATCTAGGAAACAAACCTTCATGAATACATAAACATTTTCTCATAAGATACCACATACTATGGGTTTTCAATACACCACACACTCAAGGACAGACATCTTTGTTAAACCAATGAGGAGAGAGGGAAGGAGAGAAGAATTTACAATTCTAACATAAGCACTATTGCAAACATGGTCTCATCGTCACACAAACCACTTTCACACAAGTGCATCGATCATAAGAGAGCATGCACAAACTCTATGAACTAACAACATGATAAATCATTTTCATTACCATATTTATAATCTCAATAAAATATACATGCAAAAGAAGCTTCAAAACCACATAGGGTCAATCAAGCAATCGTTAATGCAAGGAGGTAAAGCACAAGAAGACATGAACCCAAAAACTTGCATGGTGAAGAGAAACAACAAAACTCCAAAGGAGAATGCACACAAAAGGAACTTCTTGGCACCTTCAAGGTCACCCAAACTTTCCAAGAACACGAACAAAGAAACCAAGCAAGGGCAATTTTAGGTGACACATTTCACCTGCAACCCACCAACAACCACACTACAACCACACTCAAGAACCACTCAAGGGTCTCAACCCTTTACACAACGAAAAATCCAAGCAACAAGAAGGAAGCCAAACAAAACACACCTCTTGGTAGGCTTGCAAGCCTAACCCTCACAAAAGCATTCAACAAAAGACATGCAAGGGTAGAAACAACAACAAAACTGATTGTCATCCACCACACACAACACATCAAAATCACACACTACACAATCATCCATAATGCATTCTTCCAATAGAAAGGATATTGGTGCATTGCACACTACACCGAGGATCCTATCATTTCCACTAGTTTCCTGCACCATTGGCCTATACCACTTAACGTCAACTTTTGGGCAAACAAGAGAAATCAACCCAAAAGGAAAACAACACGAAAGAGAAAAAAAACTAGGTCAATACAATGGGCTCATAGTGCCCAGAGTATAAACATACACAACTTACAACATAATGGGTCCAACATAATCTCAGAGTTCCCAGTGTTTAAACCTAGGCTCTGATACCATGTGTAATGCCCCGCCACGCAACCCTAGAGGAAGTTGCAATTCATTACTTAAACGTACCAATTTTTTTTTTTGTTTAAGTACAAATAACATGTAGGATGAATACACATTGCCAACAACCTCTAAGGCCATGAGACAAAGATTACTTAAAACCCAAACAACAATTAACATCAAAAGAAACCAAAACATTAATCGCTTACAGAATTAAGATTACATACATCCCATACAAGATAAATTACAACAAGGATGATAAATACCTCAAGATTCCAATTAACAACATTTAAACAATAAGATTACAACACTCATTCCCCGAATGAGGTAAATTCAATAATCATGATTACAATTTACAAACTCCACCTCAATAACAAATGAGGGGGTAATAAAATATAATAAGAACCTGAGAGAACAAGACATGAGAAGAAACTAATTCCCACGAGCTCTCCCACTGGAAATCATGACCACACGAACAAGAAGAAGAGCCAACAGAAAAGAATGCACGCCACCCGACCACATGGAACCCAAAGGCCCCACTCCCTCTGTGCTAGGAGATAGTAACAAGGATTTCCTAGACAAGACCATCTACCACTAGACACAGGCTAACACAAAAATTGAACTACAAACAAGAACATATTCCACATCACTTAACATCATGGTTACAATGCTTCCAGAGTACAAAATCTAGTACAATCACTGTACAAAATAAACCAACGGTACAACACCATACTGACTATTGTCATAGGAGGAGTGTCATTGCAAAGGCTGCATTGGTTATCCAATGGTGTTCTTCCTAGGTCCCGGCCCCCCTCTAGGGATATCCTGGTAACCTCTCACGAACCCGGTGCCATATGCACACCAGAGCGGAATCAGTTATCTTTCGAGAAGACAAGATAACGATCTTTCCATTCCAGGCCTTCCCGACTCATCTCAAGTCTCGTACAAGCCCTTGAGCCAATGAGCGAGGCTAAATTATCTTATTAATGTTCAAAGCTACTCTCTCCCTAGTAAGTTATTTAATTTTCACTTAATTACTGACTCTCACACGAGTTATCCTGGAACCACTTTGGGCCCGGTGCTCGTTTGAAAGCCACTCCCCTATCGACAACACATAACTCAACCACATGCCAAGGGTAGACAATGCACTAACACTTATCACAAATAATCAATACACCTCAACAGGTAACACATCACTACGGATGTCCAAAACTCAAACCAAAGCATGCACTACCCAAGGCTAACACAAGGTTGACTAACATAATGACAACCCACATAAAGAACTGATAACAAGACTCAACCTTAAACCATAAGGTCACACAACCCATTCATAGTAACCTGGTTTCTTTTGAAGCATATCACATGCACTACCCAAGAGAGACAATAACAAAACACAAGAGACATAACATCACTTCAAGATAACACAACTAGAAGGCTTACATAAACAAATAACTCCAAAAGAATAAACAACTCGATCAAGGGTTCCCTAACCTCTGGAAACCAAACTTAGTACAACCAAAGTACACTCACAAATATACAATCATACGATATTGCCCATACACCGAGAATGAATGAAAACACCACTAGAAAACATTCTAAGCAGCTAAATAAGCTAATATTAGGATTTCTTAAATCCAAGTCACATGAGGACACATTGCATGTAATCAATTTAAATGATTACCATTCTTTGCAAATTCTCAAAAGTAAATCAAATCACATTTTTACACTAAAATAACAAATCAGAAATTTGAACAAGCGAATAGATCTGAAATGATCTCATTCAAAGAATTCATATGCATTTTCTATCATTCCCTATTATAATATGAAATATTATTCTCAAAAATCCACTTTTAAACAAAGTCCAATTTTCACAATTATCCAGGTTCCACCATTGATGAAGTATAAAAAAACTTAAAATTTAAAATTCAAAAATAAAATAATGTAAGAATACCCTTTTGATTCAAAAGTGCCCAACAACACACTTTTAACATAAAAACACCAATCAATTTTAAACCAATTTTCACAAATATCCAGGTTCCACCATTGATGAAGTATGAAAAAGCTTAAAATTTAAAATTCAAAAATAAAATAATGTAAGAATACCCTTTTGATTCAAAAGTGTCCAACAACACACTTTTAACATAAAAACACCAATTTGAGCCTCTAATTAAAAATTGGGCATGGTAACCTTGTATTTGGAAAAATTCTCAAAAATTTCTCAAAATAAATTCTACACTATCAACTTGATTCAAATAAAATACATGAAAGGATTCTAACATACTACCAATACAATTAGAATCATTCAAATCATTTAAGATCAAGTAAATATGAAGAAATGATAAAATACCTCCATTCCCAAGCAAGAAATTCAAATGAGAGGATGTTTGCACACAAGCAACGAGAGTACGTGAGATCGCAGCCATCACTTCCTTTCCCCATTCCTATCCAAATACAGTTGATCCCATGCAATTTCATGCCCAATTGCTCCCACAATGAACAAATCAATTTTCCTTCAAAAAGAGGGTTTTCTTTTCCCTCACATTTTCTCTCCAAAAATTATGTATTCCAAATATAGTCAACTCCCCTAAAAATATCTTTTCCACCCAAAGTTATTGCATTTTGAAGATATTTTGAATTTTAAATAACTCAAAACAAAATGCCAAATTCTAAATAGAATTCAACATATTTTAAAACCTTCCTTTCACACAAACTAATTTAAATCTTTTAACACTTTTAATTCAAAATAATAACTTAATCAATTCCACATAATTAATTTAATTAATCAATAAAATAAATCTAATCCAAGATTAGATTATTTTATTAATTAAATTAAATTAATTAATAAAGTAAATAACATTCCTAGCATTACAACCAAATAAATTTAATCAACAGTTAAGCAACCTAAGCCATTTAACTTGAATTTAATTAAAGACCAAGGTGATCAGGGCAACATGAAACAACCAAACCCGACTGCAACCCGACGACACATGGTGACTAGGGTAACGACTTGACACAGAAAACCTAGCTACTATCTCCCAATTAATTTCCGTTGGTCAATGGACACGCTCAAACCTGGAAACTAGGTGGAGTCGATGTCATGTACCTACCAACCTGCAACAAAGAGCATGTCGAACGTGCATATATACATAATATGATCAATCAAACCGTGAAGAGGAAATCTCATAATCGTAGGGCATTCGCAAGCGAGTGATACAATCTTGTCCCCTTCACCAATACAATTACTAACTGACGATTCTAACATCACTGATATGATCACAAGCATAAAACATCATTAAATCAATTATTTGCTAAATTAATCCAAAACATGCCATAAAGGTAACATCAGAGTAAAATAATCATCACATCAAAATATATCATTCACATCGTTTAACAAATAGTGGTCAAAAGCAACCAAGTTCCAAAGTCAAAGCATAATCAAACACAACCATTACAAAGAAAACACTACCAATCAAAGAGCCAAAACGGAGGGGTGTTACACTATGCTCTCAACTCTTTGTGACCTAGATCCTTGGTGTGGTTGGCTCCCCTACCTTACATTTTGGTGAACCTGACATGAACCATTTTGGGTTCCATTTAGCCATGCTGAAAGCCCTTTCATCATATCCTAGGAGCATTCCGGTTGTTGTGAGGAATTTTTCCTTGCAACCCAACCTGCGACCCCTAGTGGCATAGCTGGAAGGTTTTGTGGGCATTTGCAGAATGAAAACTGGGTTGGGTCACTATCTAGTTGCAAAACCTTTGAGGGCTCTGTGAAAGTTTCATATAGTGTGTGTGATGCCCTCCTTTCACATCTTCCTATTCCATCCACACAACTTACAAGTAGTTCCCTTAGTATAACCTTCACCTCGCAGGACATGCCAATGGGTTACGATAGAAAGCTATCTCCCTTATACATCCTTGCAAGAATCAATAGAAACACTATGACAGGTGTTCTTGTTGACTCCACGTGTTGAGTGAATGTCATAATTGAGGAGATTATGTTGATTAGTTTCTTACACAAAGATGGGTATGACACATTTGAGAGTACCATTCATACACAACGTAATTTTTCATACCTCCCCTTGGTTGCATCACCTTATTCATTTTAGTCAAACCTAAATCGATGAACTTAATTTTTGACATAATCCTAGGGTTTGAACTCTTCAGGGTGAAACTGGGTATCCCTTAGTTGGTCATAATGAATGTAGTTTCCTCAGTGGTGCATAAATGTCTAAATTTCATCCATGAGGGTATAGTGCATGTAGTCCATAACATCAATTATAAACCACTGGTTGCATGTGGTAGCTATTTGTTGGATCACTTTTGGCTTGCACCCATTGGTTCACTTCCTCCTAGGACACACCTCTTGTATCGAACCTATGCAAAGTACAACACTAGGCTCTTAACGCCTAAAGTGAGATACTCTCCATCTCCCTCTATTGTCTCGCATAGGGCTTGCTTGAAGGCTGGTAGTGATGTTTCCTTGGCTTAGAAGAGAGAAAAGGAGAAGCATGCTTGGCAATCTTCTTCTTCTTCTATTGTTATTGTCTTGCTTGTCGCTTCCTCTTTCCTCGCTATGACATCAAATTCTACTCATAGGCGATTGATGGAGAATCCTTTGGTGCCCTGTTGGCAAAAACCCAAGCATCCGGTGTTTGAACTTCCCATTTTAGCCATGATGCCTAGGCCCATTTGGTATGGTAAGGGGAAGGGTCCCCATGGGGAGTCCTCTATGTCTTGGCCTCCGCAGCATCCTACTGATCCTACCTCCAAGGAAGTAACTGGGAAGAGGACCACTATTGAGGCATTAGGGCCAACTCCCCCTATTGTTGCTCAAACCTCTTCTTAGTCTCTCCCTCCTCCTCCCATCTAGGAGTCTCTCCTTCTAGAAATAGACATGATGGACACTCCTATGGTTGAGCAAGAGCCTTCTATTACATCCTAGCTCCCAGGGCCTCTAGCTCCTGGAGTCATAGGAACTTCCTTGTGCGTGAGCACAAGTGTCGATGAAAGGATCTGGTTGTTGAGCAGGCCTCTTTGTAGAGAAAGGAAGGGGATTCAACTACCCCTATTTTAGGGCCTACTAATGTGTCCTCCTCTCCCATCTCCTTTGCTTCAGTTCAATCAGCCTCAATGCTGCTTCCAACTCTTGCTGCGAGAGTAAACACCCCTAACCCTAAAAAGATATAGGTGTTTATTGCTCCTTCACTTAAGCAGCCTCTCTTGATGTCCCTATTGGACATCCCATCATTCTCAAAGCCTGTGGACATGACAAACACCTCAATGTTGTCCATTCTGGTTATCTCCTCCTCCTCTGCACCTTTTGCCTTGTCTATGGGGATCTCACATCCTACGACGAGGTGGAAGATGGGGGATGGAACTACTAGCAATGAGGGGTGAAAGAGGACCCCATCTTCTTCAGAAGGTGGTTCTACGTTACCATGTGCCATCTTTGTGATGGAAGAAGTTTTTGTTGGAGTTAAAATGACACTAAGAGGGGGGGTGAATCAGTGTCTTAACTATTTGACTGAATTTTAAAATATTTAAACACACAGCTCAGATTTGATCTGAATATCATTCTGATTAGAGCATTCATGAGTTGAATGTAATCATTCATAAACAGAATTGAGAAAAATAATGACTCAACAATGAACTAAAACAACAACAGCATAATAAACCAGAGAGAACACAGAAGAACAAAGAGGCACAATATTTTTCTGAGTGGAAAACCCTCCTGGGGTATAAAAACCACTCCCTAAATGCCTTCCAAGCTTAATATTTTAATCAACTATTCACAATGCCTTATAGGTTGATTTTTGAGCACCCACTCAAGGAACATCAACCCCTCATTTAGAGATATCTATCTCAAGGAGTACCAACCCCTCAAATTATGTTTTGAACAATAGTAATGATTCTGAGGATTTCTCTATTTTCAGTTAAGCACATATCTCTCTGTTTTCTCATCTACAGAATACCTTAAAGATTCAATAACTGAATCCCTAAAATACCTCATAGAAAATAAATTTACAATCTTTGCATTTTTATTCAAATTTTAATTGCAGAGTTTAATCATACATTTTCATACAACCCAAGAATGATAATCTCATAATTACAATAACAGTCAAATATAAAATTTAGTTTTCTACTCCTATTTATAAATGCCAGAAAAGTAACAGACTTCAAAAGTAACGACAGAACAACCAACCAAAACAAGAGTCGTTTCACCCAGCTTGTGAAAATTGTGAGATTGTTTCTCAGACAAATATGTAACTCCCATGGCTCCATCAACCACTATCAAGCATCCAACCAGAGAGGCGCATCAAACAAACCTTCCATAGACCTCTGTAGAAGTCGTTACAGTCAGCAACAACATAAACGTAAACATTCATGATGGCGACCAGGTTAGGGTTCGATACCCAGCTTAAGAGAATAAACTCAAAAAGTTATCCCTAATATTTTCAATTCAAACGATGACACATTATGCCGTAGGCAACTCTAATGTTGCCAAAAAACCTTATGGTTATTGGTATGAGTTTTCCACAGTCCATTGAAGAATGATAATATGCTTTTGGATTTAGCTGTGTATATTTTTTTCATCTCGACGTTTCGAATCACACTCACTGATCCATCATCAGGAAGAGGAAGAATGAAAAATAGGAGTGCAGATCAACCTAATAAAAGGTGGGGTGGAGAAGAGGATGGAGAAAACCATGATGGTAATAGATAAAAATATAAATAATAATAATTAGGATAAAAGTTAAGATAAAAAAATAAAATTAGAAAGGTCAATTTTTTTAAAAAAAAAATACAAACACTGATTAGTAATAAAAAACACAATAATATAAACCATAGATTCCATATTTGAGACAAAAAAACAAAATAATAAGTAAAAATTAGACAATGTAACAAATGATAATAAAAATTAGCCAAATAAACGTAATGATAATTAATGATAATCCCCTCTGCTAAGGACCCCTTACCTCCTCTTCTCCACTCTGGAGTATATAAGATTGAATGCTCTTGTGGAACCTCTTATATTGGAGAAACGGGGTGATCTATTAGCACTAGGATCAAGGAACATAGCGCTGATATTAGGCATGATTGTATTGTCAAATCAGCCCTAGCAGAGCATTCCCATTGTTCCAAGCACCACATTTTCCTTGAAGAAGCCCAAGTGGTGATTAAGGAAGATTGTTTTTTCAAGCGCAAACTTCAAGAAGCCATCACTATCAAAAAACACTCTTCCAATCTCAATTGAGATGAAGGTTGGCATATTAGCCCTGCTTGGCAACCTCTCCTAAACTCCCTGCATCCAAACCCACCTCCCTAGGGTTTTTTCCTCTCTCCTCCCCTAGCCTTCCTCTCCTCTTCTTCTTTCTATCCCTGCTTTCCTCCTTTGCACCCCCTCCTCTTTCCGTTTCCCCCCCTTTCCCACTGTCGGCGCTAACGCCTTCTCTTTACTTTCTTTGAGCTTGTTTTTTCTTCTTTCACTTTCTTTAGTTGTTGTTTCTTGTTTCTTTTTCGTTATAATTTCCTTTTCTTGTTTTTTATCTATTTATTTACTTACTTTACTTCATTTATTGTTTATTTTTTCTTTAATTTTTAATTTTTAATTTTTTACTTCATTTTTTATCTCTCAATTTTTAGTGTTTAATATCTACTTTTATGTTTATATTTTCTAATTTTAATTTAAGTTAATTTTATTGCATTTTATTTTATCTTTTGGTTTATTATTTCTTTCCTTTGATTGGCTCCTTTTTATCTTTATTTTTGTTCATTTTCTCAATGGTTGACCACTATTGAAATTATTTTCAATTTATTATTTTATTTCTTTTTATTTTAATTTCTATTTGTTATATTGCTTGTTTTTGGGAATTTTTTATTTTATTATATTATTTTGTTTATTATTGAGTTTTTATTGTTATTTGTTTTTAAATTTTATTGATTGATCCTCTTTTTGTTACTTTTGTTTTTTGATTTATTTTTATTGGTTCTTATTTTTATTTTTATTTTTCATTTTGTATTCAGTTATTTATTTTTATCTCGAATTTGATCTTTTGATTTTTATTTTTTAATAAATTAATCATTTTTTATTTTTTGATTTTATTGAGTTGTTATTTATTATTTGGTTTTTAATTTTATTGTTTGATCCTCTTTTTGTTACGTTTGCATTCTGATTTATTATTATTGATTTTTAATTTTACTTTTATTTTGGTTTTTAGTTCTTTTTTATCTCGATTTTGTATTTTGTATTTTTATTTTTTAATAAATTAATCATTTTTTGTTTATTATCATTATGTTTATTTGGCTAATTTTTATTATCATTTGTTACATTGTCCGATTTTTACTTATTATTTTGTTTTTTTTGTCTCAAATATGGAATCTATGGTTTATATTATTGTGTTTTTTATTATTAATCAGTGTTTGTATTATTTTTTTTAAAAAATTGACCTTTCTAATTTTCTTTTTTTTATCTTAATTTTTATCCTGATTATTATTATTTATATTTTTATCTATTACCATCATGGTTTTCTCCGTCCTCTTCTCCACCCCACCTTTTATTAGGTTGATCTACACTCCTATTTTTCATTCTTCCTCTTCTTGATGATGGATCACTGAGTGTGATTCGAAATGTTGAGATGAAAAAAATATACACAGCTAAATCCAAAAGCATATTATCAACCTTATGGTTGTTGCTTTCACCAAGAACGACTAGAGTCAGAGAGAAGATATATCGAATACAACATGCTACGCCGATGGTCTTCCTTAGTAAAACATTCTTTCGCTGAGACATGAGGAAACTTCTTACCAAGATGCCCTTTTAGTTTCATTCACAATCATTGTAACAAACAACTTTCAGGGAGACCTTTTGGAGAACAAAATTTTCCATTCTGAAAGACATTCAATACACATTGTTGCCATGACAATTCAACACCTATGCCGAAGGCCTTTATCATTTCCAAGTTGCCAAGACTATACATAGTCAGGGAGACACTATATAGACTGCTCCATGTTTCACCGTTACTCCACATGATACACATTGGTCGCTGTGACAAATGGTTTTTCTTATCGATGAGCCTTCTATTTTGTTTTAACACTGTCACTATAACCTAATGCTATCGGGAAGACGTTTCATAGAATACATTAAGTTTCACTGAAAGACTTTATTCACTCTGAGTCGCTAAGACTTTACCAACCTTTCGCCAAAAGCCTTTCATTTGCCTTTGCCATGACTTTCCACAGTCGGAGAGATATTATATCAAACACAATATGTTTCACTGAGAGCCCTTAATATTTTCCATCGGCGAGACCCATAGGGTTCATTATGACATTATACTGAAGAAAAACTTTTGCTGATAAGACCCTTTCTGAACATGGTCGGTAAGACAATATGTCTTCAGAGAGACCATATGCCGATTACAACACTCCTGCCGAAAGATATCCACATGCATTAGTCAGAGAGACATAACCTTTTCACTATGACCTCAATCCAATGGCCAAGCTCATGCTGATAGAGATTCTTTCCTGTGCTGGTCTGTGTGACCAACCAATATCGCTAAGGCCACATACCGACTGATTTAACTTATGTTGATATAACTACTGTCGCTGAGACAATGAACAATGTTACGCCGAAAGCTGCCAGAATGTTAAATTCAATCGACATAACATTAGAAATGTCTTGCTGATAGGCAACTCAGACATTTCAAAGTGGATCGAGGAGACCCTGTCATACTCATGCTGATATGTGAAAGCCTATGAAATGCAAAGAGAACCATCCTGACAAAGAATACCAACTTACAAGTTTTGTCAGACACAGAAATAGTATTCATAGCTTGAACCAGAATTCTTATCACCATCTTGAAATTTAAGCATAACAAATAACTTTCTGTAAAAGCCAAGAGACATCAAAGAAGTGCCATTGTAAATCATAAGGATTAGGGATTTTGTCATCAAGGACAAACCATAAACACAACTGGAATCCAATAGTTTTTACATCCCCAAAGTTTGTCACTAATCTCAAAGCACTTAGTGAACCTAGTAGTGAATCTCGGGTGTTGCCTCCCTCGTTTGATGAGGTAATACATGGCACTCCTATGAAGTGCACGTTTAATTATTTGGATGGGGTCCCAACACTTTCAACAATCTTCGTGAAGTTGCTGACCTTTACCCCATAGGAGATGAGTAGAGAATACCTCACGGGGCCTTCTTCCTTGGCTCTTGTTGTGGGGGGATTGGAGGCTTCCCCCTTTGACATTCTTCCATTGTAGGCTCATTCACCTTCCTTGTATAATGATCTAGATTTTGATACCGATGACCTCTTGGTTGATGAGTGTTAGGGGGGTGCCTCTTCTTTATCTATAGTTTAGATTGTGTGTTTGTTTGTGTTCTCTCGTGCTTGCGTTATGTGTTTATGGATGACCCTTCTCACCGTCGTAAGTGCTTGGATACAAGAGTGTTATGTGTCATACAACTTACTCTATTTGTTGCATCATTCTTCCTCTATTATGTGTATTGATTTTTCCAATTTGGAACGATGCAAAGTGTTGGGGGCATTTAGGCTTCCCTTCCATGTTGACCCAATTTTTTATTTTTTTTGTTTGCTTGTTCATTCTTCACTTAGTCTAATATAGGAGGGGGCTGATGACAATTCATCTATATATTATTGTTATTCATATATATTTGTGAGCAACTTTGACCTTAAAATATTAGATCGCCCCTATGTCCCTTGTTTGTGATGTCCTTGTCTCTTTTTATAGTGTTGTTATCTTTATCTCTTCTTTTCTTTCTTTGTGATGTTGTGGTGTTCATGCATTGTCCTCACATGTGCGACAACATTACCACAGTGACATCTCACTATGTTCCACGGACCACAACATCACTTTTTCATTCTTTCTTTTCTCTCCTTAGGATGCCATGTGCCTTGTGTTCGACACACACCATCCTAAGGGGGGGCTATCATGTCACTTCAATTTTTAGAAAACATATTCGATGTTCAATGAATATTTTCTCAAAAATATTTTCAAAGAATTCTTTTCAAAACTCGCGTTCTCAACAAGGACCCCTAGAGGAACATGTTTCCTTCATCCTGGGTTAATAAAGAAAGGACTTGAAGAACTTTCCTTTGAGGGGGGAGCAAATTTTCCTACGGGAGAAGCCTCGATCTTGCCCTTGTGAGGGGAAATTTTCTTCCTTTTGAATTCCTTGATGAACTGAACATCTTTCGAGAGGATCTCTTGATGTTGAATTGATTTATGAAAAACATTCTTGCACTTTCAAACATGTCCCTTGAGTGGACCCCTTTTCTTTTGAAGGGTTCCCAAGGGACCCTTTGAAAGTTCTTCCTTCAATTTCTGACTATCTACGTGACTGTCTGCTTGTCTACCTACATGATTAATTTTTGTTTTCTAACATGTTTTATCTATGGATTAACATGTTGCTTTGCAGGTGCACCTGTGTAGTTGCTTTCCAGTTTGACTTTGTGGAGTCCCTTTACACTAAGATTCCTTCAAGAGAGAGTACCTGTGGGCACCTTCTTTGTAGGTTTGAGGGCCTGTGAAGCGCTTGCATCTTATGGGATTTTTCCATCATTGGTCTACGAGCCTTTAGTGTACTTTGTTCAACTCTATAGTTCTGAGGACCTACAGAGTCCTTTGTCCAAACCTCCTCAGGAGAGAAAACCTATGGAATTATTTTCCTTCCTTACACTTTTGAGCTTGCCAGATTACGGTTTGCTTCCTCAATTTTTTAGGTATACATTTTTAAACTCTTTGATCTACTTTATTGAACACTCATTGACGCTCGTGCTTGCTAAAGTGGGGTAAAAATGTATGGGAGTGAATTTGGACCCCTTGTGTAAATTCCCATTTTTGCATCCCCTCACCTTAGAAAATCAAACCTAAATGCAAAATTCCATATCACCCATCTGCCTTGCATCCACTTGGCGCCTATCTTTTGTGTTAGTGGGTGAATTTTCATCAGGGACATGAGTGCGACACGTGGACATCTAAGTGACATGTTGTCATCCTTGATAGATTCTTACCTCTGGAATCCATAGGGATGTTATGTTCTCCACTGGGTGTGAAGCTTAATGCCTCTGTCTTAACCAACCAACCAAAAAATGGATCTTTCCCTCCTAATCTCCCTTTAAATGCATAATTTTCACTATCACTTCATCTTCTTCACAATTCTAGAAATTCACTTGATCTTTTTAGTAGTTCATACACTCTCTTAATCATTACATAGTAGCTTTTTTCTCCATCAATTTCACTTAGAATGTGTTGTGCAACCACAAAAGTTGCGAGTTTGGTGTCTTACAAGACCTCCTTTGTCACCATTGCGGTCGTGTCGACTTAGCCAAGCTCGTAGTCTTTCATTCTCCCTTCATTGGCCTTGAGTGCCTTTGGGTGGAGGTGGTATTGCTTTGAATCCTTCTTTTTTTGTGGTTTGATAGAGTAGCATTACGTTTTTCGCCGTGTTCAATACTCTTCTTTCTATTTCCTTTATCACATTTTCTACTTCGTGGTTTTTTTAGCTGTCCATGGAGGTGGAAACACCAAAGCGAGGGTTGACTAAGGAAAACCCCTATACAGCCCCAAAATTTTTCCTCTCTTGGCTATGTGTAGGTGCATATGTGCATGGAGCTTGTTGGAGAACTAGAATTCTAGTGAGTTGAATCTTCTCACCTTTGTTTTCTCTATCTCCTTTATCATTTTTTTAGTCATTTATCTTACCTCATTATTTTTTTAGTTCATTAAATATTATTTAATAGGCCATTAGTAGGTTTCTTTGAGTTCATATTACACTTTTCTATTTTTTTTCCATACGAATGCCAGCTCACTAGAGAGATTCCAACGTGTCACGCTATCGTCTTAGATCCATGTTGTCATCATTGAGTAGAGTGTTTCCTGAGGTACATTTCAAATTTTGGAAACTAGCTCATCTAGCCTCATTCAAATAGTCAGATTAGAAGAGTGAAGAAAGCACTTGAGAGTGCTTTGCATTCTCTATCCTCGGCCAAAACACCTGACTAGCTTGAGGTAAGATAGGGCAGCCCTAAGATCTCGACTCTTCGTGACCTGGAGCCTTGGTGTGGTTGGTCCCCCTACCTTACAAAAGTCTTCTATAGAATTCATTTCTAAATTTTGAGAGCTAAACACCTAGGATCAGGAAGTGTAGACAATAAAGAATAGAACCCAAATATTGATTTTCTAGAACCCTAGCTAACCAATTTTCCACTAGGCGAATGAGTCCTTAGTGAGGCCTGAAGAAACACTTTTTACAATAGGTACACAACATTTGACTCTCTTAAGACTTTCCTTTTGTTTTTTATATTGGTTAGGTTTGATTTTTGATATTCATTTATTCATTATTATCCTCATAATTGAGTGAAATAGGAAGAATAGGGTGCATCCATTTGGTTAATCCATCTTAGATCATAGGACCCATTTTTCTTTGTTTCACTTCTATATATACCCGACTACTTCATGATCTCAGAAATGGCTATGCAACCATACAAAAGGAAGGAATGTGCATGCATGCATCTAATGACAATGGTCTTCTTGTGCAACCCAACTCTGCAGCTAATGGTATTGTAGGTTTATTCCTTTGTATGCCCAATGCTTCCTCTACTACACTGCAAGAACACTAGGTCAAAATCATGTTAGCAAAAATCTCTATTGTTATCTCTCGCTAATCTTCATTGGTTACAACATTAATTAATTGGACACGGTAAATTTATTAACCAACTACTACCAACTTTCCCAAAGTGCCTAAAAAGAAACTTGAAATAAAGTATTCAAAAAGTGATAAAATCAAGTCTAACTTACTTGCATTGACTAATAGTTCTAAGGATATCCCTGTTGAAGCAGTCTCTGGAACAATTTTTCTTGGAAGTTTCCTAAATATTTTCTTGCACTTCTATATCTACCTAGATGCTTCATGATCTTTCTAGCTGAACACAACTAAACTAGGTTTGCAACGCTCAAAATGGTAATGTAATTTTAAAAAATTGCACCAAAAATGCGAGAGATTTAGGCAAGTCAAGGGCAGGTGGGTGGTAGTTGCTTAATAAATTTGTCATGTCCACTTTTATTAAATTTTTTAGTATATAATAGCCAATAGGAAGATTGTTAAGAGATTTCTTCATACATTTTGTTCACATGATTTTGACTTGTTGTTTGGCAATGTTGTAGACGAGGTGATGGGATACAAAATAATGAACCTACAATATTGTTAGTTGTAGGGTTGGGTTGCATGGGTCATTGCCATCGGATGTAGACATGCTCATGTTTTTTTAATGGCTACATAGCCATTTCCTTTTTCTTACTGCAGGGTGATCCCACAATACTGGTTTCCAATTTTGGCCAAACTAGACACTGAACTGATTTTTTCTAACTAAATCTTCACTTTCAGGCACCTATAGCGGCTAAACCATGAGGAATTTGAAGATGATGCAAACTAGTGATTTGTGATATTTTTTCTGTAGATTCTAAATATTTTTGTTTTCCAAATTTTTGAAATCATATTGCACTTCTTTTTCCATCTCCTTCGAAAACTAGTTTTTTTCAGTAAACACTATTTTTAAGGAGTGATGCTCACCATATAACACATAATTTTTTTCCATGAAGAATAAAATTCTAAGTATTTTGAATTTAATTATGATATCTAGTGCTTAAAATTGGTTTCATAGTGTTCTATTGAATATTTTTTCATTAATCAAGTTTCAAAGTCAAACCAATTATAATTTAGACATAGGTAGACTAGATATAACACAACTTTTTTTGTATGTATCAATTTTTTTTTTGTTAGATCAAGGACTTCAATATCCGGTGCACTCATAATTTTTTTTTCTTTTTTTGATAATCTTCTATTTTTCCACATGTGCAAAATAAAGAGCTTGATTTTCGATGAAAACCCTACATTCACAAGAAATAAAAAATAAATATAATAATAAAATTAAATTTATTTAAAATTATACTTTTTGGGAAGCTTATAATAAGAACTACATACTTACAAAAATAAATTTTAAATGAATTCATTTGATTCCTCAAAAGGTAAATCAAAAGTGGTTCTTTATTAACATTTTGATAGGTGTAAAGGAGACTATGTTATAGGTATGGTTTAAAACTAGTGGGGTTCTATTAAAGAGGGTTTGATCTAAGGTAGTTTGATCAAACCCTCTTCAATTGGAATGCTTTAAATGGAACTTTTTAAGGATTAAATCATTATATTTTCTAAAAATATGTGATTTCAACAAAAATTAGAATCTCCCTGAAATTGTAAACCAGCTTTGTGGGATCACCCTGCAACATGGAAAATTGGGTACTAAAGGGAAAGCCATATGAATTTGTACAAATTTACTCGATGAAAGTGCTAGTTTCTCTATCCTATATTTATACATTGCTTCCATGAAACCTAGATTTTCTTTATGTAAGAAGTAAATGGCTATGTGATGCTTCCACAAAACCTAAATTTTCTTTCAAGAAGAAAATGGATATAGAGAAGAAAAATAAAAGTTTGTAGAGATTTACATAGGTAAAATTTTAGAAGAAATTTGTTAGATTTAATGTTGTATTTTGAATAGTTGAATTTCTAGATCAATGTCAATTTAGATATAGGTGAAGATCTCAATTTGGAATTCATTTACACCTCCAAGTTTTAGTGTAGTAGGAAATCTACATGGGGTATCAAAGATCCAAAATTGACTCAATGTTCTTGAATTATGTTTAGGGAAGCACCTCTAAGAGTTGATCTTGTGGAGTAATTGTCACTTTGAATATAGTTAAAAATGTTACTTTGTAAGTTCATTAATACTTTCAGATTTTGGAAAAATGTCAAATCTACAAAATCATGATCAATGAAGGGGTACAAATTAACTCAAGTACCTTGTTAGGGTTAGAAGGAAAATATCTAACAATTAAATGCAAATTTAATTAATAATCAGAGAAACTAAAACACACATAGAATAAATTATAACATAGAGAATTTTTTGTGGTTCACCCAATCTACGCTACATCCACCAAACCGTAGCCATCCAATGATTTTATTATCCAGTGAAAAAAAACCCATTACAATATTGCAAATAATTATGTTTTTCATCATACTGTAACCCCCATCCAAACCCCTTTTAACAAGCTTAGAAGCTTCCAGATTAGGGTTCTACAAAGTCATTTTTTTCCTTTTTTCATTGATTTTTCCTTTTTTGGTGATGACGTAAAAAAATAGGAGGAAAATCAATCACCACATACCAACAATCTCCCAACGAGGATACATGAAGAGTGTATAGTATAGCATGATCAGTTGCCACATACCAAAAATCTGCCACTTGGAGACTAATCAGGCTTCACACCAACACAATCTCCCACTTGGAGACTGATCCTAGATGACACTATTACACTTATAGCTCCCACTAGAAATAAGTACCCTGGACCCTGCTGCTCTATTATACCTAAATTCAACTTTAAAGGCCAACCAAAGCTAAAGAGGAGGTCAAATTCTCCCTTGTCACAACCTTCGTAAACATATCTGCTGGATTGGCATCTGTATGTATCTTTTCTAGCTTGACCTTTCCATCCTCCAACACTGACCAAATGAATTGATATCTCAATAGTATGTGTTTTGTTTTAGAATGCAAAGCAGAATTATTTGCAAGATGTATAGCACTCTAGTTGTCTGTAAAAAAGTAATTTCTAGCCTGTTGTTTTCCCAACTCTTCCATGAAAATTTGCAGCCATATCATCTCCTTTGTCACCTCTGTTGCAGCAACATACTATGCCTCTATGGTGGATAAATCAACCACCTTTTGCAATTGAGAAATCCAACTCACTGTTGTCCCACCAACTGTAAATACATAACCTGTGGTACTCTACTTGGTATCTATATCCCCTGCCAAATCTAAGTCAACATAGCCTTTTAAATTAGTATTAGAGCCCCCAAAACATAAACATTTATTAGATGTACCTCTCAAGTACCTGAGAATCCATTTTACCGCATTCCAATGCTCAGCTCTGGGATGACTCAAATACCTACTAACAACTCCTACGAAATGTGCAATATATCATCTCATGCATACCATGGCGTACATTAAACTGCCTACAATTGAAGCATATGGTATCTTGGTAATTTTTTCTTCCTCCTCTTGTGTCTTTGGACACATATCCTTAGTCAATTTGACATGACTGGGCAAAGGTGTGCCGATAGCTTTTGCATTCTCCATATGAAATCTTTGCAATAGCTTTTCAACATAATCAACCTGAGATTAAAAAAAATTGTGTTTCCTATCTCTACAAATTTTCATACCAAGGATTTTTTTTGTTGCTCTCAAATCCTTCATAGCAAAATATTTTGCTAACTATTGTTTTAGCTCACTTATGTGATCCATGTTAGACCCCACTACAAGCATGTCATCAACATATAAACATAAAATAATGTAGCTATCATTATCCAACCTCTTAAAATAAACACAATGGTCAGAATTACACCTGTTGTAGCCTTGGTCAGCCATAAAACTATCAAATTTAAAGTACCATTGTCGAGGTGCTTGCTTCAAGCCATATAAAATTTTCTTCAATCTGCATGCTAGTTTCTCCTTAGCTTTGACCTTGAATCCTTGTGGTTGTTCCATATATATTTCCTCTTCCAAATCACCATGGAGAAAGGTTGTTTAACATCAAGTTGTTCTAAATACAAATCTTTAGTAGCCACAATACTTAAAATAGTACGAATAGAGGTCATTTTAACAACTAGAGAAAAAATCTCATCAAAATCAATACTCTTTTTCTATGCAAATCCCTTTACAACTAATCTGGCTTTAAATCTCTTCTTACCTCCATCTTCCTCTTTTAGCCTATAAACCCATTTTTTTGGTAAATCCTTTTTACCTATAGGCAACTTGCATAATTTCCAAGTCTTATTTTTTAGCAAGGAGTCCATTTCTTCTTCCATTCCATGCTCCCATTGAACCTTGGTATCCACCTGCATAGCTTCATTATAATATTCTAGTTCACCAACATTAGTTAACAAAATAGTATACAAAGAGGGAAAGAATATTTCTAGAGGTCTACTTATCCTTGAAGATCATCTAACATTCACTAGAGTTTGTAGTATTTATTGTTGTTGTTGCAGAGCATGAGGAACCACTGAAACATCATTTTTTTGAGTATCATCGAACACTACATAATCATTTTCTTTCTTCTCATGCTGCAAAAACTAATCTTTGTACAACACTTTGTCATTGAATATGAAATCCCTGCTTCTCATAATTTTTTGATTTTCAAAATCCCAAAGCCTAATATAACCAAATTAATTAATTCCATATCCAACAAATATACATTTCTTTGATTTTGCATCAAGCTTGGTGCTATTTTCATAATCTACATGTGCAAATGCTTCACAACTGAAGGTTTTGAGAAAAGAATAACTCACCTTCTTACCTTTCCATGCTTCCTTTGGAATATAACAACCCAAAGGATTAGAGGGACCTCTATTAATTAAATAAATAACAGTTTTTATAGTCTCTACCCACATTTTTAAAGGCACCCTAGCATGCAATCTCATAGTCTGTGCACACTCCATTATTGTTCTATTCATGCGCTCAACCACTCCATTTTCCTGTGGAGTTCTTGAAACTATTTTCTACCTATGAATAACATTAGAGGAACAATAATCTTCAAACTCTTTGCTACAATACTCACCACCATTATCAGATCTGAATTTTTTTAGCTTTTTACCCATCTCATTCTCAACCAAGCTTCTCCATTTTTTAAAAGTTTCAAATACATCAAATTTCTACCTAAGGAAATAAATCCATACCTTCCTAGTTGCATCACCAATGAATGTAACATAATACTGAGAGCCATCGAGAGGAGATACCTGAGATAGTCCCCATCCATCCATATGCACAAGCTCCAATTTATCATCTTTCTTTTGCTTCCCATCCTTGAGAAAAATTTCACAAAAATCCATATTAACACATTTTAGACCTGGTAAAACATTCTTTGAATGAAGTAATTTCATAACTTTTGCACTCATATGCCCAAGTCTATTATGCCACAGTGCTGATTCAGATTCCACAACAATTGTATGATCTTCTACCTACTAAACTACAATAACTGTTCCTAAACATTGACCTTTTTCTATAACAATTAAAGTAGAAGTAATAGTATGACCTGTACAAAGATATAAGGTGCCTAATTTCACACATTTTTTCTACCACTAAGGAACCCTTTGTGACCTTCCAATTTTTATCACTAAATATAACAACACAACCTCCATCATCTAGTTGCCCTGCTGAAATTAAATTTTTGCTTAACTTTAGAACATGCCTTACCTCATGTAGTAGCCAATGATTCCCATTTTGCAACTTAATTTTGATTCTTCCCTTTCCAACAATCTGACAAGGTTCTTTATCTCCTAAATAAACCAACCCAAAATCCCCTTGGACATAATCAAGAAAATAACTTCTATGGGGGGTAGCATGAAATGAAGCCCCTGAATCTAACACCCGAGAATCATTAACATTAGCAAGGGAAAGAATCAAAGCATCCTCATAAAATTTATTAATTACCACATTTTCCTCTTTAATTCCTTCCTTCTTGTCTCCTTCTTTATATTTCCAAGACCAACAATCTTTCTTTAAATGACCTAGCTTACCACAGTACCAACAATCCCTCTTGTCTCTAGATTGAGACCTTTTGTCCTTTGATTTTTCTTGTGGCTTCCCATGATTTCCATAATTTTTTCCTCTATTCTTTGTTCTACACCTACTTTATGCATTGAAAACATTGCCTAATATGGATGTTCCACTTGAGCTTTTCCTACGAATTTCCTCACTCAAAATAACACCAACAACATCATCAAATTTAAATGTATTCAAACCAGAAATAGAATTACTAACAATCATTACCAAGCTATTCCAGCTTTCAGGAAAAGAACACAAAATAAAAAAAGCCCTAACTTTTTCATCAAAGTTTAATTTTACAGAAGTTAATTGACTGGTGACCATATTAAACTCATTTAAATGATCAATAATTGACCCACCTTCTACCATTTTCATATTAAATAAACGCTTCATAAGAAATACCTTATTCAAAGTGGAAATATTTTCATATAACTTCACCAGGGTTTCCATCAACTCTTGAGTTGTCTTTGTTGTTGTAATATTGAATTCCACCGATTGTGCCAAGCATAAACAAATACTGCCAAGAGCCTTTCTATCTAAAATATCCCAGTCCTCGTCAAACATTACTGAGGGTTTCTTGGTTTTCCCTTCCAATGGCCACCATAAATCCTTCTGATAGAAGTAGTCCTCCATCTGCATCTTCCATAATTGATAGTTCTACCCATTAAACTTCTCAACCTTCTTACCCTCATCTGCCATTACTCCCACTCAACTGTGAGACTCCCACTCAATTGTGAGACCTTCTTGCAGATGATAATTGAAACACAACCCACTTTGATACCACTTGTTAGGGTTAGAAGGAAAATATCTAACAATTAAATATAGATTTAATTAATAAACAAAGAAACTAAAACACAGAGAATTTAACGTGGTTCACTTAATCTGGGCTACATCCACCAAACCATAGCCATCTAATGATTTTATTATCTAGTGCAAAAAACCTAATACAATCTTGCGAATAATTGTGTTTTTCATCATACTGTAATTCCCATCTGAACCCCTTTTAACAAGCTTAGAAGCTTCCAAATTAGGGTTCTACAAAGTCAGTTTTTTTCTTTTTTTCGTTGATTTTTCCTTTTTCGGTTACAACACAAAAAAGTAGGAGGAAAATGCGAGGATAGATGAAGAGTGTACAATATAGCATGATCAATTGCCACATACCAACATACCTTGCTAAAAATCTATTCATTCAACCATTGATAAGAATTATAGCAACTACATTCCTTTGCAAAGATCCATAAATTAGACTTGAATCTTGATTACAACTTGCCAATTTGTATCCTTGTGATTTAGCCAAGTGGTTGGAATACATGGAGGAGGGATGTTGAACTAACGACCACACTTTTAGGAATTGATCTTGTGGATCAATCGTCACATTTGGAAAGGTGAAGATGTTGGATTTGGAAGTTTACTCAATGAAACTACAAGTAGTGCTAAACTCATTTTGTGTCCTTAATTTCCCCCTCATCATGATTTTCATAATTTTGAACTTTTGTAAAAGCTTCAATTGGTTTTACCCCATTATTATTAGTAAAAGATGAATTCAAATTTGCTCCTACCAAATCATCATTTTTCCAAATGCTTTGTATGTATATTATGGGACAATAATAATTAATGGCATCAACTTTGAGAATATTAATGACAAAGTATTAGCAAGATAAATGCATAATTAACTCTTGAATAATATTTTTTAATCAAAATACAAGTCAATAATTTTGACTAAAAAAATATGCAATTAAATTATAATGTAGCTATCATAGCCCTCTTTTTGTCACAATTAGGGGGATTTAGTTCATCAAAGTCTTCCATGGGTTGAACTTGGTCCAATTTTAGGTCTAAGAGATTTGAACCATGATAGGTGACATTATCAAAGAATATACCACCATCCTCATTAATTGTGTTCAACCAATTAAAATACAACATTTTGATTATATTTTAATAATTTTTCCTTAGAAAACTAACTCAAAAACATATACTCAATGCTCCTATTTGAAAAAGATTATAATATATTGTATACACCTAAAAATGGTCTAGAGAAATCCGATTAATTAAATACAACTTATTTAATTAATTAATCCTTAAATCCTCTACTATTAAATAAATAGGAAATATTTTTTTAAATAATTCATCATAATTCTTCAATCTTGATTTTCATCTTATTTAGATAAACAAATTTTATTTAAAAATCATGTTCAAATTCATCTACTAGATTAAATAAATTAAATATTTATTTAAATAGTTCGCATTCTAAGTTCTTCTACTTCTTTAGTTTTAATTAAATAAACAATTTTATAGTTGGCATTATTTAATTATTACATCATATTCAATCTTAATTAAATAAATAAAGATTTATACTTTTTTGTTTAATTATCATACTTCTTCCATTTAATTTAATAAACAAACTTCTATAGTTTATTTAATTAAATTATTTATCTCCCTTTTTGCTAAATTTGAATAAATCAAATATTACTCTATTCACTCACCAATAAAATTAGATTTTTCAAATCTAATTAATTTAACTGGCATTCACGGGAAAAGCCTTGGGGACAAACCTGCAAGCAATCCTTTCAATCTTCTTCCTCAAATCTTTCCTCTCATCTTGCCAAGTGTTTCCATTGGGAGGAACAATCCCCATAATCAACTCCACCTTCTCATCTCTTACCATTAAAATCTCAAGATTGAATCTCAGCCTCTGTTGTGTTATCCCTCTGCAAAACTACTACCGAAAATCTATATATACAAATTTTTTAAGCATGAAAAGGATCAAAGAAATCCCAATTTATGTAAAATTACTTTGCAAGAATATACATTCATAGCAATCAAGCAATAAATCAACCATAAAATTAGCATTAGCATTAGAAATAACCATCACAACATCATGGTATCAATAGATTTCATATCATGACAGCATCATTAGTTTTTACTGTAGCTTCCTTTTATCAATTTTCATCAGGATAGTTTACAGTAGCTTCATATCACTTAGAAATCATTCTTAATCATCACATCATTGCATTTAACATCCAATCCATTCTCTAGATAGGAATTTTAAATAGTTCCGGTGCTTACAAATCTAAGAGCTTTTGTAACTTGATAAATCTTTGGAGATAGGAGACAATGAGATGTCTTTAAGCTTTTCAGTGTTTTAAATTAGTTTAATTCATGTTAATCTTGATCTAATGTCTTATTAAGAATTTTTTTAGTTGTTTTTTTACCTTTTACTTTTACACAATTACATTTTGGTGCCCATCGTGGGGCGCTAACCCCATATTTTAACATTTTTTCTGAAAAGTGTTCATACAAGATATAGGCATGTTTTCTTTTAGCGCGATTGAGGGTTTATGTAGCACTTCCACCAAAAGTTTTAGCGCTTCTGATAGTTTTAGCGCTTATGACGGAAACAATAACACTTCTACACTTTTTTTTAGCGCTTCCAGGTTCAATATTGTTTTAGTGCTTCCACCAAAAATTTTAGCATTTTTACCAAATTTTGTAGCACTTCTAACCTTTGTTTTAACACTTTGCAGTCAATCTTAAAATGGTCATATCTTGGTCATACAGAGGTCTTTTTCAAATTTTTTTTTTTTGAAATGGGGTAAAATTTCATAAGCTATGCAATGGTGTAGGTATTTCTCACTTTTTTTTTTTTTATAGTTAAAGGTTTCAATTTTATATTTAAATTCAAATCACATTGTAACTTGGTCTAAATTTTTGGATTTTTATGCTTAATCATTCATATAACCTTTATATCTTCTTATTTCTTGATCTCATCTAAAATTTTGAGCATTTATTGTATGTTTTAAGAGGAACATGGAGCATTGAATTGAAATAAAAAAAACATTTGATATATCCATTGTAATAGTGTTTTCAAACACTCATGGGAAAATAACCCATCATATGTTATTTTTTATTCATGCTTTAGGACCAACTAGCATTAATTTTGGAATAAAATTTACTATCTACACAAGCTTTTTCAAATTTGGTTAAAAAGAATATTAGAAACTCATTGGTTTTTGGATTTGGATTAAAATGAACCAATCCTAGGATAGTCACTTCTTCAATTTGGTTTAAAATTTATCAATATAGGGTACTCATCAAACAGTTCAATTTGGAATTAAAAATGAACACCATGTCTTTTGTGAATCAACATCTTCACATCTAGATAGAAAATTGTAGTTTGGGCTCTAAAAATTGAACAAATTGATTTATGTGTTTGTGTGGTGATGGGCATATGCTCTCCCCTTAATTGGGTGATCAAAAAGCTAGACTAATCCTTTATTTCATGCATTTTCAAGCTTTATTAAATTTTGTAGAAGGCCTGTCATAGTGGGAAAAAGTACTCACCCTACAGGAACAACCTAAGTGGGTTCAAACCAAAGCCAGGTTTTTCCATCCCACTATAAAATTTAAAGCAAATTTGGGGAAACCCACTTTTTCTAGAATTGT
The DNA here is from genome assembly GCA_007258455.2 of Sequoia sempervirens. Lineage (NCBI taxonomy): Eukaryota > Viridiplantae > Streptophyta > Pinopsida > Cupressales > Cupressaceae > Sequoia > Sequoia sempervirens. The sequence goes on from VDFB02000017.1 coordinate 531,642,438, forward strand.
GCAAGATAACCATCCCAAAAAACTTTGTTCTAAAGGTTGGGAGGTCTCCTAAGGGAGTTTATTACTTGTCGCTCTAAACGGAAACCCTTTCTAAGAACCTAGTGTAGTATCTAGCCGAGTCAATAACTAGACATTGTAATATCCACAGTGCAAGGGGAGGGAAGAATCTTCCCTCAAGACACTCACCATATAACTGCCAAGGACTGTTTGCTTAGGGGATTGAGAAATCTAACCTTGAGTACACACTTGGAAAAGAAAAAAACATGGGCACCCTCTAAGGGGTGACACGACTATGTGATTCAACATAATTTTAAGATGTGGGTTGTTGAGTATAATGATGACCTTTTGACTATTAAGAGTGAGTCTATCTAAAGTGCTTTATTGTTATCAAACCAGTGGAAATAAGACCATGTGTGGTTCTTTTTGAACATACACTATCTATTTAGATTATAGCTCTTAAAACTAATTGTTCTACAATTGCTTGCTATGTTTTCAAAAGATTAATTCAGATAAGATCATCCTCAAAACACAAATAAAATAAGAAAATAGAAAGCTATTGGAAACCCCTGTCAAAAAATTAACATCAAAATTTGGATTTTTATCATAACATAAAATTTCCTAAATCAAAACATAGTATTAAACCTACATAAACTGGACTTTACAATTGAATTTGTTCAAATCAAACCAATATCTACCATCCAAAAGTGTCTCAATCAAACACATTTTATTAGTAAGTTAAGTTTCAAGATCAATCATCCTAAATCAAAGAAACGAAACCATATAATCAAACTTATCAACTTAGTCTAATCAATAGAATCTATCAATCTATTTGACTTGAGTTAATATCATTGACACTATACCAGACTAAGATCAAAATTTTATTGAAAACAATAACATTCGTATGTCCATTTTAATAAGGTTATGAATACTAAAAATCCAAAGAATAGGAAATTGAAAATCAGACCACCATGGCTGAAATAAATAAGGATCAATTGAATGCTTTAACTCAGCAGATGGAAAACCTTCAACAACAATTCCAAGACATACAAAGAGAAACTACAAAAAGATATGTGTTGCCAGACACCTACCCATATCCTCTTGACCAAACAATGAACATGAGACCTTCACCCAAAACTACCTCATCCAAGTTCAATGTTGTTGAATTTTTGCAAAAAGTTCAACAAGCCCAAATCTAAATACTAAAATACAAATGATATTGAAAAATATTGTCATGTCATGCATTTATCTCCATCCACCATAAGCCAAAATAAACCTCAATATTATTTCACTCAAGTTAACAATTCCATCCAATCATCCTCTTTTATTTTATCTTCAACATCCAATGATTCTTGTCAATCTCTCAATCCAAAGCATGCTAGCATAGACTTCACTACACATCAAGATAAAAATATTATTTCCACTCCATCCAATGATATCAAAATTCCACAAAATATTCCAATATTTGATCAAGATCCCATTTCTCAAGAATCTTATGATGATCCCCTCCTTTCACTTTTCATCTGAAATAATTCCCTTCCATCTCAAGGGACAAGTATCCTTCCAAGTTATTCTTCCACATCATCTAATCAATCCATACCATCTCATGATTCTATTGCATCACAAGAGAATGATAGTTCTTCCATACTATCTAATGATGTCTTACCAACTAATGATCAAGACATGCTTTCTACAAAATCTCATGATTCCCTTCCTCATCAAGATCAAGATATGCTTCCATTCAAGGATACCCTTTCATCCCATGAAGATGATTATCCTTCTCATGATCAAGATATGCCTTTCATACCACTTCATAATCCTTTTCCAAGTCAATATCAAAACACCCCATCATCCCCAAGTCAAAATCCTATCACACCTATTCAAGCTATCCATGAACCCCACACCTATAAATTGAGATCCTCCACCTTTATCCATTTTGGTTTACTTCCAACACCTATCCTCTCATCCATATCATATCCTCAAAATGGACTCACATCTTGTTTCACAAACAATACATATCCCATTGGTAAATGAATGTGTCAATGTATGAATTACAAAGGAAAACGATTAGGCCTTCATGAGCAAGGTCCTAGTCCATCAAACCTACTATCTATCTTAGCTCCTCATCCTAATCCACCAAAAATTCCATCTATCCTAGGTCCTCATCCTAGTCCATAAAACCTTCCCTCTATCCTAGGTCCATATCCTATTTCTCAAGAACAACAAAGGAACACATCCTTGATGCCCTTTTAAAATTATACCCACATTAACTCATCCATAATACATCCATATCATTCATCTCAATCCACCCCTCCCATTGCTCTTGGAAGCAATTTTGATGCCAAATATCAAAAGCTTCTATATCAAAATCCACATGTATAAAAGGATCAACATATCTCCTCATACAGACATGCAAAAATAAAACAAAATTTGATCCAAAATCAAAAGAAAAATATAAAAGGCCACAAAGGCCCATCAAAGAAAAAAGGAAATTTTTAAAGACCACAAAGGTCCATAGATCAAAAAGAAAAATGTCAAAGGTCACAAAGGCCCACAAAGAAAAAAATCAAAGTAAAAAGTCATGTGGATTCCTAAAAGTATCATAGAAGCAATAAAATCTAAATTGGCATCCAAATTTTCTAATTCAAAACATTCCTCCAATTTTCCATCAAATAACCTATCACCTTCCAAATCCATTTTTCCTCCATCACTCCACCTCCCTTCAAGGTGTGTGCCAATGTTGATCTTTCCATCCTTTCCATCTATCCATAAACAATCCTTCCAACCTCCTATCCATTATCCAACATTCATCCCCCATCATTTTCCTTTAATCCAAACCTTTTCATAAGTCCTTAGATTCTTCCATCATATCATTAATCTTCCAACATTTAGGAATCTAATTCCCATTGCCATGGTTTATTAGAGGGATATTTGGTTGTGAAACTAGATGCTTAAGTCCTTCCTCCATCTCCCTATCATACATATCCTATCTTCCATATTCCTCTTGCACTCTACACTTAGGGACAAGTTTCATCCATCTTATTGTTCATGGTCATTATCCTTTCTATGCTCATTCCTTACATTTCCACCTTCGATCTTGACAAGGTTAAGGATCTTCTTGAACATCATATATCTTATCCTATACACTTTATCCATATCTTCCATACCATATCTTTCATCTTATCCATATTCCATCATTCTTACTAAATACATCCTTTCTTCCTTTCCTCGGTCTTGATGAGGAATAGGGGAAAAATACTTGGGCCTTGTGTTTGTATCTTATCTAGTTGATCTTGATCATCACCATTCATTATCTTTATCCTTGCTTTCTTCCATTCCATATCTCCTAGCTTATCAAAATCCATGTCATCATGTCCCTTTGCAACCTTGAATCTTATCATGCACATCATATTTGAGCCTAGCTACAAAACATTATCCAATCCTCATATTTTTTTTCAATCAATCATCAACAATCATCAATCGTATCATACTTAGGGGAATCATTGATCCTAAATAATTATCATCATCATGCCTTATGGAATCAATCATTCTTAGCATCTTAATCAATCAACCATTATCATCTTTCGGCAAGAGATATGTTGCTTGTGTGACATGTTTTGCAATGAATCTTTCATTTTGATCTATCATTTATCCATGGTTTTATTACCCCTATTGTGGGGCATCTTGTTCCTTAAATTGGTCATATCATATCATTCCAAAAAATTTTTAAAAAAAATCATAAAATCTGAAAAAGTGCAAGGAACCCTCATGTACATATCATATCATGTGGTCATGTCTCACCACTGGCATGGGGGAAACATCTGACATCATTGGGGGAAATATAACATCAAGCTAGAACAAATAGGAAAACAACGAAAAAACAAAGGAAACAAAAAAAATGTTTGAAATACAACCGAACATAAACATAAAACACCATTAGAAACACCTCAAACATACATATCCCATCAGAAAATCCAAAAAAAATTCAGTCAAAAAGTCAGTATCGAAAAATCCAAAAATAGGAGTTTGAGTTAGTTGAACTACATGATCTCTACATGTATAACATAGGCAAGGCTAATCATTGATACACCCTTGAGGCCCCTAGGACAGGTCTTTAGGTTAGGTTTGATCCAAAATCTCGAAAGCACAAAAATATCACAAAATCAGGATGGATGATCTAATCTAAATAATGATTGAAATGCCTTAAGAAAAATTTAGATATGTTGTACTTTGATCATTGTTATCATTTCTTTGGAGCAACTTGATGATGTATTGAACTAGAGAAGCCAGGAAGAAGTATGGTATTTTCTTTGTCTGTTGTCTGAGTTAATCATCATTATTGTGTTAATTTTTGTGAGACGTGCTCTACGAAGTATCACTAATGACATTCCAATTCACATAGGAAAGTGGTTAATTCTTGTCTATATACGCAAGAAATGCTCTGGTCATCTTGGTTTAATTATACCTCAATGCTTTTGTTCACTTGCAATATAAAAAATCATGGAAGTAGTACTCAGGTCATCATGGTCTAAATTATACCATCAATGCTTGTACTCACTTTCAACATTTTAAAAGCTCAATGATGATAAAAAGCACAATAAATGGACTATTAAGATGCCAATGCTTGTATATGTAGATTTGCATGGTTAAATTAGATTGCATTCATATTAGTTTTGTATCTTTATTATAGATTTTCCACATCAACTAATGATAACTATATCGACTTGCACCAGATGTGAAATCATGTCCCATGTCTTTGGGAAGAACTCTAAAATCCTCCTATGATCAAAACATATTGCAAATCAGCAATATTATCATTCAATCAAAAATAAATCAACCTATCAATCTATTCGACTCTAGTGATACTTTGATCAAATCTCATGAGCGACTATCATTGAACCTCGCCTATCATGAGGTCAATCAATCATCAACCTATCATTGATTCTCGACTATCATGAGGACAATCATCAACCTATTATTGATCTTCGCCTATCATGAGGTCAATACATCAAATCAACCTCACCTATCATGAGGTAAATACATCAAATCAATCTCTCCTATCATGAGGTTCATCAATCAAACTATAATTATTCTTCTCCTATCATGAGGATATTTATCAACAATCAATCATTAGACCTCGCCTATCATGAGTTCAAACATCATCTACTTGAACAAGAGCATCAATCAATATTGAATCAAAGGCTGATACGATCGAAAATCATCAAACACAAGGAGGCTTAATTCAAACTTCATTCAGAGGCACTTTCTACAACAATTATCGAGAGATAAATTATTTCATCAACTCTTCATCGAATCATCATCAAATCATCAAAAAATATAAAACTTTGAAACTTTTTGAAAAGTTCAAAAAAAAATCATTAATTTATCTCCCGAGGGGACATATATATCCATCAATCACCTAAAAATCATGTCTCAGGCACACTAATTTTTTTTCGTTGATACTAGTAGCAGTACACAAAATTTTCTTTGAAGCAATGCGTAAACACATCACTTCAAAGAGGGGAAAAATGTATACACCTAAAAATGGTCTGAAGATATCTGATTAATTAAATACGACTTATTTAATTAATTAATCCTTAAATCCTCTACTATTAAATAAATAGGAAGTATTTAATTAAATAATTCATCATAATTCTTCAATCTTGATTCAATTATTTTCATCTTATTTAAATAAACAAATTTTATTTAAAAATCATATTTAAATTCATCTACTATTAAATAAATTAAATATTTATTTAAATAGTTCACATTCTAAATTCTTCTATTTCTTTAGTTTTAATTAAATAAACAACTTTATAGTTGTCATTATTTAATTATTACATCATATTCAATCTGAATTAAATAAATAAAGATTTATTCTTTATTGTTTAATTATCATACTTCTTCAATTTAATTTAATAAACAAACTTCTATAGTTTATTTAATTAAATTATTTATCTCCTTTTTTGCTAAATTTGAATAAATCAAATATATTCAAATAAAGGCATAAATCAAATATTCCTCTATTCACTTGCCAATAAAATTAGATTTTTCAAATCTAATTAATTTAACTAGCATTCATGGGAAAAGCCTCGGGGACAAACCTGTAGGCAATCCTCTCAATCTTCTTCCAAAAATCTTTCCTCTCATCTTTCCTGGTGTTTTCATGGGGAGGAACAATCCCCATAATTAGCTTCACCTTCTCATCTCTTACCATTTAAATCTCTAGATTGAATCTCAACCTCTGCTGTGTTAACCCTGTGCAAAACTATTGCCAGAAATCTATATATACAAATTTATGAAGCATGAAAAGGATCCGAGAAATCCCAATTTATACAAAATTACTCAGCAAGAATAGACATTCATAGCAATACAACAATCAATGAACAATAGCATTAGCATTAGCATTAGAAATAAGCATCACAACATCATGGTATCAATAGATTTCATATCACGACAACATCATTAGTTTTTACTGTAGCTTCCTTTTATTAGTTTTCATCAGGATAGTTTACAAGAGCTTCATATCCTTAGAAATCATTCCTAATCATCACATCATTGCATTTAGCATCCATTTCGTTCTCTAGATAGGCATTTTAAATAGTTATGGTGCTTACAAATCTGAGAGCTTCTGTAACTTGATAAATATTTGGAGATAGGAGACAATGAGATGTCTTTAGGCTTTTCAATTTTTTAAATTAGTTTAATTCATGTTAATCTTGATCTAATGTCTTATTAAGAAGTGTTTTAGTTGTCTTTTTACTTTTTACTTTTTCACACTTACAGATGTATTAGAAAAATATTGATTAGAGCTCTACAAAAAAAATTTACTAAACAATTAAAATTAAATACTACATAAACAAAATAAAATAAAATAATAGCATTTAGTGTATTGAAGCATATACGATAGATAATAGTAATACTAGCGACCACAAAAGATATTGACTAATATTTTTAGTGCAGTGATACAATCACCTTGCAAGATCATTTATTTATTTAAAATTAAGACTCTTTGAACTAATTCTTTATTGGGAGAAATAATTGAATCTCTCTGCAACTTGATAATTTATAAGTGAAATAATATAATGGAAGGGTACTAGGATTAAACTGTGGAGGTGAAATTGAAGTTGGAGCAGGTAGTTTGTTGACCCAGCAATGTGGAGTTGAATCCCAATCGATCAGATGTAGCCAGATCAAACTACACAAGGTTATTTTCTATTCAATAACCCCCAATAACTATTGTGGTAGTTAGATGCTACCCTCCATCCACAAATCCAAGACACAACACTCCCTCGCTCACCCGCACCATGGAATTCGCTCCCATAATTCTCCAAATTGTATTACTATTTTGCAACACTAATCTAATGGTGGGTACACCTAGGCCAACTCTCTTGGAAGACACAGTCTTGGCATCAAAGCATGCATCAAATGGCTTCACAGAAGCCATGCGAGAAATATTCCTGGAATCTACTTCTTTTACAAAAGCATCACAAATGACAGTGTAGAAGGATGTTGCAATAGTGGTGTAGGGAACCATGGTGCTTAGCTTGGTGCCGCCCTTGCCCTTGTTGTCGATCTTTAGTTTGGCACAGTTGACAACGATGTTCCTTTCACCCACTTGGATGGCTTTCATAGTAATAAAGTACTCATTTGGGAGCTCCAAGTTCTTGACAAGAGGAGTGTGAGTGAGTCCCTGAGAGATGTCTTTCCTCAGAAGGAGGACATAGGGTCCATTGCTAAAGAAAATAACACCAGGTGCGCTGCCAGATAGGAGACAAATGTTGAATTTGCGATTGAAACTGAAAGCAGCGGACAACTGAGTGGGTAGAGTAGTGCTACTCCTCAATCCTTCCATACTACTGATTCCCTGGGCAAGTCCTTTCAAAAGAAAGGTTGAAGCATAGGAGAAGATGAAGAGGGGCACTGTGACTTTGGACCTTGGATTATTGCCGCTGGTGGAAGAGAGATCCACCTCATCTTGGCCCAAATCATTGCATGTTGCCAGTCGTATGACAAAGTTATAAGGAAAGACTATGTAAAGCCCCATCTTGCATGTGATTAGTAAGGCCCTAACATGTTTTATGTGATCCTAAATAGATGGTAAGATGTATTATGGATGAAAAATAGTGTGACTATTTGATAATATTCTTGCTTATGCTACCATGAATGTAAGACCACATTTCATACCCCCCCATTTTATTTCAATCGAACAAGTAGTTAGATGATGATTACATATGATGAATGAATGATAAATATCTTTTTAGGATGAACATGGGAATTAACCTCGATTTAATTATGATAGATGCACATGTGAATTGTTGGATATAAATTGAAAGTGTTGGGTTATTTGGCATATTAAATTTTGGTAAATGGTTCATCATTGATGTTATAGGAGTTTAAAATGAATTACTAAGGTGGTAAACAAAATGATGGTGTGACTATTTCATTGACTATATTCTTGTATTGGAGTAAGTGTGTATTTCCTTTGATTATAATGAAAATTGAATCATTAGGTTCATTTGATGTATTAATGAGTAAATAGTTCATGAGTGAAAATTATGTGAATTGGATTAGATAATAATATAAAGAGATATATGATCTAATCATGATGACCTTGGTAATGTGCAGGAATCAAATATGGAAATAGGAGGATAGATAAATGTTGGAATCAAATCAAATACATCTTTGGGAAGTTCTAAGTGTAGCCCTATTTGAATTAGAAGGGTTTGAGGTTTTATTATTGGCTGGGTGATTGAGTAGAATCCAATTGTAGAACATGTGATGTGAGTTTGGTTGGAGTTGGAACCCTTGGTTAAGATCCAAATTCATATGGATTTTTGTGTGGGTTCTAAAAAGGGATTAATGAATCAATTTCCTTGGTTTTTGAACAAGAATAGACCCCTAGGACCTATACCTATGGGTTTGGAACCTTTTTGACACATGTGAACTTATCCTTGGAGTGTGAAAAGACCCCTCAAAAGTCCACATTCATGAATGTGACAAATTCAAAAAAAATGTTGGGGCTTGGGAAGAGTGACTTGTCACTCTCAAACTTCTACTCCCCAAAAGTTCTTGGAATTGGCACAAGACTCACACATGTGTGAGAACTTGTAGGAAAGAGTGTAGGTTTGGAGGATCCCTATATCTCTCAAGAAGATGGAAGATCTGGGCATTGCCCACTTCTCCTCTTGGAGAACTTGAGTGAAGATGGTAGAAAGAATGAAAAAAAGAGAGGAGTCCATCTCTTTGGCAAGATATTGATGAAAATGGCTTGGTTTGGAGAGGAATGATGGATACAAGATTTCAGTCCCTCCACCTAAAATAAAGATAATTTTATTATTTTCCATTTGCCCTTGTTTCTTGGTAGTAAGGAGTTGACCTATTGTATGGATCATGCTTGAAAACATAAAGTAGAGGACGTAGATGCATGTAAGTTGTGCTATGTTAGTTGTATTCCTTTGTAAAAATGAGAAAAGACTCCACTGATCTTTGTGGGGCTAAAAGAATTCCTTGCTCGGGGGTATGGCTAGGGCCCATGAGGCTTTATGACGCCATTAAGGTAGGGTGGAGAGCAAGCCTTATTCATTCGTGTGTGTTAATCATTGTATTCTCAAATATTATTTGTAATTTGAAGACTAATGTTTTTGTTGTAAAAGGAAGGGATGTGATAGGTTTATGTTAACAAAAATGGTTTCATATGTGCAGTTGCAAGTGTTGGATAAGAAATATAGTTTAGCGTTTTTTTGTATCAATGAAAGAATCTGATATTAAAATATAAGTAGAATTTGGGTATTATGTAATGAAAAGCTAGATTATAATTGGAAAAGTATCTTATCCTTGTAGTTAGATTTTTGAAAAGGGAAAAGATTGTGAGATAAATATGCTTGTGTGTAGATGTTCATTTAGAGTAAAAGAGTTTTAGGAAATAACATCTTTTAATTCATTTGTTGTTTAACTCTAATGTTGATACCATTATGGTATTTAAGCTGGTGGATTGTTTAAAAGAGGTGCTGAGATTTTTTTTTTAGAAGATCTCATATTTTAACTAAATAAAAAAAAACAAAAGATTAAACTAGTTAATCCTTATTTTATTTGTTTTAAATGTATATTTATATCTTCAACATAACATTTAATAAATGCAAAAGTTCTTTTCCAATTAATTACTCTTATATATATATATGTGTGTGTGTGTGTGTGTGTGTGTGTGATAAATGTGATACCTCAAATGCAATCATTTTTTTAAATTGAAAGAAATCATTTTCTCATATAAAATATAATATAATATACATATAATAAATTATATATTTTCTATTTGAAATAGAAAATTGAAATTTTAATACTTTATAAACTGAATATATTAATTGTTCATGTTTTAAAGTTTAATAAGGAAAATAATAAATAAAGATATATAAAAAAAGAGAGGAGGTCAGCTTGTACAGCCGTGCTCCTTCTCTAAAGGGAGGCAACTCCCATGTGGGAGCTGCGCCTACCCCTACTCTCAATTTTTCTTTCCAGAGTTTAATCTGCATTTATGAAATCAGTTCTTGTAGATTTTAAATAAAATAAAACTAGAGGAAATATATATATATATATATATAGGACAATAACTGTATATTTTTATGATAAATTGCTGAACACAAAAAGTGGGAAAATTGTACATGCATATCCTGTAAGGAAATACCTATGCAAACATATATTTGGATCTGAGTGAATCTTACCAAAAATGAATAAAACACGAAACTATTGTGAGTATAGTTTCTCAAGAACATAGTATTTAACTGAAAATTAAAAGAAAAAAAAAAGGAATGAAAGAAAATTAGAGTAAAACTATGAACATTTAAAATTATTGCAGGGAAATGTAAATAAAATATTCTCATTGGGAAAATGGATGACCTCCTAGTAGCCTAGCAACTCTATGACTATAATACCATGCTGTCCAAACCATAGTGAGAGGCATAGGGATGAGACCAAATTTGTGTCTGCGGTGCTGAATAATTTGTTTTTTTTTTAACCCTCTACTGTATTTTCTACAAACCTAAATCTTAAACAAGGAGAGATCATCACCGCTGATTTTAAAATGAGATCTAATGGCTCTTAAAAAGTGGAGTAGAGGAGTTAATCTATTTATATATAATATATATTTTAAGTTCAACGCCATATGGGCAATGGTGCCTTGCATCAATTAAGAACATTAATGGCTGTAGATTATTATGCTAGATATGACAACAGTTTCGCTGGGTTAATAAATTTAGTAGAAGTATGTTGGATATGACAATAGTTTGGCTCGGTTAATAAGTTTAGTACAAGTCAATAAATTTAGTAGAAGTATGCTAGATATTACAATAGTTTGGCTGGGTTAATTAATTTAGTAGAAGTAGTATATATCAATAGGTATGTAATGCAATTAACCAAATGATTAATTATTAATTAAATAGTAAAAATCGTTAACTATGCAGATTAAACAATTGTTATTATGTTTCTTAAATTTTAAATTAATTACATCAATTTTGGTGAGGCAGTTATAATATTTTGTTAAGGATTAATTAGCAATAAAATAATAGTATTATTATTTATAAATAGATTGATAATATCATTATTATCATTAATGTAGAAATAATGAATGTCATGATTTTGGTTAAATAATTATCATTGATAAAATATTATTATTTATAAAAAAAAAAGAGAAGTGATATTCATATGAGTTTTAATAATAATATATTACTCAATTTAAGGTTAATAATAATATTATAAATCTGAAATTTAATAATATCATATTGAAGGTAGACTTAATAATAGTAATTATTTGGTTAAATGAAAGTGATATTAATAATGTAACTTGGGAGTAAATATAATTATTATTTTTGAGCATTTAAGTTCCATTAAATATTACCACTATTATCCATTCATGATTATTATTTTTTAAAATAACAATAAGGTTCCTAAATTTATTAGCAATTAATCATCAACATGATCTTGCTTCTAATATTGGGTTGTCAATAAATAAATGGATTATTGTTGAGTTGTTGATTACATAATAACAGTCTTATCAATGTTTAAGTGAGAATCTAATAATAATAATAATAATATTAATTGATGAATTGTGATTAAGTATAGAGAATACTATTATTATTTGGTTAAGTAAAAAAAATATTATTATTGACGGGTTGGTGGAATAATAATAATATTAGCATGCAAATGTTTAGGTTTGATAATAATATTATCATTGAGATTAGGTGTGAAGGAATAGCTATGGTAACATATCAAATATAGCTCCAACCACATTCTCCATGCAATGCAATTTTGTAATGACATTTAGAACATACACTATGTTATATATGAAGTTAATGTGTTTTCTTTCTAAAAAAAAAATGATTAGGTTTTCTTAGTGTAAAATTATGGGCATGACAATTGTTAATTTGGTATTTAATAATATTATTGAAGTCGAGTCGAGATTAAATAATACTGTGAATTTGGTTAAATAAAATAAAATAAAGTATTTTGAATGCATGAAGTTCATTATTCATCTATTAAATCATCTGGATTAGGTTAAGATACATTTAACATCTTAGAAAACACAAAGTGAAAAGTCTAATTAAGTGATAAGCTCATTAGTACATCTAAGTGATCATGATAAGAGCTATATATATATGTGACTTTATCTCAAAGTGAAACTTGTCAATATGTAACTACATTATGATAAATCAAATCAACTTTAAAGACTTTAGTCTACTTAGCGTTCAACTCACATCATGTTAGTGTCACACCTCGATACTTGAAATGTTAATTAGCTTAATTAAATAAATTTTTAAAAAATATTATGTGAGTTTTCTTGTCAAAATTTTTAGGCAAGACAGACTACGCAGGTGTCATTAGTGTAGCCAGGCTCGGGAGGCGCAGAGCCTTCGGCACAAGCGAATGACCTTGCCTTTGAGCAAGTCACAGAGCTATAGCAGGTGGGGCGAAAAGTCGAGGATTTGTACGAGCTGTGCTCGCATTGCACCCATAGGAAGCCTCTCGTGATGTCTAACACAAGACATTCTATTAGTAGCGGGCTTTTCTGCTCAATTTGGGTAACATGCTGCAGAGTTGAAGAGTAGCGAGCGACCTGCGCAACAAGAGCTCTTGGGCAACTCTTGGCTGCATCAAACAAAGAATATGACACAACACATATAAAAGTGAAGAGGAAAAGAAATGATGGGGAGCGCGGCGACATGATGGCGTCTAGTTATTTTAGTGTATGAAAGGAAGTGGTAATGATGATTCAGGGTTGGGCTTAAACATCACACACTAAGCATTGACTTAGTGTGTGTTGTCTCATGTGGGCCCTACTTCTTATTTTCGTTTCGCTTTGGTGACAATTTTGTTAGTCTGAATCCATTTTAATGTTATTTTAGTGTCAAATATCTCCCTTTTTTTGTGTTCGTTGGTGAATTGCCTTTTTTATTTCACCCATAACCATATTATTTTACCTACTGTGTTTTTTGCACTTAATAATTATAATATTTAAGTTATTTTTTAATTTGAATATATTAATTATTAATGATAAATATTATAAAACTATATTTATTAATATATTTATATAATAATATATAATCTATTTAATATTAATAATTTATTATTATTTAAATAATATTAATTTTTTTTAATATTTGCACTTAATAATTATAATATTTAAACTTATTTTTTAGTTATATTTAATATATTTATATTATTATTCAATATTTATTAAATAATATTAACTATTAATGATCAATATTATTAAATTTTATTTATTAATATATTTATATAATGATATATAATATATTCAATATTAAAAAGTTATTATGATCCAAATAATATTAATTATCTTTGAATAATAATATATAAAAATTTAATATATATTTATTAATTATCATTAATATATAAGATATTATTTAAACTATAAAAAAAAAAAATTATTTTAAATGATTATTATTTGAATTATTATTTAATCATTATCAAATAGTAATTTAAATATATTAAATATAGTTTAAATGATCATGTATTAATGATAATTATTAAAAATATAACATATATAATCATATAAAATGTTTAATATTATATAATTATTATTATTATTATTATTATTATTATTATTATTATTATTATTATTATTATTATTAAATTTATTACATGATTGAATATATTGTATATTTAACAATTATCATTAATATATGATGTATTATTCTCTCTCTCTCTCACACACAATATTAAATATATTTCATTGATTATATAATATCATATAACATTAATATATAAATATTAATATTAAAATTTTGTAACTAAAATTAAATTTATTACATGATTAAATATATTAATAATTAGCATTTATTACAATTTTTATTGATAAATTATTCAATCTATTGGTGAAAGGAATAAGTTAAACTTTGACTAGTTATGTGACATCCATAAGATCTACTTAACTTCTTCCTTTTACTAACTAATTTCTCTTCCATATAATAGTTATATATATATATTATATATTTAATAATTATCATTAAAAATGATTTATCATTTATACTATATTTAATATATTTAAACTACTATTTGATAATGATTAAAGTATAGTTCAAATCATAATCCTTAAAGAAAAATATATTTCTTTATAATTTAAATAATATATTATATATGATTAAATATACTATATATTAATATGTAATTATTAATTAGATTTAATAATCATTAAATAATATTTTAAATATATTAAATATCATTTAAAAAATATTTAATTGTTATTATTATATATTTCTTGATAATTTAAATAATATATTATATATTAGTTATAATTATTAAATATAATATATTTAAAATTTAATAAAAAATAATTATTAAACATTAATAATAAATATTTTTTAATAAACATTGAATTATAATATAAATATATTAAATATAATTACAAAATAAATTTAAGTATTCAAATTAAAAAATATCTTAAATATTATAGTCATTAACTGCAAACGCAAGTAAAATAATATGGTTATCAGCGAAAAAAGAATAAAGGGCAAAAAAGAATAAAGTGACATTAAGGGACATTAATAAGGAGACTGACTGAATTTTCTAATTCCTTCAATGTCATTGATATCGGCCACCCACTGAGTAAAGTGATTAAGTGTGGGACAAAGTTTGCTTCGCTGCATTTGACAACTCACAACAACAATTTTCAAAAGTAATAAAACTAGCAATCACACCTTGGTGTGTAATGGGTACGACGAAGATGTGTAGAAGGTCAATTAGGGAAAATATTGATCTATCTTTTAGATATATTTGTTTAGTACATGTGTTAATTGTTAGGACATTTAGCAAATGATCTCCATCTCTATCTTTTTTTGCAATAAGAAATTCAAGCTTGTATTGTTTTTTCTTGTATTATTCAAGATTATTGATGTATTGTAAGTTTGGTATGGTGAGCATATTGAAGCAAGTTTTTAGAGGTTGGGTATTTTTTAAAAGAATTTCAGTAAAATATGTGTCATTATGATCAATGCTTTTGCATTTATTTTTACATATTCTTAAATTGTTTAATCTTCCATACATGCATCTCCTCTTCAATTTATGTAGGAAACTTTTCTATTATCAAGTTTATTTTATATCTTTGTAATTACAAATTTAATGAAAATAAATATATTTAAATAAATTCTCTTTAAATATGAAGTTTAATACAATCAAACAATGAAGTCAACATCATAGCATGCTAATGGAAAATCCTTAACAACCCTAAAGAGAATTGAGTCATGGACATTAACAACCCTTGGCTTTTTCAAGTAAAGCAGAATTGAGTCATCATCCCAAAAGAGAATCAAATCTGCAAAAGATGTGGTTAATAGTACTATTTTTATTTAGTGAAGAGAGTGGTGCAAGATTACTTTGATGAAGTAAAAGAATATGATTTAGTTGAACTAAACAAATTTGACAATTGATGTCAAAGATGGTCAAATATCAAGTGATAGGATTGTTTAAGCTTTGACTCTTGTCAACAAAATAAATTCTATCAGTGTAATGATGGGAAGTCAAGAAATTTGCAGAAGCAACTTAAAAGTATGGTAATTAGGTATCAAAGAAAAGTGAGGATAGTAATTTTGAAGTACAATTTGATATTTGCAACCATTAATACAATTGAACTTCAAATATGTGAATCAATTATTTAAAAAAGTTTATTGCAAGGGGAAGAAGGAGAAAAAAAGGAATTTTTTTTGGGAATGATGCTTGCGATGTCTTGGTTTAAATGTACTAGATGTATATGCAAGGAAAACATATATATAAGAAAGTTGAAATGTAAAGGCAATAATTTGTAGGGAAATTGTATTTGAGTTTATTAAGCAGGGAAAAGTAATAGGTAAGTCTATTATAATACATAAATTTTAAAATAACATGTTTGCCATAAGTTTAGGTTACAAGGGTTTTGACACTCTTTTGTTTCATAAATGATAATAATTTTGGTCTACTCATTGTTAAGTCACTTGCATAAATAAGATGAATTGTAATTTGGAATAGCATTTTTTGAGAGAAGTGCAGGTAAGCATTCACATATTATGCACATGGATATGTATACGTAAATTGTACAAAAGTTACATAGTAGAAAGTTCATCTAACCGATCACATATCTTGTAGGTACATTTCATATGCATAGATTAAAGAGGGTGTGTTGTCATTTCCATATAGGTGATCATAATAAATTTCTCTAAGAAAAGTGCAAAGGCCCTCCAATTTAGTGCAACTCTCTTGGAACAAGGGCAATGTATCTTGAAGCTTTTCAATGTCCACATCTTTTACTTCAAGTGTTGTTTGGCATGCATCTTTAAATTTGTGGACAATGTTGTAATTGTTTGTGATAGTAGTAGCGAGATGTTTGACATGAAGTCGAAGGCATTGTGGTTGATTAACAAACGCACAAGACTATGCTACAAAGTGTTGTGCAAGAAAAGGAGCATAGGGGCTATGCTTACTATTCAATGTATCCTTGCTATATACTTCAATGATATCATGCATTTGACTGTGGTTGGCCATCTTGAAATGAGTAAAGTAAATTTTTTTATAAATAAAAAAAAAATTGGAACGATGGGGAAACACAATTAATATAGCTGAATGAAAATTAAGGAATTGTTAATGCATGTTTGTCTATTTTATTTTCTAGGATGCTGATAATATTTTTTTTATTTAAAAATAAAAAATCAATCTTTGTTAAGAAGAAAAGATGCATCTTTAGGTAGTTGAGCAGTAGATTTACAGATAAAAATAATTTCATGGATTTTATTTGACGTAGTGCCAATGTTATTATAGAGTTTCATGTATCAGTTGTGCAAAGGAGTTGCTCATTGCCACAGCCATGGAGTAAAACTCACCTAGTCGTGTAATTTTACAATTTTTCAATTATAGATTGTTTTCCATCTATAATTATTACCTTCAACATTGAGCTAAGGAAGCCCATCGTCAATATGGAACAAACAATATAACTCTTAGATATGAATCAAATCTTAATGTTGGAATGATTACAATGAGACCAAACTCAAAATTTCTATTGAGCATGCCTGATCCAGCTTTCAGGATAGACAATGATATTGTTATTGCTTCCATATTAATAGTCCTCAGTCAACTAAAATTTGAATAGGGGGCTTTTAAGCTCATTTGAATAGTACATAAATAGTACAAATCTTAAACAAATTACTAAAAATTGAGATTTTAGATTTGTCAAGATCATCAATGTAGGGGTGGTTCATTGCTTCCTTGGCTGAAATCCTCCTTGCTAGATCATAGTGCAACTTTTTCTATTAAGATTTCACTTTCAATAGTTCGCAATATTTAACCAGCTTATCTAGATAAAGTAGACAATTAAAATAGTCATTCCTTTTATAGAACATAAAAGAAGTTGTGTTCTTGAATGAATTGCATTTCCCATAAGCAATAGACTAATGAATAGATTTGTTGTGTTTCTTTATTTCAAGATAGTTGGAAAAAATTATTAAAGCACATAATCAGCTTGTCAAGTCTGTGCAGAGTCTGAGTCTGGTAATTATACTTTCAAATTTATGAATTATCTAAAATAATATTGCTATGTAGTATAGAATTGAATGCAACCTAAGTGATGGGGGGATACTACTATGACATTGAAATTACCCTTCAAATCAAGTAAATAGGAGCATAGACAAGGTGTGAATCTCCATTTCAATTGTTAATGAGTCTTAATCTGAGACCATTTTACATAATGGTGCTATGTTTTGCATTATTATTTTGATCTGAGTGTTCATTTTTCAATTTCTTGCTAGGAAGACAACCATTTTGGATAACCTTCAATCTGAGTCTTCTCATTTTGAGGGTGCAAAGGAAAAATTGCAAAATATTGAATATTCCTCATGTGACGAGGGAGCAAACCCGAGACACGGAGAATGATGCAATCAACTAGAGAAATTTTATTCTTATTGAGAATGGAACTTCTTACATGCAGAGGATCACCAATCCTCAAGCTCTGCAATACATGCAAATTACAGACTTACAAAAAAATTACCCAGATCCCCTTTCGCAGCATCCGAACTCTTTTCCCCAAAAAGTTGCACAAAAATCAGAAACTAGCCCATAAATAGACCCCTTTCGGTTTGGAACCAAAAACAACATTCGAGATAATATTTTTTATGGTTTGGCGCTAAAATTACAATTTGAAATTCAAAAACTAAGTCCTAATTCGAAAATTGGCAATTTTCCAAAAATCGGCCAACTTCCGGAAGCCATAACTTTTGATCTAGGATTCCATTTTTTGAACTGTTTGCACTGTTGGAAAGGTCTTGGAGTGAAGAACGCGCTAAGAACTATCTCCATCAGTTTCAACAATTTATGGGCCCGTACGGGGCCATTTAGTGTCTCAAACTAGACTTGAAAGGTTTTTCAGGGCAAAAAGTAGAAACTGGAACTTTAATAACTTTCAAACCGTGAATGATCTTGATCTGATTCTTTCACCAAAGTGCTTATTTTTCCATCATGAACCTTCCCATGAATTTTTATCTTCTTATGCCTTAAAATTACCACATGTTAAAAATAGCAGTTGAGCAGAAAAAGCATAAAAGCAGTTCTGAAAGTTGGAAACTCTTATTTGACGAAAAGGGTTTCCAAAAATGCAAAAACATCTACAAAAAGCAAACAACAGGAACATAAATGGAAAACATGTTTTTGGGTAATGCAATATTGCCCTCACACCACTGGATGCTCCTGCATCATCACGACTTTGGAAGCAGAAGCATTTCCCTAAATACCATAATGGTGACTAGTGATGCTCTGAATCAACTAATTATCAGATTGTGAAAACATGGGTAGGTGTATATGTGACCCCATTGATTGCTCCATGATCTTCTGCAGGATGACAGAGATCAAACCTCAAGATGCATGGATATTTGTTAAATTATATGCCAATTTACTCGTGGTAATATAAGTTCTATAAGAGAAGTGATATTTTTCTTTCAAGAATAATTTCTGATATAGATTTTCTATAAAATTTGAGATATTTTAACTCTATAGTCTACAGTATCGGTGACCTTTCATCTATTCCTTAAGACATTTGCACTGCAAAATTCTGCTGAGAGAACCCAAAGTCTTATACCATACATTACTAGAAAAAATATTCAAGTACATTACCATCATTTGTTACTAGCCTCTACTGTAACTCTTAAATTAATGTCTAGTTCACAAAGTCTAAAGAAAAAGATTTGAGTTGACTCTTTGGCCGAGTCTATGAAAAATCCCTATTAGCTAGTGCAATATTTCAAGTTTGTTTAGGACACTTAGTTTGACATATCTGACTCACCAATGAACTTGCATTATGTTTTGTGGTCTATGTGTGGTAGCATACTAAAAACTTATTTGTTGAAACAGGAAATTGTACTAAACAAGGGTGATTTTCATCCTTTCAAACTTGTTTTTATGCGGGATAATTTCATATTTCTAATTGTGGGAGAATGTAATCTTTGTAGCAGTTCAGTCTATGCAAAGAATTCTCTCTTTACCATTCATAAGACTGAGGATAGTAGAAAGCATTAGCCATCACAAGATTCCTGAAGAAGACAATGAGATCAATGATTATGAGGTGAAGGGCTTGTAAGAGAAATTAATAGTCCTTTATGACTTGTTGAATAACGTAACAGGAGAATATTATTGATCTTCTCAACAAAGTTTAAAGATCTACCTCCACTTAGATACTCAATTTTCTTTGAAGAACCACCAACAAAAAAGTGAGACCTACTCCCAATATACCTTGCTTGATGATTTTTATGGCATTAAAAAAATTATACTATTTCTTTCCTCTTTATTTACTTTGTTTTTTTCAAGTACATTCCTATCATTCCTACTCTGTATCAAGGATGATGTACTATTGCTAGGTTTAGAAGAATCAACTTGTTTTATGGAAGCCCTTGAAGCTAGTTGTATTCTTGTGAGTCCATAGGATCTTTGGAAGAGGGGTTTTGAGGGATGTATTTCTTTGTTCATTTTTTTCTAAAGCACCAATTCCAGGAATTTTGTAAACTCTTGTAAATTGGGAATTTGGACAGTTGATTTATGGCCACTTCAGAATGTAGGTATGA
This sequence comes from Sequoia sempervirens, assembly GCA_007258455.2. NCBI lineage: Eukaryota > Viridiplantae > Streptophyta > Pinopsida > Cupressales > Cupressaceae > Sequoia > Sequoia sempervirens. Next base: position 531,663,014 of record VDFB02000017.1, read on the forward strand.
TAGTGTTATATGGTACTTATACTAGCACAGTCCTTCATAGTAATTGTGCTATGTAGTTCCAATAGATTTTATATGCGTAACCATAGTCTTGTAGGGAATTTCTCTCTATAATTTTTGTGAAATTATAACATAAGGTTATTACTTTTAGCCAAAAAAGAGTTTAATAAATCTTGGTTATATGATCAAAACAATACTAATGGAAAGCCTTGCAGAGACAATAGCTGAGGTGTTTGGAATAAATGAAAATTTTCAGGGAATCAAACAAGATTTACAATAGAAAATCAAAAGTCTAACAAATAAACAAAAGCAATTCTGCACAATCTTCAGAAGATCTGGGAGAGGTTACTAAAGGGAAATAAAACCAAGAAGCAATTAAACTGGAAACGATTGCAACCAAGGCTTAAATTTGATGGCCATATGACCGCATTTAAAGATTTTTGTTGTAAAATACAATCAAAATTTTAAGAAGATTGTATCAGATGAAAGGAGAGATTTTGGATAGATTGTCAAAATTTATATAGAATTATAATGATATATATATTTGAATTATATATAATTTTACTTACACTAAGGTATATCATAATGTTTTAAGGGCATCTTTGAATAGATAACTGTCATTAAAAAATTTGTTGACACGCAAGGTTAACCATCAAATTTAACCCTTGATTGCAACTATGAAGAAATCGGTGAAAGAAAAAAATGCAAACAAGCATTAGTTAAAAGGGAATTATGCAAACAAGAAATAATGGAACTCCATTCACCACTGTAATCATAATTTTTGTTGCCTCTGATCCCTGGGTGGCCACATTCTTCGTTACAAATCTTCCCAACTGTAATGCTAAAGAAAACGTGCTAGTTAAGCCGAAGATATGCAAGTGGTGCGCTACAATAATGACTTTAATAAGGGAACTCACACTGCTTTTTTTTACTTATACTAATCTTTAAAAAACATTCAATGGAGGGGATTTAAATGAATGTCTTGCATTGGTTTTAGTGATCATTTCACCATTGATTTCACTAATTATCTTGTCATTCTCAAATAGGACACGCCTTCGATGTAATAACTTAATTCTTTATGATGGTTTTTTAAAATGTTAGAATTTGAATTGATTAAATTGGTATCTAGATAAGAGAGAGAACCCAATAGTTGAGGGCAATGATGGATTACGTTTGATTGTATTTATTAATTGTTTGAAAATAAAAAATGCATTGTATTTTGATTTTCAATAAATTAATAAATATGTTCATTAGATGGTTGCATAGACAATTTGGTAGTTGAGCATGTTTCAATAGTTGTGATAGTAGTTGTTTATATAATGTCTAGTAGTTGTGACTTGACTACCCATAATTACACAAAATGTATTCCTTTGATCTAAAAATCAACCAATCATGTGATGCCACATTAGCACTCAACTACCCATGTTGTGAATACACAAGTATTGGTCTCACTTTTTTTGGGGGCCTTCTTGGACACCTTGACAAAAAACATGCTGATGTGGCATCATATTTGATGATAGGACCTTGAAATGAAAGTTACAAACAGGGGACTTGTCAAGTACGCTACTATCAAAAATTGGAAGTGATTTGAAATTTCCATGTAGGATTTTGAGAAGCACCAAGTTAGGGTGCACAACTACTAGGTCCTCTCCCCTAATTCAAATATTAAAATATATATGAATTTTTATAAATGAATTATCGAAACTTAAAATTAAACAAGAGTTGTAGAGAAACGAAGTTTTTGCCAAAAAGAGCAAGAATAGTCCTATTTTGATTTGTTGTGTCTGCTATGTTTTAGTAGCAGTGTTGATATTGTAAAATCATAATCATGCCATCTTCCAAGGCCTTCTTTAATCATAAGTTTTTTCATTTTAAATAGTCAATTATGGCATCCACAATACCAGATACAACATCAAACTTTTCAAATACAAATCTTAAGTACAAAGCCATTTGCAAGGTTAAAAAGAGGGTGCCAACTAGAATCACTTTTATACCTTTTAGACAACCTCAAAAAAATTACTCATTCAAACCTTGAAGAAATTAGAGAGAAGCAATGGAAAAGGAAGCACACTAAAAAAAATTAAGATAGATTTCTAAAATTAAGCCAATAGAGACTACTATATTTGTAGAATATTGAATAGAGTGTAACATAATTTTAAAATCAGAGTTACTTTTGCATACATAAAGTAAACCTATCTATCTAATGTGTGTTGGGATAAGGTATTATTAACCTTGTAAATCCCAATATTGTATTTATTCCTTTTTTTATTTGTTATTAGTAATTACCCATAAGGAGTTGTACAAGTTTCACCGGCAATGGTAAAAATTATTTATTGTCCACAGTAATTGCGGAGTTACTACACAGTAAGTTCTGGAGTTACCGGTGGTAGTTACAGGATGCAATTTTATATGGTAAATGGTAATTGGTCAAAGTGAGGTGCACATGTGGAAGAATCACCTATTTTTAGTTTTATGACGTGCATCATAGATGCTATAAGAAGGTGTAAGAGATTCTATGACAATTGTAAGTTGTCATAAGAATCTATGACATTTATGATAACATATGATGCGTCATAAGATGTTGTAAGTGGATTTTTTTGGTCCTTAGGTGTTCAAGCTTGCATGGACATCTTTTTCCAAGTGTAGGATGCATGTATGATAGCTTTTATGATCCCGTAAGAGCCTATCTTTGTCTATGGACGCCCAAGGTTGTATGGTTGACTCTTGACATGTGTTATGAGCTTGTAAGAAGTCATTTAATGATACATGGGTGAATATTACAAGGTGTATGCCCATCTTGAGGTTGTGTAAACTCTATAAATCCATGGCATAGTAGATGAGATGCATTTCAGTTTTACAGGTACCCAGGTACTGTCGGAGTGAAGGTTGAAGAACAAAGAAACTGCATGTATTTGTAATCTCCATTTTGGAAGATAACAACTTGGCCTATTTTCTTGGTGGATTTTTTACCCAAAAGGGTTTTCTCCAGGGTAAACATTATGTTGTGTGCTTCATTCTACTTCTGGATTATTTCTGTATTGTGGGTTTATTTACTTGTTGTGATCTCCATATTAAATATTTAGTTAAAAGATCATAAAACACACCTTTGAATCAGATTTCTATTTGGGTAGTTGTGCTTTCATTTCTAACATTTGGTATCAAAGCCTGGATAGCATTGATTCTTGGGTGGTAGTGTGGAAGTTGTAGCTCTAGTGGGATATTTGGTTGTATTTGTTTTGTAGATCTTGTGTTAAAATTATGGCTACATCCACCATTGCATCAACCTCTCGCTTGGACATTGAAAAATTCAACGACATGGGTTATGAGTTGTGGAAACTAAAAATGGAAGATTTGTTGGAAGAAAGAAACCAATGGTTGGTTGTTAAAAAAGAGAAGAAACCCGATGATGTTTCTCAAGATGTGTGGGGTAGAATGGATAAGAAGTCACAAGGAACCATCTGGTTGTGTCTTTCAGACTTTGTCCTATTGAATGTCACCAAAGAAGAGACCGCATACAAGTCATGGAATCGTTTGGGTGAGATCTACCAAGCCAAGAGTATGGTAAATAAACTTTATTTAATTCTAAAGAAATATTTTCTTTGAAAATGAAAGAGGGTGAATCGCTAGCAGAGCATTTAAATTCAAGTAATTTGTTGATGAGTGAACTTGCTTCAATAGATGTTGAAGTAGATGAAGATGTTAAATGTATATTGCTTCTTTATTCTTTACCTGAGTCATGGGAGAATGTTATCCTTTCTATCATGCTGCTAACATCACAAATCTAAAGTTAGGTGCCCTTGTTCTAGTTTTACTGACACAGGAACCAAGGAAGAAGAATATGGATAGTTTAGGGGATGCTCTCAGTGTTAGGGGAAGGTCTAAGGAAAGGGGACCGAAAGGAGATTAGAAAGGGGCTAAGGACAACTCCAAGGGTTGTTCTAAGACTCCTAGAAAGAAGAACAAATTTAAGTGTTGGAAATGCGGTAAAAGGGGACATATAAAGAAGGAGTGCAAAAACCCCAAGAGGGAGAATGCTTCTAATAAGTCCTTGAATGAAGGTGAAGATGTTTTAATTTCTACTTGTAATGTTGTTACTAATGAACTGGTTGGTTGAATCAAGATGCTCATTTCATATGACTCCACATAAAGAATGGTTCTCCACATATGATAAATATGATGGAGGTAATATATAATTTGGTGACAACTCTTCATATTCGATTGTTGGGAAAGGATAAGTATTATTGTGTTTTAGTGATGGGAGGATTAAAACCCTCCCTAAAGTTTATCATGTTCTTGTATTAGCTAGAAATTTGATTTATGTTTCAAAGTTGAATGATTTGGGAATGCATGTAACTTTTGACAAGCATGGTTGTAGATTAGTGAGAGGAAACTTGGTGGTAGCGAAGGGGAAGAGATTGGGAAACCTTTTCAAACTTGAAGCCACTATAGTTTGTAATGCCTCTTATGTATCTAAGGCTAGTACTGAAAATACATGTATGTTGTGGCATCGTAGATTGGGCCACACAAGCAATAATGTTTTAAAAACTATCAAGAATAAAAATGTATTGGACGGTTTCTCTTATTCTGATGAGCACTTTGATTTTTGCAAGCATTGTATGTTTAGGAAACAAAACATAAAGTTATTTCCTTCTGGTAGCAATAGAGAAAAGGAGAAGTTAGAAATTATTCATACGAATGTGTTTGGGCCTGTGGATATTGAATCTACTAGAAAATATCATTATTTTGTTACTTTCATTGATGATGTATCTAGATTTACATGGATTTATTTTATGAAACATAAATATGAAGTATTTGCTAAGTTTAAGGATTTCAAAGTCTTAGTAGAGAACCAATTAGGTTTAAAGATTAAAATATTAATATCTGACAATGGAGGGGAATATTTCTCAAAGGATTTTTATGAATTTTGCAAGCATGCACATATAATCAAACAAAAGACAACTTTGTATACACCACAATAAAATGGTGTTGCAGAAAGGATGAACTGAATGATTATGGAAAGAGCCAGAAGTATGTTGAGTGATTCATAGTTGGATAAATGTTTTTGGGTAGAATTTGTGTGTACTACCTACTACTTGATAAACAAATCTCCTTGTAAGGATCTTAATTCGACACCTTGTGAAGTGTGGACAGGTAAGAAACCTTCAATTTCACATTTAAGGGTTTTTGGCTATGAGGCTTTTGTTCATGTGCCTAACGAAAGCAATCTAAGTTGGATCCAAAAGTAGAAAAGTGTACATTCATTGGATATGGTGATAATGTTAAAGGTTATAAGATTTGGAATACACTAACCCACAAGATTATCTTTTCTAGAGATGTTATTTTCAAGGAATTTAGAGCTATTTCTAAACCGGAGTAGCCAAAAGAAAAAGAAGAAAATGGAAAGAGAGTGCACTTTGAGTTAGAGTAGCAAGATGCACCTTAAGAAGAATAAAATGATGGATTGAGGGGTGAAGAAGAAGAAGAAGATTCAAGTAGTTCTGATGAAGATGAGTCTGTTGAAGAAGTTGGTACAGATGATCATGTAGAACAACTAGTTGAGTCTCTTACTCCACCCTTAAGGAGATCCACAAGACAACAAAATCCAATTGATAGGTATAGCCCACTAGATTTCCATTGTGCATATTCTTTATTGAGTACTAATGATGAACCTAGATCCTACAGGGAGGTTATTTCTGCAGATGATAGTGAGTCTTGGCAGTTAGCCATGTAGGAGGAGATGATGGCTTTAGACTCTAATAACACCTGGGATCTTGTTCATTTTCCTAAAGGAAGAAAGGCCATAGGATGTAAGTGGACCTTCAAGAAGAAGTTTGGAGTAGATGGTTCATTGGAGAAGTACAAGGCTAGAATGGTAGCCAAGGGCTACTCCTAGAGAGAGGGAGTTGATTTTGGTGAGATATTCTCTCCTGCTGCTATATTGACTTCTATTAGATTTCTCTTATCCATTGTTGTAGCTTATGACTGAGAGATTGAGAAAATGGATGTTAAGAATACTTTTTTGCATGGAGATCTTGAAGAAGAAATATACAATACAACAGAACAAGAAAATAACACCTAAAATAGTGTTAGATTTTAGTGTATTTCAGTCAACAAATTGGGTGAGCTGGCCAGCGCTAAACTGAACACAAACAAGCATGGTCATCTTGGCACTGAATTTTGTGCTAGGTGTAATGCCAAAATTAGTGTTGAAAAATCACAGTGCCCCCATTAGTTCCTAAAATAGCGCAAATAAATAGTGCCAAAAATAGCACCTTTGTTCATGTCTAAAATAGCATTGGGAAATAGCATCGGAAATAGTGCCTAAATTAGCACCCAATTAGGCTTCCGATTTTGCTTCTATGTCTACTCCCATTTTTGCTTCTAGTTTTGCTTCTAGTTTTGCTTCCAGGTTTGCTTCCAGTTTTGCTTTCGATTTTACTTCTAGTTTTGCTTCCAGTTTTTCCTCCAATTTTGCCTCTAGTTTTGCTTCGAGGTTTGCTTCCAGTTTTTCTTCTAGTTTTTCTTCCGGTTTTGCTTCCAGTTTTGCTTCCATTTTTTCTTCCATTTTTCTTCCAATTTTGCTTCCAAGTTTGCTTCCAATTGTGCTTCCAATTTTGCTTCCAATTTTGCTTCCACATTTGCTTCTAGTTTTGCTTCCAAGATTGCTTCTAATTTGGATTCCATTGTTGCTTCCTTTTTTGCTTCTAAAAATGCTTCTTGTTTTGCTTCCTTTTATTAATTTAATATGTTTTATTTCAATTTAATTAGTTAAATATATCATGCCTCATAAATAATTTCAATTTAATTTGTTAAATATATCATGCCTCTTAAATAACTCATATGTTTATAAACTAAGTAATTTAATTATTTAACTTATATGATTAATTAACAAGACAATTACCCACGAAATTTTTGTATTGCTTGTAAAGATAAAAAAGTATATCTATTATTTAGTGTCTTTATGCACCAAAATTCCACAACAAACAACAAAAACTAGAGGCACCTTAACGTGTAGAGTAAAACATTAAATAATCCCCATAACTATTTACCAGTAAAATCCTTACAAAAAATAGCCACCATTAACAGTGTTCAGAGTTACACGCTTTAATACAACAAAAGCGGAGGGAGAATTAAATATCAGAAAAAGACAAACACAACCAGTCTTAATGAGCTCCACCTGGACCCAATAGATGCTTGGCTATCTCCTTCAAAAGATTCTTCTTCCGCTACTTCCCTGACTTCTTTTGGCACTTCCTTTTTGCTTGTTTGATGAAGAGTTAATTTGAGCGCTTTCCATCCCAAACGTGTTTCCTCATGGCAACAAGCTTTGTATTTTCCTTTGGGCCAATGAATAAAGGGTTTGAGCCTTGGTCTCCCATAAATATCCTCAATTTCATAATCTACTAGTCCTTCAGAATAATCTAAGCCTACAACCGAAACCGCCCATTCAAGAATGGACTCCATGCCTACCAAAAAATCTTCATGCACAATTTTCTGCATCACCATCCTCACCATTTCCACTGTTTAACAAAAATCCAAGCCCCACACCACAATTAAGGAGTAAATGTCCATGTTGGTTTGGTATCTGTGTTTCAGAGAGCCAAAATCCCTGCCACAAATTATTTTTGTGCACTACACTAGCCACTCATCGTCAACAAGGAAAAGGCCCTCCAGTCATTTTCCGGACACCTCTCCATAAAATAGGCCCAAAGATCTTCATGACCAAAAGGTGAAATTGGCTTCTATTTCTCCTGACAACCAGTGCCGCCACCACCAAATTTTGTTGCAGAGTTTTTCTTGACCCTTTCCAAATGCAATTAACACATCTTAATTGAGGGCTTGCATTTAACACCATCTTGGATTTCCCACACTTTCTATTAATAAAGTATTATTTCACCACCGCCTACCACCCCTTCCTTCACTTGTCATGTCAAACCTACTTCACTTGCTTTGCCACCTTGTTCATTTAAGGCATTTTCTGCTAACTTAACACCTCTAAAATCCTCCAACCTAAATTCCCTTGTTTCACCAAAATTTAAAGCCCATTTAGATAAGACATCCACTTCCACATTACCACCTTTTTTAATGTGGCTCACCGCAAAAATTTCAATTAGGTTCTGAAGGTTCCAAGCATTAATTTTACCTTTCATCACTGCCTGAACTATTATTGTAACATGATCATCATCTATAATTAAAACAAGTGATTCAAATATCTATAATTTAATTGAATTTGACAACATCCATCCTGAGCAATAAATTAAAATCATCAAACGTAATAAATATCCATCCAAAAATCATTGACCACTTTTAATATATATAAATTGACAAGTCAATACTAATAAGATCATCATCATATATAACTCAAACAAGTGAAAGTCAAATATGCCAGTACATCAAAAACATGTCAAAATTATACATGTGCAATAGTTGACATAAGTGAAAATGATACATGTACAAATGATATAAATAGAATTGATAAATTATGTAACTCAAATTGATACAAGTCAAGATGATACATGTCCAAATGATATAGTGAAAAATTGAAAATGATGCATGTCAATATAATACAACTAAATAATATAGTATTGTAGGCCGTGAAAATGATACATATGATAGTAACCATGAAAAGAGTCATCATAACAATATATCAACAATGATCCATGATGCAATCTATATGATCATGAATGTCACTAGTTACTATCACCAACTGTCTCATCATCATCATCACCATTGTGATCATCATCATCATCATCATCGTTGTCATCGTCATCATCATCATTGTCATCGGCCTTGGTGTCTTCCACATCTACGTCATCATCATCCTCTACCATGTGATATGTACAGGAATAACCAATATTTTGTGGATCTATATCATGTTGAGGATCATCTTGATCTTCTCGAAGACCCGTGTTCTACAAAATAAAAACATTTAGAATGAAAATTTATTATAAATTTCATGCAATAATTTATTTTTCTGTTATATATCTAATATTACATGTGAGATGAAACCATAATCATATTACATCATATCAAAGTGCACATACCATAATAAAATTTCAAATTCCTTAGCTAATACTTGAGATTGAGATTGTTAACCTTGAGAGAGTATGACTCAAGAAAAAGGCATCTGATATGGCTATTATTTTCAAAGACTTCAAGCAGGATGTACTCCACATTGACGCCATTCCTCAATCTTCACTTGATGGCATCAAGGAATGGTTGAACTCCATGGATATAAAGTATTATGAAAGAAAAATGAACTTGAACTGGCGGCCAATTTTGAAGAGTATTACTGATGATCCAGATAAATGTTTTGAAGATGGTGGTTGGGAATTTTTGAATATGGAAGCTAGTGATTCTGATTCTGATAATTCAGAAGAGTCAGATCAAGGCTACAGACCCTCTGATGTAGAAGAGGAATCAAAATCAGATTTCATGTTTCCACCATCAAGAGTGCTACAAGCCAACAAGATGGAGGGAATTCTTATATAAGGATAATTTTCAATGTTGCAGGTACCAGCTTTAATGCCAACTACTATGGAAACATTGAAATTCCCTAGCAATATTTATGTTAAGGAAATTTCCTTTAGATGCAAGGATTGAAAGCACATCAACCATGTGGTACATATGATTAAATCCCAAAGACGATCTATAGCAATGAAAGAGTCTGAAAAGGAAGAGAGAGCTACATTGGTGACTTAGGAGAAACTTCAACTTTAAAAAACAAAGCCAATTAGGCTAGCAGAAATGTGGATTAGGCTAGCATTTGGTGGAAGAGGAAGAAAGATGACTGGAACTCTAGAGGCCCACCATATGGGATTTCAGTATTCAACCATGAGAGTAGAAGAGAGTTGATATCATGTATCAAAACATTAAGCATGCATTCTTCCAGCAAGCGGAGAAGGAGAAGATTACTTTGCTTCATTTTCATTTGCATAACCATATCATGGCATGGGAACCAAGAAGACCAAGGATGTACAGTTTTATATGGAGGTAATGGATGTGGTCCAAACTTTAGGAGGGGAAAGAAGGTCAATGTATGATCTTGATGAAATTGAGGAAGAACAACAAGAGAGGGACCTGAAAAATAAAATCAATACAGAGTTTCAAGGATTTGTCAAAGTGAGTAAGAGAGCTTATATGGGAGCAACCTCATCTAAAATATTTTGAACCAGAGTTTGATATACCATTTAGAGAGCTTGGTTTTCATGGAGTTCCTTTCAAACCCTCTACTTTTATTGTTCCTACGGTAAAATGTTTGGTAGAGTTGGTGGAATTACCTTTCTTAGTAATCGCTATTAGTGTGATTGAGATTGTTAACCTTGAGAAAGTATGACTTGGGAAAAAGGAATTTGATATGGCCACTATTTTCAAAGAATTTAAGTGAGATGTACTTTGCATTGATTCCATTCCTCAATCTTCCCTTGATGGCATCAAGAGATGGCTGAACTCCATGGATATAAAGTATTATGAAAGCAAAATGAACTTGAACTGGTAGCCAATTTTGAAGAGTATTACTAATGATCTAGATAAATTTATTGAAGATGTTGGTTGGGAATTTTTGAATATGGAAGCTAGTGATTTTGATTCCAATAATTCAGAAGAGTCAGATCAAGGATATGAAGCCTCTAATGTAGAAGAGGTATCAAAATCAGACGAGGAAGGTTCAGAAGATGAATCTCTTGTGGAGTTAGAGGAGGACAAAGAAGAAGAAGAAGATTCTGAAGAGGAGGAAGGTAAAACATGGGATGAATTAGAAGTTGAAGCCATAAATGCATATAAATAAAAATGAGACGAGTCTCACAGTGAAGAGGAAAGGTGGCAATGGAAGGTAAAAGCTACAAGGAAGTCTCAGGCACTTGATATTAGAGATTCAAGAGGAATGTCTACCAAGAAGCATAAAGTCAGATGAATTGAGTTCATCTACATCCTTCTACTATTTATTCATGCACATAAACGGTCATCTTGTAATCATAAGATTTGAGCTCTATTTACTCATCCTATGCATCAATAAACAACTCAACAAAAGAGATACAAATTGACATATTAACACAACAATATCCAACTAAGTTATTGAAACTCAACTATTGATACCTCGTTCTCCATCTAGATTACAAAATCGTTCCACTTTTTGTTTTGTAACATATTCTTTTCAAATTGCTTTGGATGGCAGCCATATTTCTCCTCCTATCAAAACATGGCACATGGACTAGTTAAACTAATTAATATGCAATCATTTACTTTTTCCAATGAAAAAAATAAATATCATTTAACATATTAAATATACTTACAAATGTACGAATCAAGGCATGTAAGCCTTTCTAGCCACTGCAATGTGTGGCACAAAGTTTCTCAAGCCTAGCCTTGGAGGCCTTGTCCTAAAACATATACTAATTCAATTTAACTATGCACAAATAAAATTTAAATATCGTTTAATAAATTTGATATAATCTTATGAGAAAATTCAAATACCTACGTACTCTCCTCATCGAACTTCCTTTGTACATCGAACTTCTCATATGCTTTTACAAGCTCTCTCCATATTTTCACACTTACATCCATTGGCCTTTATTTTCTACCTTAGCTAAGGAGGGGATTTTTTTATCTTCTTTGTTTGGTTGCACTGAAATTTCTTGCAGTTTTGAGACATTCATAGCTTTATATTCTTTACAGACCAACCTATGCCAAAATTAGTCTCCATGTTAAGGATAACTCCTATTTTTAGGTGCATGGGTATCTTTGAGAATGGTAAATGTAGATGGTCTTTGAACTGTTGAAGGTATGATTCCTTCAACCTATTCACAAACATTTTCCCAACATTCGTCATTCAGACTTCCCCTGAAACCACCTTGTATTCTATCTGCATATTGTAGCTACCAATGCAAGATTGATAACATGTCATGGTGGAACTCTGTGTCCTAGGAGTGGAAGTCTCTACTCCCTATTCCACATTCTTAGAGTTTACTATCACTAATTTCTTCTTGGATCTTTTGCTCGATCCAAGATTGGTTGGGGAATCAATTGATTCCCTTTGACACAATTGATTTTTTTACAATGCTTGAGGGGCGTTAATAGATTGTTTTTCTATGTATCTGACAAGTGTTGTCCAGTCCACATTAACTAATTGTTTCACTACATCTACCCTCAATATGGAAGCCAATTCCTCTTTATTTTTGTCAGTCTCATGTCCCTATATATATATTTAAATTATATTTCTTCTTTTAAATTTAGAAATAAAAAACTAAAAATTAAAACTCAAAGAAACAATGGAAACATTTACAAATCTATAAATTGATAATGAATTATGTATCTCATTGTGGCCAGAGTTTGTTGTCAATGCTCACTTCCCTCAATTGCTTGACATTTTGAGGTAACCTATGGAAAATTATTTTCATCCAGTCTATGGAGGAAAATGAAGTACACACTATCAGGTATGAAATTTTTCATCTGGTTTGTGGTATGAAAGTTTTGTTTTGTGGGAAAATATGTTCATTGGGTTTTCTTAATGTCGATAACCTAGGGAAAATATGTTTGCTTGGTTTTCTTAGTGTTGATAACCTTATCATGAAAACTCTTTCATAATGCAATCTTGCATGAATTTTTCATGGCATCGGTGACTATGACACGAATGGGAAAAACCAAGCTATTTTTGTGTTTATTTTCAAAAGTTTCTCAACAGTGACCGACCCAATTCCCAGATTTTCCAAGCAATTCACTATTTCCTTGATACCCAGGTTAGGGAAAGAATACAGAGGCATCCTCACTTTGTGCTATAATATTTTGAGCCAAAGCTCAAATGGGTAGGGTAAATTTTTTTGTTGGTTTCCCAAAGGTTTTATAATTTATAATGATGGGACAATTTATAGGTTTCCTAGACTAGCTAGGCCATGAACTAGTAAACAATCGTGAATTCAAATGCAATACAAAGAGTAGTAAACAATCATGAATTCAAGCAAGAAAAAAATTGTAACCTTACCTATGGTGTCGCAAACTAAATCAAATTTCTCATAAAAAATCAACTTAAAGGCTGGCAATCTGCACAAGTTATTTGAGGAGAAGATCAACAAGACAACTAGTTTTTGGGTCAAAATTCATAAAAGAAGGTACAACATGGAAAATATTTTTGAGATTCCTTATATTTTTGGTTCTCAATCCCTTAGGCTGCTTGGTCTCATGGACATCATTAAAATCTCTCATTCATTCATTCATCCATTCATGAGTTGTTGGTAGCGCCCTGCTCTCTTCCTTCACGTGACTTTTTTCCTTTTTTTGTCATCTGATTTCTTCCTTCACGCGAAAAAGTTTTTAATTTTTAATTTTGATTCATTAGTCGTGCTTTAGTTGATGTTAGTTAATGCCAAATTTAGCGCCGATTTTTGGTCATTAATGTAATCTGTTTGGGACATATAAGGTGGCATCAAGTGCACCTAATTTAGTGCCTATCATTGTTCTATAGTGACTATTTTCATTGTTGTGTATCATAGGACCCAGAGTGTTGGAAATAATTCCAACTCCTACCTTGTTTTTGTGACCACCACTATCCTATTCTTCCTTCATCAACTCAGTGTGATAGAGCGGTTTTTAAGCAAGGTGCTTCATTCTTCTTGGTGGTAATGTTGTTAAAGCTTTTGCGGTGGCATACGAGTCTTCCTTCTATTCCTAGCAGTGTTGCAGTGACTCCCGTAGTTCCACAAGTCTTCTACCATTGGCGTGTGATAGTGCAGTGACCACCATTGTCCCGCAAATCCTTCATCGGCTCAGTGCGATAGAGTAGTTTTTATCACGGTCCCGCAAGTTGCTTTTTCCTTCTCGGCGATAGTGTGGTGAGAGATTTTGTGGTGAAATTTTTATTCATAGAGGAGGCCATGGAGAGAGGACGAGGGCGATGTAGAAATAGTAAATCACTGAGAGGAAAGTGGGTGGAAATAGATGAGACAACGAAATCTGTAGATACAGTAGAGGTAAGAAGAGAAAGCAAACTCAACCAAAGGAGGAAGGCATTTATGAATTCACAAATGCTACAACGTAGAGGAGATAAAGTCATTTTTTGTCCATGAGGCCTCTGAGGTCAAACTTATTGGTTGAAAATGCACAAGAATGGTGATTAAATGTGATTCTATGATCAAGGGAAAAGTTTGAAAATTAGGATAGCCAAAACATGATATCAATATGTCAAATATATGACTAAAGTGATCTTGTGTTGGATATCATATTCCTTGAAATGATATAATTGGTGTACTAAACATTATTTACTATGTTTTGTATTATAGGGGTGAGACGAGGCCATGGCAACAGATCATGTCATATCAAATGAGTACACAATGGATGAAGTGGGACATTCGGTACTCAAATTTTGACTTAATTTAGGAAAAAATGATCTAATGGAATTTTGTGATAAGTCCATCTTTTTTCATAGTATTATTGAAATTTATAATGTATTATCCAATCTTGACATAAATTAATGCATGTTGTTGATAATTTTAGATGGAGATTGGAGCAAATGTAGAGCCTAAGTGTTAAACTAGCAAAAGAACAAGATATGTATGTGGACGTGGACCTAAAACTGTTAAATCATGTAGATAATAGTGGGTGGAAGAGGATATGACAATGGATACTGCAGACACAACAAATGATTGCACTGAAGAAGAGGTAGGTTAGGACTATCATACATGGGATGAATACTTTGAGAAAATTGTTGTTTGTGGATGTTCTATATGTCGTGGAAAGAAACAATTCAAATGAGTGATTGTACAAAGACATTACATATATGATGAGCTTCCAGTCAATAGTATTCCTCTTAAAATTGATTCAAATCCAATAGGAATTGTGGTGAGGATTTTTCCAATTTGATATAAATAACATGTATACTTCGTTTAAACATTGTTTTATATTATTTAAATAAATATTTTTTTCTTAATGGATACTTACAGGATAAAGTTCTTATTTTAAAGTTTCCTGGACCACCAACTTCCAGGCTAGAGGGCAATGATCATTTATCAAATGATACATCTAACAAAAATATATGCCAATATATTAGCTTTAAAGATGAGGAATTGACGAAAATAAGTAATAGAACAAGAACTGGTGTGGAGATGCATAATTTGCTTAAAGACAAGGGGAAGGTGGACTACGTACCCTATTAGAATGAATGTGATGGAGATGATTACTTGCCCCTAAGTTTGAGATCAATTTACAAAGATACATTTGATCGTCGACTATATTGCGCTTGGCCTAGTGATCAACAACTACCTAGAGTGTACGAGGTGTTTTAATTTTGGGGATACAGCTACATGATACAAACCTCCAATATTCATGGAGTGAATCTAGGCCTCTTTATTGTCCAAAATGTACATGTGGGATCCAAACATAAAAATAATTCAAAAAAACCACAAGGAGATTAATGCCATATTATGGTCCATCATATTACAGTGGTGAATGGAGAAAGCTAGTAGAATATAAGCCTAGCATGTCAACATATGGTCTAAATTTGAATATGTATACACATCATATCCTATTGGAAAGTGGAAAAGAAATGAATAGAGGTCATCTTATATGTATATAGATGGACGTGCATACACACAAAAATATTGTAGGATTTATAAATAATAGTAAGGGAAGGGATCCTAATGTAAGACCGAATTGTCAATTTGTTGAGGTTATAAATGATAAAGATGGAGATATGGAAAGAGAGGTTGATAGATTGATAATGGTTGAGGCTATTATGGACCTTACCATTGGGGATGAGTTATTGATTGATTACCCCCTCTTAAAATGCACTCCTGTGAGAAAGAAGAGGGAAGAAAAAGGTATCCCTAAGGATGTTCTTAAGGGAAAAAAACCAAAGAATAATAAATGAGTGTGGACTGATGTTTTATAAACTATTTTGTCAAAATTGTGTTTTATAGAAATTATTGTATAAAAAAGGTAGTCTATAAAATAATGTTCCATTATTCAATTGATGTATATATGTTCATACAATTTATATAATGTCTAATATATGTATGTCGTTCATGTGTAGGTATTTTTCTATGAAGATATTTTGGACCCGAAATGGATATTTTTCATACATTATGATCCAAGATTAAGGCATGTATTTGATGATGCATTAGTGGATACTAAACAAAACAATGATGGCCAACAAAATGAGAGAGAGGGATTAGAGAACATCGAAGAAATTGACATCCATCATGATGTTGAAGATGGTTATGTTTAGGCACAAGAAGACAACAATCCAGAGTTAGATGATGATATGGAAGACAACAATATGGATGATATAGAAAATGATGATCCAAATACATCTGGTAACAATATAGATGATCTACAGTCAAATTTCAATGATGATGAAGATGATGTAGGTCAATATGAGGAGGATGATAATATTAAATACTTGAAAGAACAAATGAACATTGACAATGATACACTGAATGACATTGTAGCAAACAATAATGTTAATGACCAATACTTCTAAATTTTCAGAATTATTTACAATCCATGTTTAAAAAGGATGATTCTTATGGCCTAAACTTTGAAATGCTTTAGTAATATTATGTTGTACTTGGACAATTGAAAAGATGTTTTATTCTCCTAGCAAGCTTTTTTATTTTCCATTATAATTCTATACCAAACAACATTTGCGGGGATGTCCTTTTATACCAATCTTAATTTGTATGAAGTTTACGAACCTATTGTCAAGCAGTAAATTCCTTTCGTAGACAGGAAATGTAAAGGCTTCATTTAAGAAAAGATAAGTAGTCTCTTTTTTAGGGTAATCTACATGCAAAAAGTAAAAAGCACATAAAAAAACAATTGTACAGTAGAAAATCAGATTCAATCAGTTATGTCTTATTTCTCTTGCACACTTATCTGAAAGACATAGGGTATTCACCATACATTTCCCTTGACAAAGCAAACATGTGCTTTCATTTATTTTTAATGTATATCTCAGAAGTGAAATTGCTGTTACATAATGATGCACTAAGAAAATAATATATACAAAAAAATGCATAGAAAATGTTTGAAATTTAACATGCAACCTATTGTGTTGTGCTGAAAGGAATCAAGATTAAATGGGACAAGAAATAAAAATTAAATTTTGAAGATTTTACTTAAAAGTGAATAGGATATGAAAAGTGTGGACAATGATGGTGTAGAAATTGAAAACCTTGATTCTGATGATATTACTATTTTATGTCATTTGAGATAAAGAGCACATACAATTTTACATACATAGCAAATGAAGATTTGAAACTAGTAAACTAAAAATTTAAACACTATAATATTTTTCCTTAAACAATAATTCGCATACTTTCAAAAAAGGGTGAAGCATTTTTTATTCGAACTCTATTTTATTTAATAGACATAACATTAAAAGAATATTTACAAGAACAAGAATATATACACTGTTTCATAGAAAATAAGGAATGTTTCATAGAAAATAAGGAATGTTTCAAAGAATATACAAGTACAAGAATATATCATCATCATCATCATATCCTTAATTAATACCTATTGCAATATCCTTAAATTGTTCAATCTCTAGTATGAATTGTTGCCACAAAAAATTAGGATTACCTGGATGCTTCTTCCATTCATCTTGTATCAACATATGTTTGTGAAGACACAAAAGTCAATAAAATATTAATGCACATAACTCAAAATTATTTAAATAAGCAACTTTGTTAACTTTATTATTTTTAAATAGTTTCCATTTTTATGTTGAACATGTAACAAGGAAAAATAAGCTCAAATTTTCAAAAATATTAGCAGCTCTACCAACTGCCACAATAAATGTTTTAGTGTATTGGAATATTCATTCACATAAGCACAATATTGAGGCTCAATAACTGATATTCATTCAAATATAAGAAGAAATAAATATGGAAAACATAAGAAAAATACAGAATGATAACATAGTCATGGAGAATCTCTGATAATACAATGTTCTCCATTATATTGCTTCAATTGATATATATTAATAACAAAAGTATTCAAAATGGAAATGATATATGATGATGATAATTTAAAACTAGGCCTTGGTTTCCTATTTATTTAGGAATCAAAAAGCTACATGCCTTTTACAAAAAGAAATGACCTTTCATAACTACTTCTTTAACTAACAACTATTTAATTAGCATAATTAAGGAAATAACAAGACTTAAGACATTTTGACATATGGTTCCATTATTCAACATAGAAGACCCATGATCATTGATCTAACAAATTCTTCCTCTCCATGATGAGCGTCCAATGCTCTCGCCTCAGTGTCCTATTCTTCTAAAACCAAATACTTTTCCTCCCACTGGTACACCGTAAAATCTAATGGCCGCTTATATTCCTAGATCTTTTGCATGTTTGCAAGATGAGTTTTCCATTGACTATCTAGTAATTTCTTTGTATCATTGACAAAATTTAGGTATCCTACATCAAGAACAATCAACCCATCCATGATTTGATTTAGCCTAGGAAGACTAGTATCATCATCCTCTGGTTGTATATGAGTTACACACTTATGAACAACCTAACTAAATTATTTCTTCCACTTATCCAAGTCCTCCAATTGATCACCATCTCTCATGATTTCAGGTATATACCACTATTTATAGGTATGGAATAAATCCATTCGTGTTACAATCTTTTTATCAAAACCTCATACATACTGAAATTCATCAATAATCATCTTCACAATTTGTTCAGTTGGCTTTAATTTTGTGGGTGCATCACGACTTCTTTGTAAACTTTGTATAACTTAGCCAAAGTATGGTGAATAGGCTTCCACCTTTTGAAAAAAGGATCTAATACAAGCATATGTGTCTTTATTTGATCCATTTCCTATTGAAGTGTTTTATAACTATCATGCAAATTCTCCAATTTATCCATAACTGATTTTATCTTGTGCTCAAGAATATTTTCCATAACTTCACAAATTCGTCTTTTCACTTCATCCTAGGTTTGATTGTTGGCCTTCTTTACATAATCCACTTCCTTCTCTAGAGTTTTTACTTGTTTTGCAGAAATGTTCTTCAAAATATCCATTGGAGCAATAGGAGGCCTGTATAACACCATCCCCTTGCTTTGTGAGGGTACTTCTCCTCTTAATTGTTCTTTCATTTTGATATTCTCCATGAACAGTTTATTAACTTCATCATTTAGGAAACTTTGTTCCTTTTCATACTCCTTCAATATATCTTCTAATCCATTAACAGTTGCTCGAGTGAACATGGCCAAATGCATGGTCATTGTGGCTACCTCCAAAGGGGTGGGATCTTGTATTGTCCTTACCATCACTACCCCTTTCATCCCTTGAATTACATCCAATGATTTTGGCTTCTATGTATTTTTCTTTTTGATCCATATGGCCAAGGTTTCAATCTTTGGGTTATACCCAGTTCCACTCACACCTTCATCATAGTCAAATTTTGCAACTAGCATTGGATCTTCCTAAGCCTACACTTGATCAAGAAGAAACATTTTCTTTAATTACAATCCAGGGAAAATGAGCATATTTCTCTTCAAGACCATTTCTCTAGCCTTTTGGGGGCTAATGTCAATGTTGTCAACTCTTAATTCTTAGAAATTCTGTGCTACCATTTCATTTTTCTCCAATTCTTCAATTCCTGCTTCAATTGATTCCATCCTCTCTTGAAATTATTTTATCTTTATCTTCAACTAGAAATCCTTAAACTCAGGAGTCTTAATGAATTCATCATCTTCTATGAATCTCCTAGCTGCAATTTCCCTTTCATCTTCAATACCTCTATACTTGTTTTTTCTACATCACCCATCCTTTCCTCATGTTTATGGGCACTGGTCTCAAGGATGGGTAAATCAACTTCAATCTCACCTTTCAATGACTACAATATTGTAGTCACTTCCTATGTTCTATCTTTTGGGAGGTAACTACTCCATGGGAGGCTCAGAGGTTTCACCTAGGGTATGCTCTATAGTTGCACGACTATTATGTTCTTCGAGATATGTTTCCTTCTTTTTGTACAAGTCTTCAAATCTACCAATTATCAATTATATCCCCTTTATGGGGTCCTTTTCCTCAATAAAGTATCTTAGGAAATCCTTGGACCTCCACTTCATCCTTTCTTCGACCCTGTTGGAGCTGTTAAAGTCTGATGATTTTTGCCTATCTTTCATCCCCCCTGAGTCTCCATATGAGTCCTTCTATAGGAATTTTCCTCATCTCGTGGTATTTTTATCTGTATTTCGCCCATTTTTACCCATGAAATTCTTCCATTTTTGCATTTTCTGCATCTTGGTCCTTATCAGCAAGAGTTTGTTCGGGTCTCCCCAACCCACTTTGTTTTCCTGCTAATATTTTCTATTTTAGGCATATTGGCATGACATTTCTATTGTTTTGGCGACAGTGGTGATAGCTATCGACATTTGTTATGGCTATTTGGGTAGTATCTCACCGAGTTCAGTATGTCTCCCTGACTTGTGTGTGTGGATGTTTATCGGCAAAGGCTATGGGTATCGGTATCATTTCCTGGCGAGTCTCTCTTGTCTTCCCGACTAGTGTTTTAAGTTTCTTTCAGCGTGAGTTTATTCTTTTCTCACCGATCGGTGGTGAAAGAATGTGCATATCGGTGTAGGTTGGGGTGATCGCTGAAAGGTCTTGGCGATGTGCTTGGGGTCTCGCCGATGGGATTCAACAATGGACCTTGTCAATAGGATTTTTCCCTTGTGATAGCGACACTCGGGATGGATGGTAACTTTTGGTATAGCATGGGCGCTCTATGCAACCTCTCCCTGATATTGTATTGTCTTGGCGAAAGTGAGTGGGGAATGGTTTTCAGCATAAGAATTTCCTTGTCTCTACGACTGGAAAATAATACGATGTGATACTTTCAGTATAATGAGGTGCTATATGTATGAGGTTCCCTCGACATTGTTTTGTCTTGCCGATGGCCCGATGTGTTTTCTTTTCGATGAGAAAATCTAGCGGTCCTAGCAAAGTTGAATATAATAAAGGGTGCTGCTCAGTGTAACTTTTTCCTTCGGTGTGTGATCTTGGCAAAGTGCCCATGGTCTCACCGAATGGAAAGCGGAGGTCGCTTTGTCGTCATGAAAATGGGGGTGTCACGGCGACAAGTTTAACCACGGGGCTTTCGTTGAAGCAGTGTATAGTTTAAAGGGGATCTCCCCAAGAACGATGAGCTATAGCGACATATATGGGATAACAGAATACTCTTCAACTTTGATATAACATGTAATGGGTCATAGTGAAGGCATGCAATGCAAGCAGAGTGATGAACAAATGAATTGCCTTCGGTAGGACAATGCATTATGTCTCACCAACTGTTCACTAGTGAATAGCAGAAATACAAATCTTGTGGCCGACATGTAGAATACTTGAAGACCGTTATAGGCCGACGTTGTTTGAGCTCAAATTTTGTGTTGGGCTGACATGGATCACAATATAATATTTTCTTCATATGCTTGTGTATAAATAGGGATTTTTGTAATTGTAAACATGATCAGATTTTAATAAGGAGCTATTAGATTTTTGACACACAACAAGTAGGAATAGTTAAATAAAATTATCATATCAGAGACTATTGTTGCATGATTTCAGAATGGAGGTATTTATGAAATTCAGTTGATGTTGCTACATTTCTTTGGTATCAGTTATCTGTTGAATTTAATAAAAGAATCACTAAGTTTTCTCCAAGATGGACTTTTTTTATTGTTTAAATTGATATGATAAGTTTGTATTCAATTTATCAGTGCACATTTGTTGCACTTGTGTGATTGATTGATTGGTTCTTTCAAGTAAAGATTAAATCCTTTTAGCTGATCACAGTAATTAGAGAGATTCAATTGGGTTATTCAAGTAGAGCTTAGTAATCACATTCTTGCATGTTTATACAAGTTGTAAGCATAATATATGCTAGATAATTTGAGTCTTCTTAGAGAAGTGTTGCTCATCTTGATCTCATTTGACTCCGCATACCCAATAAAGCACTGGTCTTTGCATCTCATCATTTTGAACTCATTCAATTTCTTTATATCTATTAATTGAGCATTATAGGATTCAGATCAGAATATTGTTACTATTTTCATTTGTTCACCTCCCATTGCCATTGTGAGCAAATTTTTTTAAGAAGATAATCACAAGTTAAGTTTGCATCATTCAGAGAGGTACACCCACCTAGGTTTTGTAGCACCTAAAGAGTAGAAGGTTGAATTATTTCAATCTTTTCTGTTACCCAGAAGCGTATCAAGAGATTGGCAGCCTCTTGAGGCATCCTGCCTGCATTTTTGAGAGCTAACAAACCCTCTTTATATATTCCCATTTTTTCCTTCTACTAAGGACATCACTATAAGTAATGCAGTTCCTTGTGACATCTTCTTCAAAATGCACTTGGTGTGGCACTGTCATTTTGGTAAGAATATTGTGCCTTATGTTGTTCACATGATTTTTGGGGTCAAAGGCTCTTTCTTTTCTAGATTTCAATGCATATATTGTCTTCAAATAATATTGTAACTCCTCTAGTGTGTCTCAGCCTACAATCCAATCTTCACACTTGGTTTTATTTGGCAAGAAAGTTCCTTTCTTCTACTTGTGCATTACATCTTTCTCCATCCACATCATTTGCCACATAAATTCAAGAAATGCTAATTTGAGGGGCATAAATTTTGGCAGTATGTGTGGAGCAACATGGCATCCATAAACTCTTATTATTGTAACTTCTGGGAGGAATAACCAATCTCCAAAGATGTGTGTATGACCCTGCTATGGTCTTAAAGCCAAAGGTATCACTAGTTGCAACATTTTGGCTAAAAATATTGGTATTGCATACCCAAGAAACTAAAGGATTTTGTGTACAAAGTCTTTGTAGAATACAACAAAGCTTGAATTCTTGCACCGACTATCCCAACTATAGCACCAATTATGGATAGGTGTGGGATTCTCTTGCTCATCTACTATAGCCAAGTCTATTATTTAGTCCATTGGTCCCTATTTTGGTACAATATCAGATGACACAGTAGGGAATAGTGTCTGAATGCAATCGGTGCTCTATTCTCTATAACTTGGGAGAATTCATCATCTAACACCTTCTCAAGGTATGAAGAAAAGTCATATTCAATATTAGTTTTAGGTTTTTGAATTCTCATGGCCATCATCATTAGGCCTATTGGCATTTTATCTTGAGCATCTATCCCAAACACTTGGAAAAGAGCTAAATATGTATTCACAATAATACTAAAAATATATCACATTAAATGGTTCAGTAGTGGTAGTAGATATGGGGAATGTTCTGTTACCAATGCCTCTTTTCATACATAGGGGTACCTCATCACTTCTATATGTCTTTTTTAACCTAGCATAATCCTCCTCACTTTTTTGCAGTTTTATCTTGGTCAAAGCCTACTTGTTTAATCCAAAACACTCAATGATGTCTTTTCTAGTTACTTCTATCAATACTATGTCATTTGGAAACCTTACTATTTTGGTAGCTGAGTGATAGTGTTTGGCTAGCAGTTTGATAAATTCTACATCAACAAACACATTTGGGACAATCAACCTTGCTATATCCAACATCCAAGAATTTGACACTAGAATCTCCTTATTTCTCTTACTGTAAAAATACCAAAATAGGTCCCATCTAGATTTGGAAATGAGGGAATCCCTAAAAATTTGTGTCGTGTCCACAAGAAACTTCTTATTACCCTCTTTAGTAGACCCTGGAAGTATATCTAATATGGACTGATGGAGTGGTCTCTTCTTTACTTTAGGTTCTTCATCTTTAATTTTAGGTTGACTTTCTTTTACTTCTAATTGTTTTCTTTTAGGAGGCATGTTTCAATTTTCTCTACTATGGCTTCAGATGACAAAAACTTGAAAGATTTTTTATATTAACAAAGCTCAAGTTCAAAGAGTTTTTGTGCACTTACCCAAGTATTTCATGCTTGTAGGACTTCTTCTCATATCCTTAGCTCCTTCAATGCTAGTGCACTGCAATTGAGTGTGATATTAGGAAAACTCACTTATCTTTGGATGGCGCAATATTCAGTCATATTAGTTTTGGCAACCCTTAATAATTGAATAGCATTTAGTTTTGGTGACTGATGTGATTTTTTGCATTTATTGCTATAAATTGTAATGATGCCACATTTACTACATTACCGCCTTGCTCAAAGCTTCTTGTTGTGGGTTTGTAGTGTATACCGCTCTACCACATATGTTGCTCACCTTCCCAGCAGTATATCAGTGTATGCTTTTGATCATTACTTGAAGAGTGTCGATGAGACAATCTTATTTGTCTTACCAATATATAAATGTTTCATCAATATTAGATCTTATGTTCCTCTGATGTTGGTTTCCGGTGTCGATGAGACAAGTTAATATCTCTTGTTGATATGCCATTGTCTCATCGATATGTTCCTTTGGCGGTATTTCTTTATATATCAGTGTAACTTTGCCATGTCGAGGAGACTTGTGATTATCGTTGTAGTATAGCGGTGTTTTTCCGTTCCCTTTTGATATTTACTACACTACTGCCTTGATCAAGGCTTCTTGTTGTGGGGTTACAGTGTATATTGCTCTACCGCATATGTTTCTCACCTTCTCAGTGGTATAGTGGTGTATGCTTTTGATCATTACTTGAAGAGTGTCGATGAGACAATCTTATTTGTATTACTGATATCTCAATGTCTCATCAAAATTACTTCATTATATCCAAGAGTTATGTTTCGATGAGACATATAAATAAGTCTCTTTGACATAGGGGTGTCTAAACTGATGCTAAACCTAAAGCTAAAGTTGAAGCTAAAATATGTGCTACACTCGAAGCTAATATTGGTGTTAAAGATAACGTTACTTAGGGTGCTAATTAGTGCCTAAATTAGCATCGACTTGTACTGATCGATGTAATAAATGCCAAAAATTGTGCCATCCTGATAAATAGCACCGATGTTTTTAAAACATTTCCAAAAAATATATTAAAACAGTGGGTGGAAGCAAAAACTGGAGCAAAAACTGGAGCAAATCACAAGGATTTTTTGTAGTGATATATGCAACAAACTACAAGTCTTGAGGTAAAAGGGAAAGAACACTGGGTTTGCAAGTTGAAAAGGTCTCTTTATGGCTTAAAGCAATCCCCTAGAATGTGGTATAAAAAGTTTGATTCTTTTGTTTTGAAATTGGGTTTTGTTAGAAGCGAGGAGGATCATCGTGTTTACATTCATTGTGTTGGTGATTCTAGCTGGTTATTATTTTGTATGTTGATGACATGTTTTTCAACAATACTAAGGATATGATCAATGAGCTTAAAGCCCAACTTTTAGGTGCAATTGATATGATAGATCTTGGAGTTGCCAAGTATATTTTGGGAATGGAGATCAAAAGGGACAGAGGTAATAGAAAACTTTGGTTATCACAAAGTATGTGAATACTATATTTCAGAGGTTTAGTATGCAAGGCTGTAATCTTGTTAGAGTTCCTTTACCGATTGGTACTAAGCTTTCATCAGATATGTGTCCAAAGACTGAGGATGATCATGAGGATATGTATAATGTGATGTATGCTAGTGTTGTAGGGAGTTAAATGTATGCAATGGCTTGCACTAGACCAGATATTACACAAGTAGTGGGAGTGTTGAGTAGATTTATGTCTAACCCTGGTAGACAACATTGGAATTATGCCAAAAGGTTGTTTAAATATATTGCAGGTACTCCTAATCATTGTTTGGTTTATTCTGGTATTGATAGTGTTGATAAATATTTGGAAATACAGGGCTTTGTTGATGTAGATTGGGCATGTGACTTGGATAGTCAAAGGTCTACTAGTGGCTATGTGTTTACTCTACAATTTGGAGGTGCAGTGAGTTGGATGAGTAAGAGACAACCCACAATTTCTTTGTCTACCACTAAAGTATAGTATATGGATGCTACTCATGTCTCTAAGGAGGCATTTTGGTTGAGGAGACTATGTACAAGTATTGGATTTGATTGCAAGATCATTCAGATTGGTTGTGATAGCCATAGTCCTATTTGTTTGGCCAAGAATCCTATGTATCATGATCAGACTAAGCATGTTGATGTACATTATCACTTTGTTCGAGAGTTGGTTACAAATGGATAGATTCAGTTGAAGAGTATTGACACTCGGGAGAATATTGTAGATTCATTGACCAAACCTGTGAGCACAGAGAAGTTTGTGTGGTGTAGAGAGGCCATGGGCCTCGTTTCTAGTGCCTAATTATTTTCATTTGATTTCCTATGGGTCAATTTACAATGTATAATGTCAAGTGGGAGAATGTTGGGACAAGGTGTCATTAACCTTGTAAATCCCAATATTGTATTATTCCTTTTGTTATTTTTTATTAGTAATTACCCATAAGGAGTTGTACAAGTTTCACTAGAAGTGGTAAAAATTATTTATTGTCCACGATAATTACGGAGTTACTACACAGTAAGTTCTAGAGTTACCGGTGGTAGTTATGTGATGTAATTTACTATGGTAAATGGTAATTGGTCAAAGTGAAATGCACATGTGGAGGAATCACCTATTTTTAGTGTTATGATGTATTTCATAGATGTTGTAAGAAGGTGTAAGAGATTCTATGACAATTGTAAGTTGTCATAAGAATGTATAACATTTATGACAACATATGTGCATCATAAGATGTTGTAAGTGGCTATTTTTGGCCCCTAGGTGTTCAAGCTTGCATGGGCATCTTTTTCCAAGTGTAGGATGCATGTATGACAACTTTTATGATCCCATAAGAGCCTATCTTTGTCTATGGATTCCCAAGGTTGTATGGTTGACTCTTGATAAGTGTTATGAGCTTGTAAGAAGTTAGTTAATGTTGCATGGGTGAAGATTACAAGGTGTACACCCAGGTTGTGTGAACTCTATAAAGCCATGGCATAGTAGATGAGATGCATATCAGTTTTACAGGTACCCAAGTACTGTCGGAGTGAAGGTTGAAGAACAAAGAAAGTGCATGTATTTGTAATCTCCATTTTGGAAGATAATACAACTTGGCCTCTTTTCTTGGTGGAGTTTTTTACCCGAAAGGATTTTCTCCATAATAAACATTGTGTTGTGTGCTTCATTTTTCTTCTAGATTATTTATGTATTGTGGGTTTATTTACTTGTTTCAAGGTCTCCATCTTAAATATTCAATTAAAAGATCATAAAACACACCTTTGAATCAAATTTCCATTTGGGTAGTTGTGCTTTCATTTCTAACAATGTGCACAAGCATTTATTCCAGTTTATAGGAATCAAGTTCCCTTGGTATATGATCACATAATCATATGTATTATTTTTCCCATCATTGTTGCATTAAACCTCATAAAACAAAAGATGAGTGCAATTGTAAAGTGGACAGAAATCCAAATGAGAATAGTGAGAAAAGGAGGGCACAATAAAATAGTGTCACAAATTACAAGGAATTCATTCTTGGCTTATGATAGATCAGAAAGTGTGTCCCAAAACATTGATTAAGAGGATGTACTTTCAAGCCCCATTGACCCACTTTGATAATTGGTAAACGGTAGCACAATTTATTGCTTTGTAGATGAAATAATTTATGAGAAATGCAAACAAGAATCTGAGGACCACTGATGAAAGAAAATTACAAAACAACAATACTAGAAATCACAAGGAATTCTAACTGATAATGACAATTTGATTCCTCATGATAATATTGCCTTATTTTTATTGGCAAAAAATTATTGTTGAATGTTGAACTATTTGATGTTTAATAATAGTTCTTGAAAGCAAATGATTTTCATGGAATCAAGATTCAAGGAGATAAACCTCATTTCAACCTAAGGGATTTGATGACAAGAAAGAAGTGGAATTTCTTATAGAAGGTAAATCAATAAATATCAAACAAAAATGTTGGTGCCTCTTGAGGCAAAAGAAAATCATCAATTATATTGGCTTTATAGGCAGAGACCACCCATCCTGTTCTTATAGTAATCAAAACTATTTTTTTTAAAGAATAAGCAATAAAATAGCACTTCCAATCAACCCCATTTCAACCTAAGGGAGTTGATGATAGGAAAGAAGTGGAATTGCTTATAGAAGGTAAATCAAGAAATAACAAACAAAAACTGAGTTGGTGCCTCTTCATGCAAAAGAACATTGTCAATTATATTGGCTTTATAGGAAGATACCTCCCATCATGTTCTTATACTAATCAAAATTGCACTAAAATTAGCACTTCCAATCAAACACACAATACGAGAAGAACATAGTTTGTAAAAAGTGAGCTTATTTTGATATTAGTTTTTCCAATAAGGAATTAGTTTTCTGATAAGCCTTTTTTTAGTTATCGACAAGTTGGGAGATTTGAGAACCAAGGTAGTAGTTTAAAAACGTGATGCTCTTCCAATGATAGTTGTGTCAATAAGACATTAATTGAATCTTTTGGAAACTGAGGAAGTGCTTCTAAAAATGAGGTTCTTGCGATGAGAGTTTTGTCGATAAGATGTTAGTTGTAGCTCTTTTTGAAACAAATTAGGCCTTGTTATCAACACTTCATAAGAATTACTTCCTAAAATTAATGACTTGATTGTGCCAAAATATTGTAACCTTAAAAATAGCTCTAATTTTAACCCTAACCCTAATCCTAGCCCTAATCCTAAGCCAAACTATAATTCAAACCCTAACTGTAAGCTTGACTATAATTCAAACCCTAATTGAACTCTAACCCTATCTCTAATTTGAACCCTAACCCTAACTATGACTTTAATTCTTAACCTAATTCTAATAGTAACCCACCTTAATTTTAACCCTAATTCTAATAGGAATCTTAATCCTAACTCTTACCCTAACCCTAATTCTAATCATAACCTTGATTGTACTTTGACTATAACCTTAATTTTAAGTCTAACAATAATCCTAATTTTAACCATTACCTTAATCCTAATTCTAACTATGATTTTAACCCTAACCCTAACTCTAGCCCTAGCCCTAACCCTAACCCTAACCCTAACTATAATTCTAATGCTTACTCTAACTCTTACCCTAATTCTAATATTAACCTAATTAAAAGAATTTTGAACATTTTGAAATCCATATATTTTTTGAGATGCTTTTTTTTAACTCATGCTTTTAATTTAAAAATTAATTCTAACTATGATTTAACCCTAACATTATGTTTTCTTTTCTAATTTTATTAATGTTTTCTACCACTTACTTGACTAATATAATAGTTTAAACAATAAAATTTACATACCCTTTTTTATTTACGAAAAAAAGAAGCCCATTTTAACTTGTCCCTTCTAATCGTTGTATACATTATTTGTTTATCCTATTTGTGTTACTTATGAATAGATATTATTTATCTATTTTTTGGGTGTTTTAAAATTTAAAAATATATTAGATGATATTATTTGACTTGTATTTTTATATAGTTGTCTATATAATATAATTTTTTTATTTATAATAATATATCATCTTGTTAAGATATTTTCTTATAGAAATATTTATTAATTTAGAATATTTTAAAATATATTTAATATAAAAGATCTTTTAAGAATTTTTATCTTCAAATATTTATAGAAATCAATTTAGGTTAAGTTATTGGAAATCTTCTCATCATAAACATAAAGTTTATTTTGAGTCACTTGGTGATTTTTCTTACCCACTGCAACCTACTAAAAATGGTTAGTGATTATATTTTTCCTGTTTCATTTATACTTATTTGTTTATTTTTGGGTGTTTTAAAATTTCAAAATATATTAGATGATATTATTTGACTTGTTATATTTTTATATAGTTCTCTATATAATATAATATTTTTATAATGCCTTCTTTTTGTATATTGTATTTTTTCCAACTATGCTTACCTTAAAATAATTTTAACTTTGTTATAAAAGTTAAAAACAAAATTTATTACCAACATGAACTTTTATTTAAATCCATTTAATGGGAAATATTTATGTATTGATAAAGAAGATACAACTTTATATAAAGAAAGGGTTAGAATTGTATAACAAATTAAATAATTTAAAATTAATAATGCTTCCTCTTAAATTATGAAAGAAATAGAAGAAATAAATACAATTGAAAATAAGGAGGAATTTCATTATGTTTTTTGTTTATCCTTAATTAACAAAAAGTGTTTTGAAGGGGGAAAATCCATTCTTGATTTTATCCATAGGATCAAACTCGCTAGCCTAGTTTCCCTTTTCATTTGCCACTATTACTGACACTATAGTAATGCAAGTGCATTTATCACTCTTATCGGGTGAAATTTCCCTCTTAGATGGAAGAGAAATAATTTTTCAAAAATGTTTTGTATTGGCATCTATACATTGGCAATAACTAAATATTTTTTAAATAGAAAAAATAATTCAGTTCTCCAAAAAGAATTATTAATAACTAATTAAGAACAAGCCTTGCTATAGTTTCCTTGGCAGAAACCAAAATGTGTAATTCAAATATTAATAAGTAGATTTTTTTTAGAAAAAAATATAAATATAAATAAATAACTTAAAATAAAATAATTATTAATTTAATAGAATGGTTTGAAATTGATATTTCTTATTTTAAAATATATATTTAATATATAAATATTAGTCATTATTTTTTTAAGTTATAATTTGAATATTTTAAAAATAACAATAGATATATTTTATTAAAAAATAGATATATTTCAAATATCAATATTAATACTAGCATACCTATATTAATTAATAATATAGCTTACATTTTAATGAACATGAATTTGAAAAGAAATTGTATACACCTAAAAATGGTCTAATTAATTAAATACATTTATTTGATTAATTAATCTGTTATTCCTCTACTATTAAATAAATAAAAATTATTTATTTATATAGTTCATATTTATTTCTTCTAAATTCTTCTTTTATTCTAATTTTAATTAAATAAGAAAAATTAATACCTTTGTTTTATTTAATTATTATTATAATCAAATTCTCCTATTTATAAAGATCATATTACTCTACTTTAATTAATTAAATAAAGTTCACATACTTTGTTTAAATTAATTAATCACTCTTCTTTCACATTTAATTTAATAAATAAAACTCCTATAGTTTGTTTATTTAAATTAATATTCTATTCTCTTCCAATTTTGGAAATAAATCAAATAAAATATTCCTAAAATATTCTAAAAACCTCCACCTCATCAAATCTCAACAATAAAATAAAACTATTCAGTTTTATTAAATTTTTCAACAACCAACTCTTGTGCATTTACGGGAATGGCCGTGAAGGGCTGTCACAGGAAAATATTCTCCTATCCTCTTGCCTAGTGTTTTCATGGGCAGAAACAATCCTTCATGATCAGCTCCACCTTTTCATCTCATACCATTCAATTCTCCAGATTGAATCTCAACCTCTACTATGTTTTCCCTCCACAAATGAGTGTTGTGGAAGCTATAAATACAGGTTGCTGGCTACAGGAAAAGTATCCTAACTTGTGCAATCTTACTCTGCAGGTTTTCCAAGCATTCAAGCATTCAGCATTTATCCAGCATCCATCAAACATTCATCAAGCATTTTAATTCATTAATTATGGTTGTTTACAGTAGTTTCTTTCTCAGAAGCTTTGTTGTAGAATCATCTTAGTTTGCATTATTAAATCATATAGGAATAGAAATAGTTTAATTCTCATTCTGTAAGTGTCATTTCAACAATCTATTAGCTTACTTAAATTTGAGAGCAAAGTAGATTAGAGAGATCTTTAGAGTTAGAGAGCAATAGGACAGATTTCTGAAGATTCTTAGTTTAAATTAGCTTAAATCTTTTGAATCTTTGATGCAATGTCTTATTTAGAAGTGTAGATGCATGCTTAATTTGATTATCTCATTCATACACTTTCATTTTGGCGCCCACCATGGGGCCTAACCACATATTCTGCAAAAATTTTGTGAAAAGTGTCTTATAGGTATCAGCGTGTTTGTTTTCACGGAACCGTAGTTTTTTATAGCGTGCCGGTTGGATTCTGTAGCACGCCAGTCATATGTTTTAGGGTGCCAGTCGTCTGTTTTAGCGTGCCGCTCAAATATTTTAGCGCACCATGCAACTGTTTTAGCATGCCAATCCACTGTTTTAGTGCCTCAGCTCTTTATTCTTTAAAAATCTTTTATCTAGATCCGACACATCCGCAGCCAGATTTTTGTTCTTTGGTTTATTTTTGGTTAAAATTTATCAATCCTAGGACAGAAAACGGGTTAAAATTTATCAATCCTAGGATAGCAAATGGATAAAAATTGATCAATCCTAGGATAGAAACTTCATCATTTCTTATGGGATTAAAATTGAACATCATAATTTTTATGGAGCAATATCTCCATATAGATTAGATCATTTGTCTTTTGGGTTTTAAAAAAAAAAAAAAGAACAACTTCTTTGCTATGATTGGGTGATAGGTTTATGCTCTTCCCTTGACTGGGTGCATCAGAATACCAGACTCACTTTTACTTTGCGCATTTTCAAGCTTTCATTAAAACCTTTAGATAGGCCTACTGTAGTGGGAAAAAGTACTCACCCTACGGGAACGACCTGAGTGGGGACAGCCAAAAGCCATGGCATTCCAACCCACTTTAAAATTTATGTGAATTTGGGGAAACCCTCTTTCAACGGAAGTGTGCAGGATAACCATCCCCAAAATCTTTGTTCTAAAGATTGGGAGGTCTCTCAAGGGAGTTTATCCATTTTCCGCTCTGAACGGAAACCCTATCTAAGAACCTAGAAATAGAAGCAAGCTTGTCAGTTCCTGAACATTGTAATACTCGGCGGTGTAGGGGCGGGGAAGAATCTACCCTCAAGCACTCACCATATAATTGCCAAGGACTGTTTGCTCAGGGGATTCGGTATCCACTTTCGTCACTCTGAGTACACACCTGGAAAAGACAAAAACACGAGCACCCTCTAGGGGGTGACATGGTTGTGTGAGTCGATGCAATTCCAAGCTGTGGGTCATTTGAGTATATAATGATGACCTTTTGTCTCTAGGAGTGAGTCTGTTTGAACTATCTTATCTTGTTATCAAACCAGTGAGAATCAAGAAGAATCATGCTTGATTCTTAGAACATACACTATCTGTTTAGATTCTAGGATTTTAAATCAACTATTCTATTCTTGCTTGTTGTGTTTTCTTTCATTAAATTCAGATAAGATCATCACAAGAATCTTCAAAATCAAACACTTGTGAAATTCTCATGATTCGAGATTGGGTATCCACCAAATTTGTCAAGAAATATCTTGTCAAGCGAATTAGAAAGCCAAAGAAAACACTTACATACAAACAACTCCTAAGAAAGCAACGATTTTTATATCAAAGCAAAAAAGTTCTACTCCAACATAGGACTTTTATTCATAGATATCACGATTTCTCTAGGGGTTATACGGACAACTATGTTGTAGCTCCCTTAGATTCACAAGCATTTTATCAAAGAAGGGCTCTTAGGAAACACCACAATCATAGTCAAAAAATTCGTCTAGAATACATCCCACAACCTGCCATACAATACGACACAAGACCAAGTGAATTACATAGAGTGAGATAGTTTCCTTTGGCACCACAAAAACATTCTGTAGCGCGTCAAAACTATGTTTTAGCGCATCAAAACTTTGTTTTAGCATGTCAAAACTCTGTTTCAGCGCTTCCAGGCTCTGTTTTAGTGCTTGGAGGCTCTGTTTTAGCGCGTCAGAACTCTGTTTTAGCGCGTCACAACTCTGTTTCAGCGTATCCAATCTCTATTTTAGCGCATTAAAACTCTATTTTAGCGCTTCACAGCTCTATTTCAGCGAATCCAGGATTTGTTTTAGTGCCTCACGTCTCTATTTTAGTGCATCATGGCTCTATTTTAGCGCATCGTGGCTTTGTTTTAGTGCTCCAGAAGGTCAGAAAAATAAAGAGTTAGTAAGACAGTTTGTTAGTTTTCCCACATCGAAAACAAGGTTTTCTTCAATCTAGAACATTTTTTTTCATAGTCCAAAACACTTGAATCATACAAAAAGGAAACTTTACTATTACGCCTAGGTCTTGAAACATCTTGCAAAGTGTCCTTATCACTAAATTTGAGATTTTTATGTCAAAATTTCCCTATCAAGGATTTTTATCATCCTTCCATCACGAAACTAGACACAGCTAAATCAGATTTTAAATCAAAAACTTTGACACTTATCAAATCAAAAATCCAAGATCAAAGTCTAGAGTAAAACTTTAAACGTTTGTATGCCTATTTTCACACGATCAGCATACCAAAGACAACAACAACAAGAAAATGAAAGAATAGTAGCCATGGCTGAAGAAAACCCTTGGGGACGATACAGCAACACTGATCCTCTCACTAATTCACAAGAGAAAGAAATAACTATAGAAGAGATGCGGATGTTGGATTAGGGTAAGTTGGTGGGTGTGTTTGACTAGGATAGGAAGGTGCGAATGTAGGATTAGGGTGAGCAGATTGGTATGGGAGATTGGGGTAGTGGGTATATGCGGATGAAGGATTGAGATACGAGGGTGTGGATGAGGGATTCGGATGAGGGTATTGTGATGGCAGACTAGGATAAGAGGATGTGGGTGTTGGATAAGAGGACGATGTAGATGAAGGATATGATGGATATGATGGACATCCCTTGTCGAAGGTAGCATAAGGAGTGTGATTAGGCATAGATGAAGACATGATGGGATAACTCGATGGGGTGATTGGATTTTGGAATGTGGGTGGAGAAATATTACTAGCAATGATAGTGTCAAGGGGATCTATGTCGTATACCTCTTGATCAACAAGACTTTCGTTATCGTCGTCGACGTAATTAGGGTTTCCCTTGACCACTATTGATGGAGGATAAGAATTCATGATGATGAAAGGATAAAGATGATGGATAAAGATTTTGGATGGAAATGGACAAAAGCCTAAATCGGGATTTAGGACAAGCTCAGATCAGGATTGGATTAAAGCTCAGATTAGGATGATTGGATGATTGGATGGGATTGATTTTGATGATCGGATTGGATGATCAAAGGATGATTACGACACCGAATCTGCTTCGAGATGGAAGTAGATTGATTGGGTCGAAGGTGATTGGATAGGGATGGGATTGGATTGGATTGGATTGGATTGGATAAGATTGATCGATGACTGATTGATAAGATCGACTGACGGATGATGAAAGAGACTACAAATCCCGTTCAGAGATTATCTTAGATGACTTAGGATACTGATTGATCAGATTAAATGACAAAGAGATGATTGGGGCACCGAATCCACTTTGAGATTGAAAATGGATTGATTGGGCCGATGATGATGATTAACTTAGGATGGATGACAACCCTAAGAGGATATTAATGATGATGATCAGATCAGACACCTCAGTCAATTTGGATAATAACCCGAGACGAAGTTCAGGGGATTTGGATGATTTGATTGGAGGAATGGATGATAGAAATGGATGAACAAATACTCAAAATGAGCAAATGGTTGATCGAGATGGATGATCGATTACTCAGAACGAGTAAACGGATGATTAGAACGACAAAACGAGAGTTTAGAATGATGAAAGGATGTGGTGAATGGATGAATGTTTACTCGAAACAAGTAAACGGATGATCGAAATGATAGAACGAGAGTTCAGAATGATGAAAGGATATGTTCAATGGATGAGAATTTACTCGGAATGAGGAAACGGATGAGAATGGTAGGGTATACCCCCCTCGAGGAGGCAGATGGTGAAGAAAAAGGTGCCATGGCTAACTTCTCAAAATTATGAAGTGGTATACATCATCGGAAAGAGCACGAAAAACTGAGAAGAACTGTCCTTGAACGGAGTTAATCGGATAAATGATGTGGAAATGGAGACCCCGGGAAGAAAGAGCAGAAGGTCAAATCAGCCACTGCATACGGACAGGTCCGCCACTGCACAGGGACAGGTCCGCCACTGCACTAGGACAAATCCGCCACTGCACTGGGACAGATCCGCCACTGCACTGGGACAGATCCGCCACTGAACTGGGACAGGTCTGCCACTGCACTAGGACAGATCCGCCACTACAGTAGAACAAAAGCGCCACTGCACTGGGACAGGTCCGCCAAAGGATAAGGACAAGTCCGCTAAAGGATAAGTTTAAGCTTGATTTTTTGATGGATGGGTAAGGCAAAGGACCCAAAATATAGCAAACACTAATAATGACTGGTTTTGCATGAAAAAGACAATTCAGACAACACAACCCTAAGATTAGTAGAGATGGGTATGGCCAACAAAGTCTTCTACTCTAGGATGAACATGGTTGCTAAGGAGTCCTCGATATACGCACGGTACGTGAGGCCCAAACCGTGAACACCAACCCGTTACAAGCGTGAGTCGAGAACCTTAGCGAGATACTAAAGGCTCAGACCAACTCTTCACATCATCCTGACACTTTGCCAATTACAACGTGGTTGGATTGAGGTACAGCTTTCGCTCTCCCCCCTTTATATACCCCGTCGGTACGCATGGTTGGAATCGTCCCTTGGGGTGATGAAATCCCCAAGCAGGTCCCACTAAGAAAATGAAAAAGAGGGGTGACTCAAAAGGACTTGGAAAGCTACGATTTCTCTTCACCCAGGATCGCCAAATGGCGCAAGGGGATTGGATACGTCAAATAGCCTTCCCAAACACGCCAAACAAGGTTTATTGACACC
This sequence comes from Sequoia sempervirens, assembly GCA_007258455.2. NCBI lineage: Eukaryota > Viridiplantae > Streptophyta > Pinopsida > Cupressales > Cupressaceae > Sequoia > Sequoia sempervirens. The sequence goes on from VDFB02000017.1 coordinate 531,699,644, forward strand.
CTTTAATTAAACTATGTTCCTATTTTACCAAAAGACAATCGGAAAAACTTGAACTTTTTACCTTCTGGAGGACAGGGCCGCCACTCTGCAAGGACAAATCCGCCACTCTATTAGGCCCAGTCTGCCACTGCAGGACAGATCCGCCACCGGAGGACAAATCCGCCACCCTGTCAGGACAGGTCCGCCACTGCAGGATAGATCCGCCACTGCCGGAAAAATCTGCCACTCTGTTAGGCCCAATCCGCCACTACAGGACAGATCCGCCACTCTATCAGGACCAATCCGCCACTCTGCAACCTGGACCTGGACCTTGAAAAATGCAAAAAATAGCAAACGTGAAGAAAATAGACCCGTTTGTGGGTCCCACCGGGCGTGCCAGAAATGTGATAGGTCGAATTAGAGGGTTAGAAA